>PYAF01005399.1:7679-53939 GCA_007407185.1 Glycine tomentella | reverse complement strand
GATTTTTAATGCAAATGAGATGCAATCAATGCTTGGATCACCATGATGCACTTCATTCCTTTACATTTAATCACAAAGGTCTTCAATGCTTTGAGTCATGTTGAAGGTTTTGTTGAATCTATCTTGAATGCATGTTGAAAGCCAAAACCTTGATCCTTGCATCACTTGATTCATTAAGCTCCCCCTCAATCTAACAAAGATAATGGATGGCACCATGGAAAAGGATTTCCCATAAGCCTAGGAAGAATCACCGCAATACCATTGGGAAGCCATTGATAAGACTCAGAAGTTCTTGAACAAGAACAAGAGAGAAACTCTCAACAATTTTCAGAAATTGTATTGATCAACCAAAGTTAGTTACATTTAGTTTTGGCACTTTATATAGGCCACGAAATTACAAGCTAAATGTCACTGAAATGTAAGAAAATATAAATTGAAATGATGCCTAAACGAAGCTTGAAGTACAAGCTTTCCATAAGTGACCTTTGGTTTCCCAAACAGCTGCAGAGTATCTTTAAACTGGTTTAATCGATTAATTCGCTATTGTAATCGATTAAATCGGTGAAATAATCGATTACACTAATCATTTAATCGATTAAAGCAGTAAGAGCTTATTCCTGTTTGCAACAACTAAAAATTGGTTTAATTGATTAATTCACTATTGTAATCAATTAAATCAGTGAAATAATTGATTACACTAGTCATTTAATCGATTAAAGCAGTAAGAGTTTTTTTTCCTGTTTGCAACAAAAATGCTGTAATCGATTACGAGGCCAAAATAATCGATTAGAACAGTAACAACCTATTTACAATTGTTTTATTGAATTCCTTCTAACAAATGTTGTAATTTGTTGAATTAAATTGAATTTGAGACATCAAAATCCAGCTCTTATCATCCTTGATATGGTGCGCATCATCATGCTTGCCCAAATTAGGTTGAATATGGTCTTGAAGTGCTTGAGTCCTAGCTCTTGTCATTGGTCCATTAAAGCTCACCAAAGGAAGTGCTTCAAGCTCTCCTTCTAGACCTTTGGCTTATCTTGGACCTCCATCATCGTCTCCTTCTTGGAAAGAACTTGACCTTAAGTTTGTCTCTTCACTTGTACCTACATCATACAAGGAAAGATCACAAACATTGAAAGTATTACTCACACCATACTCACTAGACAATTCAAGTTTATAAGCATTGTTGTCGATCCTCTCTAGAATCTTGAAAGGTCCATCTCCTCTAAGTTGTAGCTTGGATTTCCTTTCTTGAGGAAATCTATCATTCCTTAAATGAAGCCACACTAAATCCCCTTCATTAAAGATCACTTGCTTCTCGTGCTTATTGGCTTGTTTGGCATATTGTTCCATCTTTCTCTACACATGTGCCTTCACTTGTTCATGCAACTTTCTAACATAAGAAGCTTTAGATAAAGCATCATGATTAACCATAGAAGAAGTGTTAGGTAAAGGCAATAAGTGAAGAGGAGTTAAAGGATTAAAGCCATAAACAATTTCAAAAGGAGATAAAGAAGTAGTCTTGTGAACTACTCTATTGTAAGCAAACTCAATGTGAGGTAGACACTCCTCCCAAATTCTCAGATTACCCTTGATGTAGCATCTAAGGAGCTGTCCCAATGTTCTATTAACCACCTCGATTTGACCATCCGTTTGTGGGTGACAAGTTGATGAAAATAAGAGTTTTGTACCAAGCTTACCCCACAATGTTTACCATAAGTGGCTAAGGAACTTTGTGTCTCTATCACTCACAATGCTTCTTGGTAATCCATGTAGCCTCACCACTTCCTTGAAGAAAAGATTGGCCACTTCACAAGCATCATCATTTTTGTGACAAGGAATGAAGTGTGCCATCTTTCAAAACCTATCAACAACAACAAAGATAGAATCTTTTCCTCTCTTGGATCTTGGAAGGCCAAGCACAAAATCTATAGAAATGTCAACCCAAGGGGAGTTAGGAATAGGTAAAGGTGTATACAAACCATGAGGCATTAATCTAGATTTAGCTTGATGACAAGTAATGCATTGTGAAATAAGCTTATGCACATCATGCCTCTTTTTTGGCCAAAAGAAATGTTCATTTAAAATAGCCAAAGTTTTGTCCACACCAAAGTTGTTGGATTTCAAGGGGAGCTACTTAAAGAATGCAAAGGATTCAAGCATTGGTTTTGAGCTTTCAACATGCAATGGATGCCTTGAAGATTGATTTGTGTTAAATGTATAGAGAAAAGCAATTCTGGTGATCTAAGTGCATTGCATTCATATCATTCTATAATTCAATTAATTTGATTCATAAAAATCACAAGGCTTTAGTAAATTGACTAAGATTTTAATTTGATTCAAAGGTTTTTGAAAATTGGATTTTATACTGTTGTAATCGATTACCTTAAAGGTATAATAGATTATTTTGTTCTTAGTCTATTCTAGAAAAGCTGTCAAGAACAATGTAATCGATTACCTATCGGAATAATCGATTATTTGACCTCTTGTTGAACACTTTAATCGATTATTAATAGGAAGTAATCGATTACACAACTATATATGATTTTAAGTAGTGCTGGAATAATCGATTACCAAAGTATTGTAATCGATTACACAGGCTTAATTGAAAAAGCCATCTTCCTGTCTTAATCGATTACCAAATTTCGTAATCGATTACACTATATGTAAATGCTTACAAGATTTGTTGCTTTAATCGATTACCACATATCGTAATCAATTACATAGTTCAATCAGTTTTTAATGCTTCCTGGTTTAATCGATTACCAAAGATTATAATCGATTACATAATGTATTTTGATATTTTGAAGCTTCCTGTCTTAATCGATACAAGACGGAATAATCCATTATTTTGCTCGTTGCACATGCCCATAAACTTTATTGAACACTTTAATCGATTACAAGGTTGATTTAATCGATTACATGAGCGTTTTAATCGATTATTTGGCGCATTTAATCGATTATTGACAGTTACAAAAGTTTGTTATAAATAGAACAAAGCCTCAGCTGTTTTTCTAACTTTGTGAAACATTATGCATACGAATTTTCTGAGCTTAAATAGTCTTGTGAGCATTCCAAAGTGATTTCTAAGGGTTCAATAACTTCTTGCTCTTGTGTGTCATTGATCATGGGTGTTTAACTCATTCTTGGAGCTTGAAACTTTTCAAGATTAAGGATAGCTGTGCTAATTGATTTTCATTCATTCAACCTGATCTGTTAACATCATTATGCATTGCATCGTTGGATCATCAGATTGTTTCTCACCTTAATCTGGTTGTAATTCTGTTTTGTATTTTCTTTGTGATTTGACTATTGTAAATTGGGTTCTTCTTGCTTAGGACTAAAGAAGGGTTCTCTAGCTTAAAGATCAGAGTAGTGTTCTCTGAATCTTTCTCCTTAGAAGTCTAATAGGGTTTTAGATTTATGTTCTTTATCTAGAGTTGATAAAGGGGAGGTTCTTATAAAAGCTTGTAAGAATATTTTATAATAGTGGAACTCTAATTCAGTGTAAATTAGGAGAAACTGGATGTAGCTTCATGTTTTGAAATGAACCAATATAAATTGCTTGTATTCTTATTTCTATATTTCTATTCTCATCTTAGTCATTGATCTTTAATTCTTTGAGTCATATTCATTGGTCAACAAGTTCTATTTTGAGAAATTGTTTTTCTTGGGGCTGAGCTATTTGATTGAATAAAAGGTTTCTTGGTTTTGAAAGTGACAAAGATCCTGAAACTCTTATTTGAATTTAATTTTAAAATACCAAGGTTCAACCAATTCACCCCCCTCTTGGTTGTTGAGAAGTATTCCTATTATTTTCAATTGGTATCAGAGCTGGTTCTTGAAAGTTATTCAAGATCACTATTTTTCTTCAAAAAGAAAAATGAATACCTCATAAATAACCTTCAAGGAAGGTGTTTCTTTAAACAGACCTCCTATGTTTAAAGGGAAACATTTCAATTTTTGGAAAAATAGAATGAAAATCTTTATTCAATCAAATGACCCAGGTGCTTGGAATGCTATAGAAAATGGTCCTTTTATTCCAAAGAAAACTGTTGTCAATGAATTGATTCCTAAAGAATGGGATGAGATGACAAAAGCTGAACAAAAGACTGTTCAACATGATTTTAAAGCCAAAAATATGATCACCTCTGCACTTTCCTCTAATGAATTTTTTAGAACAGTGAGATGCAAAATGCAAAAGAAATGTGGGAGATGTTGGAGATTACTCATGAAGGAACTAAAGAAGGTAGGAGATCAAGAAAGCATGCATTGATCCATGAGTATGAGGTGTTCAAGATGAACACCAATGAAAGCATTTCTCAGCTGCAGACAAGATTCACTCATATTGTCAATCATTTATTGGGTCTTGGGAAGATCTTTGATGCTGAAAAATTAAACATCAAGATCTTGAAGTGTCTAACAAGGCCTTGGCAACCAAGGTGACAACAATCAAGGAATCCAAAGATCTATCAATGTCCATGGCTACACTATTTGGTAAGCTACTTGAATATGAGCTTAAAATGTCTCAACTAACATGTAATAAAGATGCAGAAAAGAAAAACAGAAGCATTGCATTAAAAGCTACAACTTCAAAAGCTGAAAAAGAGGAAGAAACAAGTGATGAGAATGAAGAAGACAACATTAACTTAGTTGTCAGAAAATTCAGCAAGTTCTTGAGGAAAAATAAGGACAAAAGGTTCACTAAAACCAGCAAGCACAACAAGAACAACAACAAGAAGATTGACAATAATTTTACATGCATTGAATGTGGTAAACCTGGCCATATCAAATCTGAATGTGTAATCTACTTGAAAAAGCAACAAGGAGAGAACAAGATGAGGAAGGAAGGGAAATCTAAAAGAGCGTACATAGCTTAGGAAGATGAGTCAACTACCTCAGAATCTTCAACTGAAAATGAAGAAGCCAACATGTGTCTCAGCTCCACTATCAATGAAGATGATGATGATCTATCAAGTAATGGAGATGAAGAAAATTCTGAACTTAAAGCCAACATGTGTCTCACCTCCAAGAAATGCATGAGGAAGCCCAAAAGCTTGCAAAATCCAATAACAAGCTCAAAGGAAATCTTAGATGGCATGTTTCAAAGATAACTGAATTGCAAACTGAGATTTGCAACTTGAAAGAAGAAAATGAAAAACTTGTTTCAAGTTACAATTTGAATGGATGTGTATGTGCTTCTTCTTCTACAATTTGAATGGATGTGTATGTGCTTCTTCTTCCACAACACTTCTTGTCTTATAAGCAAGATTGATGAATCTTGGCTATGACATAGAAGGGCTAGTCACATAAACATGCATCACATGAACAAGCTTATTAGAAAAGATTTAGTAATTGGGTTGCCCAAACTCAAGTTTGAGAAGGACAAACTTTGTGATGCTTGTCAAAAGGGGAAACAAACTAAGAACTATTTTCAAAGTAAAAACATTGTTTCCACCTCTAGACCACTTGAATTACTGCACATTGATTTGTTTGGTCCTTCTAGAACAATGAGTTTAGGTGGAAATTATTATGGGCTTGTCATTGTGGATGATTACTCTAGATTCACTTGGACTCTGCTTTTGAAATCCAAAAGTGATGTTTTCCTTGCATTTAGAAAAATGGCTAAACTTGCACAAAATGAAAAAGGTAGCAAAATTATCTCAATAAGAAGTGATCATGGTGGTGAATTCCAAAACGAACATTTTGAAAAATTCTGTGAGGAAAATGGAATTAACCATAATTTTTCAGCTCCAAGAACACCTCAACAACATGGTGTTGTGGAGAGGAAAAACAGATCTCTTGAAGAAGGAGCTAGAACTCTTCTTAATGAGACAAATTTGCCAAAATATTTTTAGGCTGATGTTGTAAGTACAGTATGCTACTTTTTGAATAGATTACTTATAAGGCCTATGTTAAAGAAAACTCCTTATGAGCTATACAAAGGTAGAAAACCCAACATTTCTCATTTGAGAGCTTTTGGCTGCAAGTGTTTTGTATTAAACAATGGGAAAGAATCACTTGGAAAATTTGATGCTAAGGTTGATGAGTCTAATCCCTTTAAAGAGGAAAAGAAGTGTGATGTAGATGCAGGCCAAATGGAAGAATTTATTCAGCTAAATGATTCCTTAAATAAAGAGAAAGAAGAACCAAATGTTGAAGTCAAACCATCAACCCTTGTTCAAGAGCCTACAGATTGGAGAACAACAAGAGACCTATCACTTGACAACATCATAGGTAAAGTTTCAAAGGGAGTATCTACTAGGTCGTCATTAAGAAACCTATGTTGTAATATAGCTTTTGTTTCTCAGATTGAACCTAAGAGTATTGATCAAGCCTTGAATGATGAACGTTGGATGCTTGCCATGCATGATGAATTAAATCAGTTTAAGAGAAATGAAGTTTGGGAACTTGTTCCTAGACCATCCTCTCTCAAACTTATTGGTACAAAATGGGTTTTTAGAAATAAACTTGATGAAAGTGGAATCATAGTCAGAAATAAAGCTAGATTGGTTGCTAAAGGTTACAACCAAGAAGAAAGCATAGACTATGAAGAAACTTATGCTCCAGTTGCAAGATTGGAAGCAATCAGGTTATTGCTTGCTTATGCATGTGTAATGGATTTCAAACTCTTTCAAATGGATGTTAAAAGTGTCTTTTTAAATGGATACATTGAGGAGGATATATATGTTGAACAACCTCCTGGTTTTACTGATTTTAAACATCCTAACTATGTTTTTAAACTCAAAAAGGCCCTCTATGGTTTGAAACAAGCTCTTACATCATGGTATGAAAGACTAAGCAAGTTTCTGCTTGAACAATCTTTCACAAGGGGCCATGTTGACAAAACCTTGTTCATCAAAAGGCATAAGAATGATATCTTATTGGTTCAAGTTTATGTTGATGATGTAATTTTTGGTTCAACTAATCTTTTGCTCTGTAAGGAATTTTCCTCAGCCATGCAGAAAGAATTTGAAATGTCAATGATGGGAAAATTAACATTCTTTCTTGGACTTCAAGTGAAGCAAATGAAGAATGGAACATTTCTCAATCAATCCAAATATTGCCTTGAAGTAATTAAGAAATTTGAAATGGAGAAAAGCAAAGATGCTTGATATTACGTTGTCGAGACGCACCAAAACAAATTAACTAAGCTAATTTTGTAACACAGGGTTAACCTAGGTCAACTCAGAGACACTATCAATATGGTTCTAGCTTCAAATCATTGGTAATAATAAGGGGGAATTTTGTCGAACAGTTGGTATCCGCAAAATAAAACATGCAAAAACACAAACTAAAATTAAAGAACAATGCAGAAATTAACAAGATTATCAAGGAGTAAAGTAAAACAGATTAAAGAGAATCAATCCAATTCACCAATTCAAGCTATTCGAATCATCATCATTCTCAAAAATTGATTCTATCATGAACATTCATTCAATCTCAATAGAAGCAATTCAATCGACTCTACTCCTAAATTAATTGAAACCACAACCCTAACTGAAATATCATTCAATTAATCTTGTGATTATCATTCGAAATTAGGACATGAATCCATAATCCTAACTCACTTTCAATCCTAAATGCTTTCATAATCATGAAAACATAATAGAAATTGAAGAAGAAGGTGAATATTCAAATAGAATTCGAAATACCGAACCGGAACTCCAATTCTTCTCTTGCTTGAGTTGGATCCTTGGATTGATTGATGATTTAGCCTTCCATGATGATCACCAAGGAAAGCCCCATGAAGTGAGTGCAAGAAAATGGAAGAATAGCAAAATGGAAATGAAGAAGATGAAGAACAACGAAGAACAAATGCGAGAAAATGAAGAACAAGTTTTTGATTCTAAAAACTAAAGAAAAGAAATATAAAACTTGTTTATTGAATTGTGAAGTGCTGTCCAAGTTTCACTAAAGTCACTAATACATATAGTGACTAAGTTCTGAAAATAGAATAGGCCATAAACAAACCCAATAATCTAATTATTTACTATTTACACCATTAAAAGTCCAATTCGTAGCCCAAAATTACAAGTGCAGAGGTGCTAACTTTGAAGTTTAAAATGACCCTCCAAATGACAGAATTGGCCTCGGGCAATTTCTAGCAAACTTGTAGATCTTTTTGTTATATTTCCAGGGATTCCTAGAACGCTCCATTCGGAGTTCCGTAGCACTCTATAGTTCCTGAACAAGTCAGATATGTCAAGTGAGCAAAAATCCGAAAATACGTAACAATTAGCAATTAAGCCCACTTACTTGCCTAAGACAAAAACTGAATTAGAATAGGAAAATAAAGGCCAAGAGAGGTCAAATAAGCTAAGAAGGATAAAAAAATATTTAACTAAAAGCACTCTATCAGGGCTTGAAACGACGGATGGTATTTGAGTCAAACTTAAACGGCTTCTTGGAAACACTCTTCAAGGAGACCCAACCAATCTTAACAGTCAATTTCATCTAAAAAAAAAAAAATGACACACATGGTTAGATGTTTAAGAAGGGACAGAGAATCTCGAACGCTCTTACCACAACCCAATTATTGGTATGAGGTTGGGAAGGTGCCACATTCAAGAACTCAAGAAGAGCACACTGAAAAGGAGATAGGGGAAGAAGTAAACCTAGTACGTCAAAAGGCACCAGTACATAAAGAAGAAGGGTGGAGCACCTAGCGCTGCCCTCAAGAAAGGGAGGTCATCACACCCACAAGCTTCAACAATTACCTTGCGAGAGTCCTCAGGACATTGTGGACACCTCCTAATCAGCTCTTGAAATCTATTCCAGGCTGCACATAAAGTTTCTCTCCCATTCTGAGTGAAATTGGCTATCTCATTCACCAACCTATTGTATTTCTCCATGGAAAAATATTGGGAAAAAATTTTTGCAACTAACTCTTCACAAGTGGTGATGCTATTTGAGGTCTGTCTGTCTAACCATCGAAGTGCTTTTCCTTTGACAGCAAAAAGAAATAACCTCAATCTGATAGCATCATCTGACACCCCTTGATGTTTGATAGTATCACAGATTCTCAGGAATTTTTCATTGAAGTCATGGGGGTCTTCATCATCTTCCCCACCAAACTAACTGCGTTCCACCAATGTAATCAATGACGGATGAATATCAAAATTGTTCGCTTAAATTGGTGGTCTGACAATACTGGAGTTTGGTCTAGTGAACAATGGAGCCAGAATATCCTCCATCAGTTCTTCTTCCAGTCTTGGCTAATTATTGACTCTGTCAGCCATCTCTAACTCTAATTCAAGTTTGAACTACAATCAGAATTTTCTGCTTCTCTTATTTGTCTGGCTAGTTTCCTATTCCTCTTAATAGCTTAGCAGCTTTCTCTATTTCAGGATTGTACTGTAGATGATCAGGATTAACTATACCTTGCATATAACTCAGAAAAGCAGATTAGTAACAAAATAAATCCAATTTTAAAGAATAAGAGTTACTATAAAATTAGCGTTTTCAATCCCCGGCAACGATGCCAAAAACTTGTTGCGAAACTGCAAGTGCACCGATCGTTTTAAGTAATAAAGTGAGTAAGTAAAGTATTGTCTCCACAGGGATTGAGGCACAAATTTTATCGCAACTTATCATCTTAAAATTGGAAGACAAATAATATGTTCTGAAGAGAATATGATTGGATTTTAGAATTATGAAAATTAAATAACTGAATAGAAAATTAACGAGAATTCAAAAACAAGTTTTAATTAAATGTTACGCAGTAGTGAGAAATAATTGTAGTCAAAGCACCTCTACTTCTGATCCCTACCTTCTATATGCAAATTGATGATTGATTTCAATTGTTACAATCGCTCAGAGGATGTATTTGATATAATTTAGTTAAATCCTAATCCCTTAGTAATTTAACCCTTTAACCAACTCGAAATCCTAATTCCTTAGTAATTCCTTATTAAGTTAAGCATTAGGAAAATACATCAATTATTCTGTAATTGTTCATCCCTATCCCTAGGTAATGTAACAACTATTATTCTACCGCTATCAGAAATCAAAGTTCCAACAGCCCTATTGTAAACCCTAACTCTTAGAACCCTAATAGAGTGATCAATTCTATTGAGGCGAAAGCAATATAAGCACAAGATAGAATAAAACAATCATAACATTAATCTCAAAACCAATTTAATACAGAGGAGTTCACATCAGTTTTTGGCCCTAACCACAATAAGGGAAGTTAGCTAGACATATTCATGTCTAACCTTAATAACATAAAATAAGATAAACCTGGGCCAAGAATCTCAAGGAAGAAGAAGAAGAAAGCCCCTTCAATCCTGATTTAATCTTCTCTCTGCGTTTCTATTGTGTTTTTGTTTCCAAAGTCTTCTATTTATTTTTCCATGTCCATATAGTTAATTAGGGTAACTAAGCTCCTCTGCTGTTCTATTTTTGTGACAAATCTTTCTTGGTTCTGCTTCTTTCCTTCTTTTCTTCATGACTATTAAATAAAATATGCATAAAATAAGTAATGGACCTAAAATTGATGAAATTTAAACTTATCTAACCTTTATTGATAAATTATTATTAAATTATTGATTATTTTAGCCTAAAACTATTATATGTTAGCAGCATATCAGTGACTCCTCAAAGGAAGAGATTCACCATGAAACTCCTGACGATGAGTCCTCCTCCTCAAGGAGGAATGCAGATTGTCATACTAGCGAGAGTACCTCTTGCCTTCATCAGGGAGGAAGGCCTTCTGTTGCTCCTTGGGAAAGGGAACCTATGCCTCTCACTACCATCCTTCCTCCTACTGCTTCGAGAGAAGTAAGAAAGAATGGTAGTGGAAACTCCTGGGCTTCTCCCCGCGTGCGACATAGCCATAGTGTTGGGTTATCGTCGTCCACCCCTACCGTGCCTGGCTATGAATGGGTGAGGGACAAAGTTCTCAAGTATAAGTCTTCCTTCATATTGACGACATATGTGAACATAATGCATGATTTTGATTTTTCACTATGTAATCGATTACAAGAACATTGTAATCGATTAATGTGTTCCTTATTCCTTTTCTGGATTTAAAATGAAGACACGTAATCGATTAGATACTGATTTAATCGAGTAAAACAGTAAGTTTTCATTTTTTTTTCAAAATTTCAACCATGAAAACATGAACTTTGAAAAATCATTTAAAAACTTTTAGTTAATTAATCAAAGACATGTGAATATGAGGATGAAAATGAAAATTCAATGAAGGATTGTAGGGAAATGCACTTGAGCCACTTAGATAATTACAAATGCCATCAAAATGATTAGGCATGTAAAAAGCTAAAACTTCAAGCCATCCTTGCTTCAATTTTCTTGTAGCTTCCTTCAAATCCAACAGAGATTTTCACTTGTTGTGCTTGTACAAGAATAATTTGATATAGTGAAAACTCTAACATGGTGTTTGTGGGAAGACACTGGATGTAGCCTGTTGCGACAACGGCAAGTGTACCGCTCGTTTAAAGTAATAAAGTAGGTAAGTAGAGTATCGTATCCACAGAGATTGATACTGATTTCACAATAATTTGCGATCTAAGCATTTGGAAGGGAAAAAGAATGATTTTTGAAAGAATTGTTGTTGTGTTGAATGATTAAGTAAATGCAAAATTTAAAGAGAATTAAAATTGCAAGTAAAGTGATTTTTAACCAATGGATGAAATAATTGTGATTAGGACGCAATCCCCTTTGATCCCTGCCTCCTTCACTTAACTGGTTATCAAAGTTGATTCCTTCTGATTACTCAGAGAATAAATCTTTTCTAATTTAGCTAATCCCTAATCCCTTAATGAATTAACCCTTTAACCTGAATCAAAAACCTAATCCCTTAGTGAATTCTATTAAGTTAAGCATTTAAAAGAATATATTATAAAGTCTGCAATCACACATCCCTATCCCTAGGCAATGAACAATTGTTATCTTACTTATGTCAGAAATTAGAACCCCAACATCCCTATTGCGAATCCTAACCCCCAGAACTTAAATAGAATGGCCAATTCTAAGAAAGAATATAATCATTAAGAACAGAGTAAAATAAAGCAATCATAACAATCTCATTCAATACCAGTTAAATTACGGAGGAGTTCACATTGGTTCTTGGCCTAACCACAATACAAAATTTAGCCTGACATAGTCATCAAGAACACCAAAGCATACATAGAAGACATTATTCTGCAGCAAACCCTAACTTTGATTCTATGTAGGAGTGATTTCCAATGGTATTCCAAACTCTTCAATGTTGTAAAAGATCCCCTTTTCAGTCCAGAGACCTTTCTTTTATATTTGCTTTCAGGGTGGTTTAATTCAAGTAACAAAGCCTCCTTTCTTCTGCATTTTCGAGCCATATATTGCAAATAAAGGAAACAGAATCTTCTCCGCGCGGATCGCGCGGGATTCCACGCTGATCGCGCAGATAACACGAGCTGAAGGCTGATCCTGAATGTCTGACGCTACTCGCGCTGCCTCTCACGCTGACCGCGTGAACCATTCTACTTCATGATGCTAGTCGCGCGGACTTTCACGCTGATCGCGTGATGTCTTCGAGATGAAGGTTGGTTCTGAACATCTGACGCGATCCGCGTGGAACTTCACGCTAATCACGTGAAGCCTTCGAAACTGGAAATTCTTCTTTTTAGCTTTTGCTTCTCCTCTTTGTGGCCCTGAAATCATACTTTGGTGATGAATGAGATAAAAATAAATATATTTAACAAACTTAACTATTTCTAATCTATATTCCTAATTATTCAATTAATTTATAACCTAAACTAGCCTAAAACTAAGATGTGTTAGCCACACATCAAATAATTCCCAGATTTAAAACATGCTGTCCTCAGCAATGACAGAACCTCAAGGTGAGAAGCCAAGATCAATGATCAAACATCTGTCACATTCAACAATCTTAGAATCATAGGGCTGAGTAAAATCAATGTTCACATCAAAATTTCAACAGCACTGTCAACAACCATAGGCTTGATCATATTCTCTAGTTCCCTTAGATAAGGAACACAAAATGCATGCACAACTGATCAAAAGGTCTTTTAAGCTTGTAACTTGGCCTGGCTTTAGGGTAGGGAAAATTTTTGGATAGTAGCTAAGTTAAGACTGGATTCAGATCAAATTTCCCAAGTCCATTGCCCTTTATATCAATTCATGCTTTCTTTCAAACCTTTTCAGACTGACAAACCCATTTTATTCTTTTTATCTTCAATTCTTTCTTTTCTGGTGGTTTCTTTTTATTTTATTCAGAGTAAACACAATATATCCACCAGCTGGTATTTCAAACTTGTTCTCTCCAATTGGACCATTCACTATTTTTTTTTGCCAGCCTTGTTCTGTTGACTTCTTTCATCAACCCAAAATTGTCTTCTTGGGTAACTTTGTCTTTCCTCTTACCTTTCTGAGTTTCATGGTGAGAAATTATCCTTGTTATTCATCAGTGGACTTGACTCTTTCTTCCTCCAGCCTCAAATAAGGTAGTTCAGGATAAGTTCCAGATGTCAGGTATATGAATGAAAAAGGCTTAGGCTCAAAGGGGTAGCAACTGGAAAACTGAAGGTAAGTCAATTTGGCCCTAGCTTTAAAGAATGAACTGCCTTAATCATATCAGAAAATACATGCATCCAGAGAAACCGAGCAAGTTCTAGAGTACTATCAAAATGAAAGCTCTCAGAAAACAATTATTTGTGTATAAGCTCAAAAACTCACCGGTTATGGCTCAAGAAAACTTTTTTAATTTCATCTCAAGCGCCATTTCCTGCTTCAACATGAACATCAATATACCAACAAATACAATTCCAATCATGATTCATGCAAGCCATGCTGTGTTTCATTTCACTCATGCTTCTGACGAAGATGTCCAATTCACTACTGATTCTAAGTTCTCACTCTGGGAAAAATGTGATATGTTTCTAACCTTTATTCAGCAATATTAGATGAACAACTAATGAAATCTAGTAATCTAAAATTTTCTGTTAGACGTCATTTGTTCCTTGACTGTGCAATTTTTCAAATAATGCTTATGTGTCCATTCCGAGATTTAGGAAATTGTTGTCCCCAGCAATTACTAACAAGGTCACAGCGCCATTGAAACACACAACTATATGTGCATTATTTGAAAATCGCAATTCAACCGAACATTAATCCAAACAGAAGAAAGTAAATCAAATCATAGACCCTACTATATGTATATATATATATATATATATATATATATATATGCATCAATAATCTAAATGTTTTAAGTGCAGAATTCTAAAGTACTGAATTTTAAAGAACAGAAAAAAAAATAAGAAAATTAAACTGGTCCTGACAAATCATTCCTCACTCCTCTCCCTCTCTCATTTCATCTTCGGCCTCAGCTGCCTGAGATGGCTCAGAAAAGACTGTGGCTGGCTCTGGAACATCTGAAGGTCCTGGAGGAGTAAGAGCTACCAGTGATGGAGACCTGCGGCCAACTGGTGGTGGATGCTAGTTGTGGTACCTCATCACGGTACATCTTGGTCAGTGCATCTGGCTGCATCCTCAAAAATAGGTAGCTGAATTCACACCTGCCAAATGGATTATATCTGGTGTCAAGAATTCGCTCTATGGCCTTCTCATCAAAGGGAACTTGGACTCCCCTGACCCAGCTAATCCTTCTCCGTGCTACTGTGGATGGGTCGACATTGGAGAGGAACTCCTTGAGGATCGCACTCGAGCTGGGCTCTGGAAAACTGACCAGCCTCTGCCACTGGCGTCTAAGGATAACCTCCAGCACAGGGTTCCCTTCTGGTAGTACCTCCCACGTGATTTTCTTCTCAGGTATTATCTTCTTAGGGAGGTACCACGTGTCAAACCTTTCCTGACATTCGGCACAGCGGAAACGGGTCTCATCATGTTCAGCAATTCGGGCCCGTTTACTGCCACTTACTGCAGTACTTTTCTTTTTTTCTTTGGCCACTTGTTTTCCTTGAAGCTCAGACAAAAATCCAGATATATATACATAATTCAATGAGCTTAATTCCCAGATTTGTTCTTTTTAGTGGTTCAAATCAAGCACAACACTAATACAGGATCAATGTCAGGCACAAGGTGTTAGTTGTTCACATAATCAAATCTATAATGTAGTGTATCACTTTCAATTAATTCAAGTTCCCAGCATAATCAAACAGCAGTGGATTCATTATATTTACAACAACAAGCACAGTCCAACTGACTATTGGGTTTCTAAGTTTATTCACAAGCAAGGGTGGAACCTTCCATTCCCAGATATAGGTTCCTTACATACCAAACAATGTAGAATTCAATCCTTTCATGGAAACACAGTCACAATTATCAGTTTATAAGACTTCTCAATCCAACTACATACAGCTCAGGCAACAACCAGGCTTGATTCACAGTGCAATTAACAGGAAGCAATGTGTTCACAATATGACAGGAATTGAATAGCCCCATCTGGATTCCCAGATTTAGCTCATTGGAGACTCCTAAGTCATTTGATCCTAGTTGCCATGGACAAAGTTCAAACAAAGTAGGTTCAGACACTAAAGCAGATATGTACATCAAACATCCATTCAATGTGCCCTAGTCCTATTCAACCACAAATCAAGTTATTCATTGTTAATCACTAGTCAATGTGGTTTTTGTCAACCAACAATTATCAGACCAAATTAATCACAGTAACCATTCTTTTGGTTCAGATAACCATATATTTTATTTACAATTAGGACTCAGGCCAATGCTTTAATCATATCATTCAACTCAACTTCATGGGGCTTATTTCAATCAACATATCTTTAGTCCATCCCCACATGCCAAAGTGACCTCTATTATGGGCCAACATGAAAAACCAGTAAAACCATGCCCACGACAGAGTTTATATACAAACCACACAGACAATTTATCAAGCATATTACGAGCACAGCTTTCAACAATCAATTCTGAGTTCAATCCTACTTCACCAAGTGTGTGATTTAATGATATTACACAGTTAAGGCTCAACACAAATGCATACAACCAAATTTCCAATCAATATGTAGCAAATCAAATATGGTAACAGCAAGTATTATATTAGCAATCATGGGTATTTACCAAACATATAAGCATTTTCAGTACCCACTACAATTAAAGATCACCATTCATTATGGGATTGGCACTTCTAGTTACAACATGGTGAAGTCACGAATGCCCTAATGGCCTGAATAGATGAAACCATTGCAATAAAACTTGGTTCAGAAACCTTACCTTATCTCCAGCCATTGATGCTAAGGGAAGATCGGAAAGTGCAAGGACTGAATGCTCAAGGAATGCACAGTGGTGTGAAATGCAAGTGCAATGCAGCCAGGTTTTATAGGGAGGAAATGCTAAGGTGCAAGGAAACTGCTATCCTTTGGATTGAATGCGCTGTGGAACGGATTGAGGAAGTGGGGAGAAGTTAGAGGGAGAGGAGAAGTTACAGGAGAAGTCACAGGCGGTTCAAGTCTTTTTTAAAAACTCCTGTCGTGGTCTCGCACGATCCGCGCCGTTGATGGCGCGATCCGCGCCATAAGTTACTGGAAGGCTTTTCCTCTCGGCTTCCTAGCATGATTAGCACGGAATTTCACGCTATTAGCGTGGATGGTCAAAATTCAGATCAATTGTTGCTTCCCTCTCGCGCTGATAGCGCCAATTGTGGCGCTAGTCGTGTGATATGGCACTGGAAGGACCTCAGCCTCGAAAGCTTGGCGAGATTAGCGCTATATTCCACACGAGTAGCGTGGAACCTTGAAAATTGGGCTGGTAGTTCGAACAACTGGCGCGAGTAGCGCCAACCCTCACGTGGATAGCGTGGAATAATGCAGATAAATGGTTCTTGATTCGAACATCCCACACGATCAGCGCGAGTGTCCACGCTATTAGCGTGAATTGGCCGTGTCTTGGCGCCGTTAGCGCCACATGTGGTGCGGTTAGCGCCATGTCTTAATCTGCTCTATTTCTTTCCTTTTCGTTTTTCTTTTTATTTTATTAACCAAACTAAAATGCATGAACCTAAAATGACTAAAATGAAACATGTATAATGATAAATCTAATGCTAACAAAATTAAAAGGACTTAAAGTGCCAATGTATCGACATCAATAACCAAGTTCTTGGAAGGAATTCCAAGAATTGCTCATTTTACGTCTTGAGCTAGACGCTTCCTTCTGTTAAGCATCCATGGAATTAAGTGGAACAGAAACTGCATTTCTATCCACTTCTCCTCCGAAATAGTGCTTCAATATATATCCATTTACCTTGAAAGATCTGTCATTGTCCAGAGGAGAAATTTCCACTGTGCCATAAGGGTGGACCTCTCTCACAAGGAATGGACCGGACCAGTGTGACTTTAACTTACCTGGAAAGAGTCGCAGGCGAGAATTGTACAACAGAACTTGTTGGCCAGGAACGAACTCCTTTGGGCGGATTTGATTGTCATGCCACTTCTTTGTTTTTTCTTTGTAGATCATGGCATTTTCATAAGCAGCTAACCTGAACTCATCCAATTCATTCAACTGAAGCAACCTTTTTTCGTTAGCTTTTGACAGTTCAAAGTTTAAAAATTTAGTTGCCCACATGGCTTTGTGTTCAAGTTCAATAGGGAGATGGCAAGACTTACCGTAAACAAGCTGAAAAGGAGACATACCTATAGGATTTTTGAATGCAATCCGGTAAGCCCATAACGCATCATCAAGCTTTTTAGACCAGTCCTTTCTAGATGTCCCCACAGTCTTTTCTAAAATTCTTTTGAGTTCTCGGTTAGAAATTTCTACATGTCCACTTGTCTGAGGGTGATATGGGGTAGCTACCTTGTGCTTGACTCCATACTTGGCTAGCAAGCCATCAAACTGTTTATTGCAGAAGTGAGTCCCCCATCACTGATTATAGCTCTGGGCACCCCAAAGCGGGTGAAAATATTCTTCCTTAAGAATGAAACGACCATTTTTGCATCATTGGTGGGTAAAGCTGCTGCTTCAACCCATTTGGAAACATAATCCACAGCAACCAAGATATACTGATTGGAGAATGATTTAGGGAAAGGGCCCATGAAATCAATACCCCACACATCAAATAGTTCAACCTCTTGGATGTTATTCAATGACATCTCATCTCTGCGAGAAATATTACCTGTTCTTTGACAGCTATCACACTGCACAACAAAGTCTTTGGCATCTTTAAAGAGTGTTGGCCAATAATAACCACATTGCAAGACTTTTTGTGCAGTTCTATTTCCACCAAAATGGCCTCCATAATTAGAGGAATGACAGTGCCACAGAATATTCGGCACTTCGATTTCAGCTACACATCTGCGGATAGCATTGTCAGTACATTGAAAATATAAGAAAGGGTTATCCCAGAAATACCTTCTCTCATCATGTAGGAACTTTTTTCTCTGCTGCCAATTAAAGTCTTCAGGAATGATTCCTGCAGCTTTAAAGTTTGACATGTTTGCAAACCATGGACTGAGTTGCATTGCAAGCACTTGCTCATCAGGAAAAGATTCATTGATTTCTATCTCTGGTCCATCCTGCAAATCCTTTTCCTGAATCCTAAACAAGTGATCATCCACCTTATTTTCCACTCCTGCCTTGTCTCTGATTTCCAGATCAAATTCCTGTAACAATAACATCCAACGTAACAAGTGTGGCTTTGCATCCTGTTTGTTAAGCAAGAATTTAAGAGCTGCATGATCAGTGTAAATAATAACCTTAGAACCTACTAAATAGGACCGAAATTTGTCTGAAGCATATACTACAACTAGCATTTCTTTGTCAGTGGTGGCATAATTAACTTGTGCCTCATTTAGGATTTTACTAGCATAGTATATGACATGTAAACGCTTTTCTTTTCTCTGTCCTAAAACTGCACCTACTACATAAGCACTAGCATCACACATAAGTTCAAAAGGTAAACTCCAATCAGGAGCTATCAAAACAGGTGCAGTGGTGAGTTTGTGCTTCAAGGTGTTAAATGCCTCAAGACAAGCTTCAGTGAAACAAAATTCAGTGTCTTTCTCCAGCAATTGGCTCAGTGGCTTTGAAATCTTGGAGAAATCCTTGATGAACCTTCTGTAAAAACCTGCATGACCTAAAAAGCTGTGAACACCATTAACATTAATAGGAGGAGGTAATTTTTCAATTAGTAATAATTTAGCTCTATCTACCTCAATTCTCATTTCTGAAATTTTGTGGCCTAGAACAATGCCTTCCCTTACCATGAAGTGACATTTTTCCCAATTCAAGACTAAATTTGTTTCTTGACATCTTTTTAAAACTTTGGCTAAATTAGCCAAGCATGAAGTAAAACAAGAGCCAAAAACAGAAAAGTCATCCATAAATACCTCAAGGCCGTTCTCTACCATATCAGAGAAAATAGATAGCATGCATCTCTGGAATGTGGTAGGTGCATTACAAAGTCCAAATGGCATTCTTCGATATGCAAACACCCCAAATGGACATGTAAAAGCAATCTTTTCTTGGTCTTCTGGTGCTACTGGGATTTAATTGTACCCAGAATATCCATCTAGGAAGCAATAGTATTCATGACCAGCTAGCCTTTCAAGCATTTGGTCCATGAAAGGGAGTGGAAAATGGTCTTTCCTGGTTGCATCATTTAGCCTCCTGTAGTCTACACACATTCTCCAGCCTGTGATGGTTCTTGAGGGAATCAAGTCATTATTGTCATTTTGAATGACTGTCATGCCTCCTTTCTTTGGAACGGTTTGGACTGGACTTACCCAAGCTGTGTCTGAAATAGGATAGATCATACCTGTATCTAACAGCTTGACAACCTCTTTTCTTACCACTTCTTTCATTGTAGGATTGAGTCGCCTTTGTGGTTGTCTTACAGGTTTCACATCACTTTCCATAAGAATTTTATGAGTACAAAAGGAAGGATTTATACCTTTAGGTCAGAGATGGACCAGCCAATGGCTGTCTTGTGCTCCTTGAGTACTTTCAGTAGCTTCTCCTCTTCATGCCATTCCAGCCCTCTGTTGATGATGACTGGATATGTTTCTTTCTCACCTAAGAACACATACTTCAGATGTTCAGGTAGTTCTTTCAGCTCAACCTTATGTGCTCCAGCTGGAATATCATCTTCTTTTTTCTCCAGCTCTTCTAGCACAGGTTCACTGTTTCTGGTGTGTTTTCCTGGTCTGTAGTTTGCAATTCTGCAGCAATTTCTGTTGCTGCACTGTTTTCTGCTTCTACTGCATTTTCTTTTGCAGTTTCTTCCTCTACTGCTGCTGTAATACCTGCGGTCATACCTGCATAAATTGCATTATCCAATATATCCAGCCTAAAACAATCATGTTCATCAGCTGGATGCTTCATGGCATCAAATACATTAAAGACAACAGATTCATTATCCATTCTTAATTCTAACTTTCCATGCTCTACATCAATTAAGGCCCTAGCAGTTGCTAGAAATGACCTTCCTAACAACAGAGGAATTTCACTTTCACCCTCCATATCTAAAACAATAAAGTCTGCAGGGAAAATGAATTTATTTACTTTCACTAGAACATCCTCAATTACCCCTGATGGTTTCCTTAATGAACGGTCTGCTAATTGCAAGGAAACTCTTGTGGGTTTCAATTCAGAAATACCTAGGGACTTACACATTGACAATGGCATTAGATTTATGCTAGCCCCTAAGTCACATAGTGCCCTCCCTACATTGATATTTCCTATGGCAATAGGGATATTGAAGCTTCCAGGGTCTTTCAATTTTGGGGGAAGCTTCCTCTGAATGATGGCACTGCACTCTTCAGTAAGTGCTATGGTCTCACAATCCTGCAGTTTATGTTTCTTAGACAAAAGTTCTTTCATGAATTTTGCATAGTTAGGCATATTGGATAATGCCTCAGCAAATGGAATATTAATGTGTAACTTTTTAAACATGTCTAAGAACTTGGCAAACTGCTGCTTTTGGATTTGTTGCTTTGTCTGCACTGGATATGGGGGTTTCTCAAAGCGAGAAAAATCCCATTGCTTCTTTGGAGGTGCAGAATTTTTCTCCTTGGAATTTTCAGCAGCTTTTTCTTCTACTGTGGTAGCTTCTGTGTTTTCTTTTTCAGCTTCTTTTCTACTTACCTTAGGCTTTTCTTGTGGGTTGAGTACCTTCCCACTTCTGGTTGTAATTGCCTTTGCATGTTCCCTTGGGTTTATCACTGTGTCACTGGGAAACTGGCCTGGTGGTCTCTCGGCCAACTGCTTTGCCAGCTGACCAATCTGGTTTTCCAGATTTCTGATGGAAGCATCTTGATTTGTTCGGTGAGCTCTGGTTTCATTTATGAAGGCATTGGTAGTCTGAATGTGCTCAGTTGTTGTTTTGTATAGCTGCAACACCACTTTCTCCAATTCAGACATCTCCTTGTTGGGAATAGCTGGAGGCTGCAGATAGTTGTTAGACTTATAGTCTAACCCGCCTCCTTGGAATTTTCTCTGATAGTTGTTTCCCGGAGCAAAGTTGTGATTTCTCTGATATGGCTGCTGTTGTCTCTGGTCATTCCAGATTCCATTAACCTGCACAGGGTCAGCTCCAACAAGAATAGGACATACATTAGATTCATGCTCGCCTTGGCAGTACTCACAGCTGATGTGGGGTAGGCTGTTGCTGGATGAAACTTGGGCTGCAGATACTTGAAGTCTGTCTATTTTCTCAGTTAACTTAGCCAGCTGTTGGGCTAAGATTTTCTGTTCCGCAAGCATGGCATCATTGCTGGACAGTTGGATTGGTTCCCTCTTTGGCTGAATTGTGATACTCTCATTTTCGTTTCTAGCCAGAGAATTAATCAGCTCATAGGTTTGAACTGTAGTTTTTGACCTTATTGTACCCCCTGCTGCAACATTAACAATCATTCGTGATTCAGGAGCCATACCATTAAAGAAAATACGTACCTGCTTACTCACAGGCATGTCATACTGCGGGCATCTTCTGATTAATTCCTAGAATCTGTTCCAGGCAGCACACAGGGTCTCTTTTCCATTCTGAGTGAAGTTGGTAATTTCATTTACCAACCTGTTGTATTTGTCCATGGAGAAGTATTGAGCGAAAAACCTTGAGACTAAGTCATCCCAAGTAGTGATGCTATTTGATGTTTGTCTGTTCAGTCATCTCAGTGCATTTCCTTTAACAGCAAAAGGGAATAGGCTTAATCTTATAGCATCATCTGAAACCCCTTGGTGTCTGATAGTGTCACGGATTCTCAGAAATCTATCAATGAAATCGTGAGGGTCTTCAAAGTCTTCTCCACCAAACTGACTGCGTTCCACCAATGCAATCAATGTAGGGTTAATGTCAAAGTGATTTGTTTGTATTGATGGTCTCACAATGCTGGAGTTTGGTCTTGTGAACATAGGAGCCAAAATATTCTCCATTAGTTCATCCTCCGGTCTCCACTGATTATTTCTTTCCTCAGCCATCTCTGCCTCTGACTCTAATTCAAGAATTGAATCAAAGTCAAATTTTTCTGCTTCTCTCCTTCTTTGTCTGGCTAGCCTCCTTCTTACAGTTCTCTCTATCTTAGGATCGTACTGTAAATTCTCAGGATTAACTGAACCTCGCATAAACTCAGAGAAGCGATTAGTAACAAAAATTCCAATCGCAAAGATTAAAATTACTACAAAATCAGTTTATCAATCCCCGGCAACGGCGCCAAAAACTTGTTGCGACAACGGCAAGTGTACCGCTCATTTCAACTAATAAAGTAGGTAAGTAAAGTATCGTATCCACAGAGATTGATACTAATTTCACAATAATTAGCGATATAAGCAATTGAAAGGGAAAAAGAATGATCTTTGAAAGAATTGTTGTTGTGTTGAATGATTAAGTAAATTTAGAATTTAAAGAGAATTAAAATTGCGAGTTGTAACCAATGGATGAAAAAATTGTGATTAGGACGCAATCCCCTTTGATCCCTGCATCCTTCACTTAACTGGTTATCAAATTTGATTGCTTCTGATTACTCAGAGAATAAATCTTTTCTAATTTAGCTAATCCCTAATCCCTTAATGAATTAACCCTTTAACCTGAATCAAAAACCTAATCCCTTAGTGAATTCTATCAAGTTAAGCATTTAAAAGAATATATTATAAAGTCTGCAATCACACATCCCTATCCCTAGGCAATGAACAATTGTTATCTTACTCATGTCAGAAATTAGAACCCCAACATCCCTATTGCGAATCCTAACCCCCAGAACTTAAATAGAATGGTCAATTCTAAGAAAGAATATAATCATTAAGAACAGAGTAAAATAAAGCAATCATAACAATCTCATTCAATACCAGTTAAATTACAGAGGAGTTCACATTGGTTCTTGGCCTAACCACAATACAGAATTTAGCCTGACATAGTCATCAAGAACACCAAAGCATACATAGAAGACATTATTCTGCAGCAAACCCTAACTTTGATTCTATGTAGGAGTGATTTCCAATGGTATTCCAAACTCTTCAATGTTGTCCAAAAATCCCATTTTCAGTACAGAGACCTTTCTTTTATATTTGCTTTCAGGGTGGTTTAATTCAAGTAACAAAGCCTCCTTTCTTCTGCATTTTCGAGCCATATATTGCAAATAAAGGAAACAGAATCGTCTCTACGCGGATCGCGCGGGATTTCGCGCTGATCGCGCAGATAACACGAGCTGAACACTGATTCTGAATGTCTGACGCTACTCACGCTGCCTTTCACGCTGACCACGTGAATCATTCGACTTCATGACGCTAGTCGCGCGGGCTTTCACGCTGATCGCATGATATCTTCGAGATGAAGGTTGGTTCTGAACATCTGACGCGATCCGTGTGGAACTTCACGCTAATCGCGTGAAGCCTTCGAAACTGGAAATTCTTCTTTTTAGCTTTTGCTTCTCCTCTTTGTGGCCCTGAAATCATAATTTGGTGATGAATGAGATAAAAATAAATATATTTAACATACTTAACTATTTCTAATCTATATTCCTAATTATTCAATTAATTTATAACCTAAACTAGCCTAAAACTAAGATGTGTTAGCCACACATCATAGCCTCTATGCTTGTGAGGTGAACAAGTATAAATTGTTGTGTGATTGTGTCTTTATTTGTATATCTTTCATAACTATTGTTTGGAAATCAATATACAATCAGTAAGAGACATTTTAGTCATTACATGCATTTCAAGGTGATATTAGATTGAAAGAAAATTATGTTTTTGATCAAGGGTGATTGAGTGATACGATCCAAGTTTTAAATTCTGCAAATTGTTTTCAAGAAAAGTTTTTAAAGGGAGTCTTAACAAATTCACCCCCCCACCCTCTTGGTTATTTGAAGTGTTCATAGTATTTTCACCAAGAGGTAATGGCTGGTGAAGAGGAGGAAACTAATTGAATTGATCTCTTATAGAAATTTTCTCACCAATGGGACACTTCCGACAGATGAAAACGAGGTCCGATGTCTAAAAATGAAAGTCAGCTACTACGGCATCCTTGATGGTGAACTATTCAAAAGAGGGTTGACTACACCTCTGCTCAAGTATTTGGACAACCAACAAGCAAATTATGTCCTGAGAGAGCTCCATGAAGGGATTTGCGATCTTCATACAGGGGGCGCTCCTTTGCCACCAAGGTAGTACGAGCAAGATACTACTACCTAACACTCAAGACCAACGCCTTTGACTTCACCAGGTGGTGTCAAAATTATCAAGAGTTTGTGGACGTCCCATGGGCTCCCCCTGACAACCTTCACACTTTGACTTCCCCATGACAACTTTACACGACTAGGTATCAAACACCTGGTCACCTCTGTCAAGCATCCCAGACTAATGGTCAGGTGGAGGCAGCCAACCAAGTTATCCTTCGAGCTTTACATACCAGACTTAACAAATCTAAAGGCCTCTGGAAGGAAGAACTCCCCAACATATTGTGGGCTTATTACTACTCACCATAGTCAACCACTCATGAGACCCCTATTCGACTCACATATGAAACTGACGCCATGATTCCCATAGAACTTGGGGAACCATTGACAAGAAGGTTATTGTTTTAAGAATAGTAAAATGAAGAAAACATGAGGGTTGAATTATAAACCATAGAAGAAACTCAAGACATAGCCAAAATTAGGGAAGAAGCTACTAAACTTCTAATGACAAGAAGATACAACACCAAGGTTCAACCACGAACCTTCTATCCAAGCGACCTAGTCTGGCGTGTCAAAGGTGTAGCCAGAAAAGATCCTTGCGTAGGCAAACTTGGACCCAACTAGGAAGGCCCATTTAGGGTCGTCACCAACTTAGACAACAAAGCCTACAAGCTATAGGAACTAAGTGGTAAAGACATTCTAAGAACATGGAATGCTACCCACCTGAAGTTCTACTATAGCTGGTGAATTGAAGGTCGAATGTGAAAATAATATGAATATTTCACAATAACCAGGAGGGGGTGAATTGGTTAAAACCATGGTATTTTAAAATCAAATCAAATCAGAGTTTCAGGATCTTTATCACTTTTAAAACCTAGAAATCAATTTACTCAATCAAATATCTCTACCCAAGAATTCAATAGATCAAAACTGAACTTGTTGAACAATGAATATGAATCAAAGAATTAAAGATCAATGAATAAGATGAGAATTGAGATATAGAGATAAAGACACGCGCAATTTATACTGGTTCACTTCAAAATTTGAAGCTACATCCAGTCTCTTCCAACCAACACTAGGTTAGAGTTCCACTATTATAAAATTTCTGTTCTTACAAGCAATTAGAACATCTCCTCTTTATCAACCCTAGATAAAGAATAGAAATCTAAAACACTATTAGATTCTAAGAGACAAAGAACTAGAGAACACTACTATGTTCTTTACACTAGAGAACCCTTCTCTAGATACAAGCATGAACTTACTTTACAATAGCAATCTTACACATAAATTCAGAACAAAATTTACACACAACAGTTAAGGAGAGAGGTAACCTGATGATCCAATGAATGAATGTATATGAATTACCAAATCAGGTTGAGAAGAAATCAAACTCAGAACATACTGCTCCTTAATCTTGAAAACAATCTTGCTCAGGAATCATTCAAAGACCCATTGATGTTTTGAATGAAGCAAGTAAAAACACTTAGAAAAGCACTTAGGAATTGCTTGAGAGACTTGTGTATACTCAGAAATACGAATTATCAAGTTGTGAAATAAGCTCAGCCTCTATTCCTATTTATAACAGAATTTATAACTAACAGTAATCGATTAAACGCGCCTAATAATCGATTATAATTCTTATGTAATCAATTAAAATAACCATGTAGTCGATTAAACTGTTCAAGAATGTTTCTGGGATTTGTAACATGCAAAATAATCAATTATCCCGATATGTAATCGATTAAAACAGAAGTTTTAAAAGTTACAAAATGCACTATGCAATCGATTACAATATTTGGTAATCGATTACAGCAGAAGTCTTGTATTTTCAAAGTGAACGTGTAATTGATTACGATCTTTGGTAATCGATTAACACAACAAAGTGATTTTTCTCAGATAGCCTAAGTAATCGATTACAATCTATGGTAATCGACTATCACAGCAAGGCTTAAAAACATGATTAACTATGTAATCGATTACAACCTTTAAGTAATCGATTAAATTCATTAACAAAGCAATTTTGTTAAAAACAAAGGTCAAATAATTGATTATTCCGATGAGTAATCGATTACAATGTTCATAAAAGATTTTCCAGATTGCTTGATGAACATATTAATCGATTATAACCTTAAGCAATCGATTAATCTAGTGAAACTATCATTTTTCCAAAAACTTTTTCACTTAGATAAAAACCTTAACCAAATTATAAAGTCTTTGTTATTTTCTTTGAAAACCATTTAATCAAATAAATGACTGAATGAATGCAAACCATGGATCACCAGACACAAGGCATCCAAAGTTTGACAAACCCAAGATCCACCCTTGGTGAACCTCCTTAACGCTAAGGTCCCCCCAAGGTCTATCCTTGACATATTCTATTATTCCTAAACTTTATCTTTGCAGGAGTACAAGTTCTCAGGAACACAAAACCTGTCCACCCTTGGTAGACAAAACCAAGTTTTGCCCTTGGTAGACAAAACCCAAGGTCCACCCTTGGTATACAAATTCCAGGGTCCACCTTTGACACTCCAAACCCAAGATGCATTCTTGGTACAATCATTCCTTTGGAACCTCGACAGGCAGAACCATAGGATTATTTGTTTTGCAAGAATAGGTGTCCAAGGTCCACCCTTGATGTTTCAAACCCAAGACGCTCTCTTGGTACACATATTCATTTGGAACCTCGACAAGCAAGGCTATAAACTTAGCCACTTGTGAAAACAAGAGTCCAACATAAGTCCAAGGATCACCCTTGACAGTTTAAACCCAAGTTACACTCTTGGTAATTTAGCTGCTTCGAAGCTTCAACAAGAAGAGTCCGGGGACTAACTATTCATCCTCGAACAAAAAGCAAAATGAGACACTATCAATTACAAAGTTTCACTTTCTACGATAGAAGGACGTCATTCAAGCGATCTATTTTCATCAACACAAAAAATTCAAAAACAGAAGACAAGAACATAGAAGATTGAAGACAACAAAAAAATAATATTTTCGTTGAATCAATTGTCAACATTACATGGCCTTCACGACCCAAAACAAAATAAAGCAAAAAAATACAAGAGGTGGCAGCCTAAACATTGGCTCCACCCCTGGCACCATCCTCAATAGAGCCAATCTCTTCCTCGTCAACCAAGACTACTTCCTTTACATCCTTGAAAGGGTCAAAGAGACCCAAATCAAGATCTTTTGCAAAGAGGCTAGCTTGTCTGATAGCCTTGAAAAAGCCCTTCTCGTGCTGCTCCAATGCCTCCCTTTTATAGATGGTCAACGAGGTCCATGTTTACCTCCACCTTAGTCGCAAGACCAAGCTCAAACTCCTTTAACCTTGGCTCCAAGTCTGTTACCTTCTTGGCCAGGTCCTCCTTCTCAATAGTGACCTTGATAGCCTGGTCCTTCTTCTCCTTCAGCAGGGCCTTGCACTGGGTGACTAACTCATCACCATCCACTCAGGTGTGCAGCAACTTAGCAAAAGCACCATTGACCTTGGCAGACAATTGGTGGTGGGTCTTGACCACCTTAGCAAGGGCTACCATGGCACCATTTAGCTTGGCATGCTCCACTTGCCAACCGTTGCGGGCAGTGGACTTCAGCTCGGCTAGCTCTCTCTCCAAAGAAGATGCCTTGCTTACAGCCTCTTGGTGGAGCTGTCCATTTTCTTCCAAAATTGCCAGACTCCTTTGCAGAAGGATATTGGTGGAGTTAGTAGAGCACGAAATTCATACCGACCTTATCAAATTCTTGTTTAAGGGGGTCAGAGTTCTTCGCTCAAGCACATGCCTTTCGCTCCACAAAGAGTCAACCTCCCTTGGGACATGCACAAACTCAAGAGAGGTGACAGGGCGAGATAAAGATGAAGGCATAGCAGATGTTGGCACAGTAGGGGACCACATAGCAGAAGTAGTAGGAGGAAAAGGTGAAGGAGCCGAAACAATACGGGTTAGAACCAGGGTAGCAGTAATCAGAATCGGAGCAGCAGGGGTCGGAGCTGGAGCTGGAGCGGTAGTAACAGTCACCTCCACTGGGGAAGGAGCCCGGACATTGGGTGATAGAGCAGTAGAAGTGGGAGCAGCAGCAATTACCACTGGGGTTGGAGCCCGAATATGGGGTGGAGAGACAGGAGCACGAGGAAGAAATCCAGCGGCCTCCCTTATTACACACAAGCTGCGAGAGGCCCTAGACTTCTTACGGACAGACGTCCCAGCACCGTCATTCTTCTTCCTCTTAGCCAAAGAAGAGGGGAAGGTGCTGGGGAAGGCAGCAGCAACATCAACAGGGCCGACCCTGGCAGCGAGTCGACCTCTTCTCCAGCTGGAGGATGGACAGGGATAGGTGGCACAACACCACCATCAGCACCCGCGGTCTTCACTAACGGGCTCCAGGGAAAATTTTCCGTTATACCTGAAAAGGACACAAGAGAAATTATAAGTGTCAAGCCAGGTCATACTACAAACTCAAGAAGACAAATGAGGAATAAGGCAGAAAGGTTACCATCTAAAGCAGCAGAAGGGTCATTTCCCGAGGATAGTGACAGGATGGCTCGCACATCCAAAGAAGCTGGGAACCGCTCCAGGATCGCTTTGTCAACCCTCTCCACCAGGGTTAGCAAGTCTACATCGAATTACTTGAACCTAGTTGGTTCATCTTTCTAGTAGAATGGAAAGCGAGATTCCCCATCCTGGTTACCATCAAGGGCAAGCCATCTACCATTTCACCATTATCACGGACCTTGAAAAAATGGTCCTTGAAGCGACAAAAGGCATTGGTGTCAACCTCAAATAGTTTCTTGGAAACACTATATAGGGAGACCCAAGCAACCTTACCCGTCAACTTAGTCTGGAAGAAAAAACAAACCAGACACACTCGGTTAAATGTTGAAAAATGAACACAAAATCTCAAACGCCCTCACCACTGCCCAACTATTGGGGTGAAGTTCAAAGGGTGCCATGTTCAGGAAATCCAATAAGGCACACTAAAAAAGGGAAAAAGGAAGAAGGAGACCCAACACCTCGAAGAGGCATCAGTACATAAAGAAAAAGGGCGGAGGGCCTAGCACCACCCTCAAGCATGGAAAGTTATCACTCCCACAAGCTTCGACAAAGATCTTGCGATAGTCTTTAGGCGTTGTCAACCACAGTTGATGGCACATGGTGTTCACATATGCCGGAGAGGTTAAGGACGATTGGTATTTAAAGACCTCCTCCCTCACCCACTTGTAGCCAAATACGACTGGAGTGGAGGATGGCAACCCAACACTGCGGCTGTGACATACGCGGGGGGAGGCCCTAGCATTTTCGGGGCCACTCCTCTTCACACGCCCAAAAGCAGATGGAGGGGGAATGATCACGATCAGGTAGGGTTCTCCAGTCCTAAGGGCGATATTGGGCCTCACCCTCTGACGAAGGCGAGAAGTGCCTTCACCAGCCCGATGAGAATCGACCTTCCTCCCCGAGGAGGAAGATTCATCGTCAGAAACTTCATGGTGGGTCTCCTCCTCCAAGGAGTCACCCACCGAAATCACCTCACGCATGAAGGGCTGCTCAATCGAGCCCCCCAAATCGCTGCCTCCTAAACCCAGAGCAGAATCGGAGATGGAGGGATTCAAAAATTTTTCAGAAAAAAGAAGTTGTATCTCGAATGAAGAAAAGGGGAGCGAGAGCAAGAGAACAAAAAAGTTCGAAGATAGACCAAGGGTGCAAGAAAGAGAGATAATAGGTATGGTGGTAGTGGAAGTATCAAATGTCTACTTCATTTAAATGGAGGCGTGACTCTGTGGTTACTAGCGGGATTTGAAACGATCGTCTTGTAATCCGTGCCACGACTTGATGCCAATCACCTACTACCGCACGTATCCAGTACGTATCCACTCCTTGAGTGACATATATGCACAAGTACGGCACGTGGGCGACACACAATTGCTGCATAAAACAAAGCATAACGCATGCTTTCAATGCACACCTCAACGATCAAATATGGGCAAAAGATTTGACATCGACGCTTCATTTGCGTGACATGTACGACCTCATAATAAATACGTCATCCCTGGACATTTCAACAGTAACAGCCCGGATAACACACATCCAGATTAGGGGGCTTGACAAAGCTCCACGCTTATATTTCACAAAGTAATCAACATCGACATCGGACATCACTTGTCCAGTGTCGGGGCTCCTTGAGCTCACTATTTCTCTTACTTGTCAAGAATACTAACCTTGACACTGGACATTCTTCATAAACGCTTACTCATCCTCTTTTGCCCCCAAGATGGCTCAGAGGCTGGGGGATTATATACTGTACAAAATGGTAAAATTATACATGGCCATTACTGTGGGGTCACTGTACACATGTCCATCCTCCGTATCAACCCTACTATAGTAATAGTGCATATCCGCTCTCCGTGTCAATCCTGCTACAGGAACAACGCACTTGTCCGCCCTCCGTGTCAGCTTTGCTACAGGAGCGCAGACGCCAACCCTCAGCAGCTGGGTCTCCCTGGCCCACAGGTTATCTGTTACGCTTATTTATTCAAATAAGTGTAACCACTTTATCTCCTTACGGATCTCAAATTATCTCCAAGGCATTATCTACAAGTTATTACTTATCTACAAGTAATGGTCTATCTACAAGGTACACATTATCTCCTATTTAGATTATATAATTGTCTGTTATTATCTGTTATATTATCAACAGATTAATTATCAAACAAAGGCCCAAGGCCTATATTGCACGCTATAAATAAAGGTTTTCTCTAAACCTTTAATCATCTCATATTAATCTCATCTCACACTCATGAATACATTGATATTCACTTTCACTATCATTCACCCACAATGGGCATTCTCATATTCATCCGATACAAAGTCGGAAACATTCACTTTGAGTCCACCTCGGACTCTCATACACTCAATTATTCTTCCATAATTGATATACTTACCTGAGCATCAAAGTTCTTTCCTTTGCTTTGCAGTCCCCCTCCTTAACAAGTTTGACTCACCATCTGGCGTGCAAAATATGGAACCCACCTGGACCATATCCACTTAGGTGTGTGGCATTTCAAGATTTTGGTAAGAACATTTCACAAACCAACTCAACAACTTCTTGGCTACTGCTTTATGCTGCCCTTTTTGGCTTGGTGCACCTTCAAATTTCCTAATATTTCTTTCTTATACTTCCTCTCCCAAGAAAACCCTAGATGCCTCTCCCCTAACCCCCCATGACCACTGCACCCCACCTCCACACAACCATCCATACACTGCCACTGCAATCACCCAATGCCACCTCCACATCGCACCATCACTCGCCACCACCACACACATCATTGTGACCAACAAACCTTCAAGTCGTGCCACACCATCCCTGTATAATTTTAGATTGAGTAATCAGTAATACAAATGTATTCTGGATTGAATAATTCATAATACATTTGTTTTACAGATTACTCAATTCATAATAACTATTATGTATTATTTGCAGGCATAAGTGCATGCAGATGCACATATACCTATTTGTATATTACTCATATTCTTTCAAAACAAATATAATAACATTTTTATAAGGCAAAATTTTTTGGCAATTTACAATTGACAAAGAAGCATGTCAAGATACAACTGCACAATTTATGCCCATAGAAATCGATTAATTCATATTTCTGTTATTTTCAAAGCTCGGTCCTATGCAAGAATAAGAAGATCACCATCTCTTATAACATATATGTCTTCAATTTCAGCTCCTTCTTTGCTCAATATTTTGTTGGCAGAGAAATCAAACTTTTCAACACCAATACGTAGTAATTCTTCAAGGGATTTTGGCAGAAAAACAAGCTTTTTGGCATGTTCACCTTTCTCAGGACAAGTAACAGTTACTCTGGCTGGTAATTCTTCCCTACTAGTATGACTGGTTTGAGATGAAGTTGTGGAATCTTTTTTATCTAAAAACAAAAGCAAAACTAAAATTCAATGTGGTGAAATACAAAGTACTATTTAACGCCTTGGTCTCAAAAATGAAATGAATTTCATAAATCACGAGTTCATGATAGTCATGTTTCCCTTATTTAAGTTTAATTGAATTACCTCTCTAACTCAAATATGAAAACTGCTTTTTGGTATTAAAATTGTCTTTGTCAAAGATGTGAAAGTAACTTGTCTCTTTATTTGTATGCTTGTTTCTCTCATCGTTGTTTGAAATGTCATTGGTACCAAATAACATTGTTGATGATTTATATCTATATGTATGTCTATCTATCTCTATATATCAAGGGTTAAACTATTTTACTTGGTCTCTAAATTGTCTCCTTTCAAGTTTTAGCTCCTACACGAGAAAAATATAAGTTTTAGCCCCTACACACATGTTTGCCAAGCTTTGGTCCTTGTTGCAAACATTAGAGTGGACTTTGTAGTGGTACAAAACCACATCAAAAAAATATTGGCAATGATAAACTCCAATAAAAAATGGTATAAGAACTAAAACATATAGTTTTCTTATATAAGGATTAAAACTTAAAATGGAAACAACTACAAGGAACAAGCGAATAGTTTAACCTATATCAAACCATTATTGTATTTGATTAATACAATACAAGAATTGTTACTTTCTTTCCTTTAGCCACTTAAAAATATTATATGCAAGTTAAAACAACCATTAAAATTGGAAAGATAAAATGCATATTTACCATAATTTGCAGTTGACATTATCCCAAAAAACGAATTGTGGAAAGGGCTGATCTTTCTTCTTTGATGATTATCAAACCATGTCACTTCTTCATTAGGTGGCTTGCTTCCTCGATCAATGCCTAGTATAGTGGGTTTACTTTGACACCTTGCAACAAAGGATGTTGTAGGAATACCATGTGGTGCTTTGTTTTGTTCAACTTTCTTGAATATGTTTATTATTTCTTCGTGGCATTGTTGATCTGCTAAAATCCTTGGAGTCCAGCCACTATCATCTTGCTTATCAATGTCTGTTCCATGCTCTAGAAGGAACTTCACTATTTCAACATTTCCTTCACACACTGCAGCATGGAGTGCTGTGCTGCCATTGCTCGCGGACCGTGTCACGTCTCCTCCACATTGAACAATGTCATTGAGTAATTCTAAGTTATTTTGCGCAACAGCAATGCATGCAAGAGAACCTACATCGCCAGATGATATGTCTGCACCATTGTCTATAAGAAGCTTCATCACAGAATCATGCCCACCCTTGATTGCTTCCCATAGCGGGACATTTCCATCTAAGTCTGTATATATAAGAGCAGTTAAATATTATACCAATAAGTCCAAATACCAATACTAACGTACATAAACTCCTACATGAAAAGTTATTTTTAATAAAACCAAAAGGTGTGCCAGACAAAATGATAATTTAGCAGTAAAATAATTTGTTCCAACAAAGATTAATGGAGTGATGAATTCGTTATACATGGACAAGGTAATTCATTTCATGTGTTAAATGTGTACTAAAGGAAGCTAGTGACAATGAATAAAAATTTGAGTCTAACCGGCTTTACAACTGGAAAGTATTATCGATTGATAATTTAAAATGAGGAAAAAGCCACTTTTAAATTCATTGTGTGACATTATAATATTAATGCTAAATGCTTCCTCACTTTTTTTTTTCTTTTTTTAGCATTGACAAGCTATTTTTTTCCAGTAGTAATTGAACTTTCCAAAGGCCTTAATTGTACCTTTGATGTTGGGATTAGCCCCATGCTCTAGAAGCCAAGCTACACAATCGTCTTTACCTTTGGAAGCTGTAATATGCTGTTAGATGTGAAAGTAGAGTTGTAAGAATCAAGTATAGTAATATGTATAAACATACGTGTATATGTTCATTCTAAAGGAAATAATATTTGCTAACCAATGCTGTCTTTCCATCCTTATCTGGTTCATTTGGATCTGAACCCTTCTTTAGCAGTTGATGCAACAATATATCATCACCTCTGCTAGCTGCAAACAATAAACTGATAGGAAAATCCATTTTTCCTCTGGCTAACATTGCTTCTGTTTCTGCCAAAATTTCTTTCATCAGTGGATCCTCTGATTCATGTAAATTCTACACCAAAGAATTAAACATATAAAAATAACATAGACAATCTCCTCCATGGGAAACAAGGATTTGTTGGCTTCAAAAGAAGATTTGTGATTCTAATGACATTCATATCAATAAAATTTCTTTTTCCATAATACTAGTCAATAATCATGTAAAAATAAATGGAAATCATGATCTTCTAATGTACTACTTAACCATCAACAAAATGTTTTCTAGAACTATTTTTCAAATTTATATTCTCTTTTAGTCTTTTTAAGGTGCACCTCTGCAAATCTCGACAAATGCATATGCCAAGTAGCAAATAACTGAAACGCCAAGTGTTTCCTTGCTTAGACTACACCCTAACAACATGCATGTTAAAAAAACATGATGAAGTTGAGATTTGATAGCTTATGTCTTCAATAGGAAAATTTAGGGAGGGGTGTAAAAGAGTCCTAATAGCTTAATCTACGGTCTATGCCATTGACCATGAAATATAAGGAATTAAAACCAAAAGACTGTAACATTTAAAAATAAAATTGACAAACTAAATAATGTGTATAAAACTAAAGAAAAAAAAACAAATTGTTCTTGAAGTAAATGAGTGTGAATACAAAACTAAAACAAGCAGAATAATTTATAGAAAAAATCAAAAGATCTCAAAGTTTTATATACTTGAAGAAAATTGTTCATGATCGTTGTTCCATCTTCAACATTTGAATGAGAAAGATTTAGAAATGATGTTCGACTCAAACGCAAGATTTGGCTCAACCGCTTGGTTCGAACTGTAAACAATTGTGGCCTATAGCATAACACTCCTATTTCCCCAACTACATCTCCAGACTTTGCCTCGCCAACAACCTGGTATAATTGCATGCATGTTTTGTTAGTCATAGAATCAAGTCATTTAAGTGGACAATCCAATGACATCACATAAAAGAAAGAAATGGTCATTAAGAAAACATTAAACTAAACAAACTTGCCTGCTCTATTCCATTCTTAAGAACGATAAGATCCTGTTATCATAAAAAAATGAAAGTTAGTTTGTCAGGTTTTTCTTTGAAATCTGTTATTAATTGGAGAAAGGACATTCAAGAAATTACCTATTTCATATACATTAAAAGGACAATCATGAAATAATGTCTCAGTTGCACTTTTAACTTTCTTAGTTTTAATTGCAATAATTTTATTATCCTTTGTTTTTCTGTTTTTCTTTCTCTTTTACATTAAACTTCTATATTTGAATCTTGGAAATCTCAAACAATGTTAAATTTATTTGGCAAATTACTACATATGCAACTAATTCTTGGCAGAAATAGTTATTTAAAATACCACTCAATAACTTGTGTGTGCATGCACGATACAATACAATATAACAAAGTAAATAAAAATAAAGAGGAATATAATATCTTACAGCAGCTCCTGTAACGAATATATAAAAGTCTGTTGGTGCTTCATTTTGCATAATCACATCTTCCTTCGGAGGAAAATACTCAGCCTTCATCTCCGAGACCTTCAAATTTTGATATTTAAGCATAGTCACACAAAAAATCTATTCATTCAAAATAAAAAGAATGACTAGAAGCTAAATTACAAATAATTATTCCAAAAATCCTCTCTTTAACATTATTGGTCTCTCTAACAAGAGGTTTCTCAATTACAAACTAAATTATATAGATCAAAAGTCATATTTTAAAATAAATCTTCTCCATGTTTCAGATTTTGTTTAACCAAAAAAGGTTTTCTTCTTTTAACATAATGGGGTAAAGGTTATAGCAAATACAAAAGTATTACCAGTTGAAAAAGTAGGTCATTTGATACTCCATGAAACAAGTACACTTTGTCAACAAGTGAAAAGAATAGGTAGTGTGAGATGCTAGAATGAATGGCTTTTGGAAGGGAATAAATGATCTCTTGCTGTTGGAGTCCTTCTAAATCAGTTCTGTACTTCATAAGCAAATGAGCAAATATTTGTTCTTGCAAACGATTTGGCAAGTGATTCCTATGGGCAAAATTTGAGGCAGATTGGACAGTGTCTCTCTAATGTGCGACAAAGAAAGAAACACTTTCAATTAAAACTATATAATCAATGAACCTCTATATAAAAAAATATGGACTGCATAATGTTTTGAGACTCAAATTCTCTTTTCATTCTTTCCTAAAAAGCAAAGGTTTTTATATTGTGGTCATGCCCATCATGATCGTTGGTATTGTGGGAAATTTCAGCCGATAAGATCACCATTTGTTCGCATTGTGGTTGCAAAGACTTTAAAAATCTTGACATTGCAACCGAATCCCAGACCATATTTTAAAACCTTGCTTATAAGGCTTAACTATAAATAAAGGGTGGTGACAAGATATACTTACATATCTCTTAGTTCTTTCTGTCCATTGGACTACCATGGATGTCATGTTGCCTATCAGATATGAGGTGAGTCCAAGATTAAAGAGCAGATAAAAAATGTAAAACATCATTTCTTTTGTATTTACAGGATGTAGATCACCATAACCAACTGATGCAAGGGTCCCTATGGACCAATATATTGCTACTACATACTTTGCCCATAGATTCTGGTGAGTGGCATCAGGAACAAGTCCATACCATGTAGATTCTGGATTATCCCGTGCAGCAAGAAAATAGAAAAAGCATACAGAAGCATGCACTGAGAATAAAGTAACCTACAATGGCATGACATCATGACTAATAAGATAGGTTGTTTTATATTACCAAGGCCATAACTCTACCAATAAATTCACTTGAATATAAGTAAGTACTTACACATGTAAGTTTGCAACAACGCACCAAAAAGTAGTTATAATTCCTGTCCTTTTCTAATCTGACACATGAAGGTAGAATGTAAACAAAATCACCCTGACTCAAACCAATATGATTTTTGTGTTTTATATCACTTTTGTTTACACAATTGTTTTAACTTTTTTAAAAAATGTCAAATTACTTAGAATCTAATATTATTGATTCTTTTACATTCCTTTTAGCAGTCACTTTATATTCGTATCTATCTCGAGAAATTATTAGATAGTCTAAGATCATTTAGTTCCAATCAATTTTCACATGACATACTATTAACTATTTTTTGTAAATTGAAAATATGATTGTGTCATGTAAAAATTGATTGATAACCCATGATTTCGGATAACGTAATAATTTATCGTCTATTTGTCTCTTTTCTTTTATATATCACATATCCCACCATGATTAGCTTCTCTCAATTTATCTCATTTACATGGGTATATATGGGGTGAAAGCCCCAAACATGAGCATAAATTGCATTATATGGTCTTTGCCGTCACATTTTCAGTAGCATTGATTTATTCAAATTTTGCTAATTGGAATGCAATTACAAGTGTGACCGCAATCGTAATAAAAAACCATGACTCAGAAGAGTCTGGAATACTAATTCCACCATAGAGAAAGAGCACACAATAGACTTTTCAATGAGTGTAGAAAAAATCATGTGAAATAATAAAGTTTTAACCTTATGAGTTTACCTTGTTGCCTTTAAAAGGTACACACAATTGAGAATAGTTTTCTCGTACTTGGAAGTATGTGTAGGAAGTCTACAATTGAAATACGAGAAGGAAAAGTTTGAGTTTTGATATTACCTTGCAAACATGGCACTCACTCGATGGAGGCGCCAAAGGCGAAGAATATTGAAGTAACTATATATCTGAAGAGAAGGTGGCAAAATTAAAATAACAACTTCATAAGGTATGGTTGCAATGATATCCAAGATCAGCCAGGATTTAGCATATCTCAAAGCAATGAGTTTGTGGTCATCAACTAGAAAATATGTTGACTTATCAAGGTAGGCAACGAAGAATGTGAGCACGATGTCGATGGCAAAAAACACATTTACAACATTGTCGGTTATAGCCGCTGCAATATTTGATCTCTCAAGGAAAGCAAATTCAAATGGACACATCCAAGCAGTGTAGAAAACCAATATCAGCAAAAACGAGTTCCATAGTCTGCAATATCAATTATCAAAAACAAGTAATGATTTCTGTTAGTTTGGTTCTTATATTATTTCATATCATGATATGATTTCTGGTATTTCAGTCAATAATTCAATTAGTTGGTTCATATGAACTATAAAAGTTTTTTCTGACTCTCAAAGAATAAGAATCATTATTAACTAACAGAATTTTCAATTGAAATGCCAGAAATCATAACTGATATGAAATCTAACTAGGAAAAATCATAACTTGTTATTTATTTGATTGATCCTTATAAATATTACCATCATTTATACATGTAAACAATTCCTCTAATCTCATCTTAGAATTCAATAATAACATTTTTACCTTACATGGTTATTCATAATTGGATGACAAAATAAAAAAATAAAAAAAAATCTTTATATGGTGAGCGTATTCTAAATAAACTCTTATTTAATTCATATCAAAGAAGTTCAACATGTTACGTTTATATTTAAAATACTTTTTTGATTTAAATCCAACAAAAATAGCCAATTCATAGCTTTTTGTATAAATCTTTTCTTACTAATTACTAAAAATGTTTTTGTATGCTAACTATTGGAAATAATAAAAAAAAAAAAAACAATTGTATCAAAGAAAAAAAAAATGCTTGCTAAACATGGACTAAAACACTCCCAGTAAAAAAATGTTATACAATACAAACTAGTCAAACTCTTTACCACTGGGCCGATCATAGAGGATTAAAACATGCACAACAAATGAAATGAAGTTTACTCACTAACAAAGAGATGGTAGGATAGCAAAATATTGATCATCAAATCTTACTTGTAACGACGATTATATGGTGAGACAATGTATTGGCGAAGCTGTGGTCTACGGCTGCCATTGCGAATAGCTGTGACCCCGAGAGACGGAAGAAGAATTCCTGTGAGGCTGTATTGGCTGCCATCTTCTCTTGCCTCAATCTCGCTTTTGTCTTCATCATCTTTGTGATCATCTTCGTCGTTACCACCACACATCCCAAACATCTTCATTTTCCTTCTCTGCCTTGATGATATTGTTGTTGGATTATTATCACACATTTTTTCTTGTTAGAGAAAAAGAAGAGACCCTTTGTGCATGTCTCCCCTTCCCCCTTCTTCTCTATAAATAGAAATTGCTAATTAATATTTTAGCTTCTCGTCCTTTCCCTCCACCACCTCCTGCTCACGTTTTTGTTGGTTGGCATAGGTTAATGATGCCAAATTTGGTTCTGTACGTGGCATCAATGAAACGTAAACTATTATAAAAAATAAAAAAAAAGTGTCTATTGTTAATGATGAATGTAGATTACCCATCTGTCATTATATATATGCTAATAACAACAACCAATAGCATCAAAGATGACAATAGCTTTGGGTCGTTCAAAGAAGAAAAAGGGTTTTGATTTGAACCAAGGGAGATATATATGTGTGTGTATATATATATATATATATATATATATATATATATATATATATATATATATATATATATATATCTTAGCTATTTTCTACCTGACCAGTCAACGTCTGAGATGTTAATTTGCTTGCCCACTTGCTGGTTGTCTTACCATTTGGCATTTGGCCCTGCCTCCAACATAATATAGATTAGTGCGTGGAGATAAAATTGTGGTAAAATCTTGACTCATTGCGTCACCTTAGCATGCATGTCTCCCTCTTGATTTTGTACTTTTAAATCAATTTTAATTAATAATAAAATATTTCATAAAGAATATGTTAGAGAATATATATGTAACTAGCAAATAAAATGGTTTAATATTTGAAAGGCTTAAAATTTAACAATTATAATATGGCAAAAATGTAATTAGTCTAACTTTAAATTTAAGAAAAACAAAAATGTCCTACCAAATAGTCCCTAAATGTCAAACAAAATAGAAACAGGGAGTGCATATTTTTCAATCCTGGCTTGTTTTAAACGTTAAACACACAATATTCTAAAACCAAGACAAAGTAATATAATAATTGTTTTATGGTTTCTGGTCCCTGATTACAAATTCGAAATAAAGGACTTGTCTTCCTTGCTTTGATTGAATAGTGTGTTTCGGCAACTTTCTATAGAAAAAAAAATTAGGCAACCGATAAAGATAAAAATGGAGTATTGAACACAGATTAATATATGTTGGATATAAAACATTAATTTAAGAAATGTGTTGTTTGTTACACAACATTATATATTATTTTTGTCATTTTCCCATGAATGGAAATTCCGTCAAATTACATTATATATGTATATTTATTTTTTAATCCATTTTCGCTTTAAAAGTATGAATTTTTCATGTTAGCTTTCGTCTAAATTCGTGCAAAAGTTATGCTGAATTTAATGAATGGTTAGGATTTTTGACTCAATCATAATAGATAATAATATCATTTAATTCAAACTGTATTTTAGTCCTTATATAAATAACATATAATATTTCATTTATTGTATTTTTAAAATGATCACAATGACACTTGAGAAGGGAGACGATAGAAGGTTGGTTAGGATTTGTGAATAGCATTATTATGGATTTATGGTGCTTAATCATTATTAATTATGAGCTAATAAATAATTGTTTTCTACGATCTTAGGCATAACATATTGCATTATATATTTCTTTTTTCCTGATCGTAACAAAAATACCATAAGAATGAGGTTGAATTGTGTTTTCACGAAATTTTAATTTTTTTATAAAATAAATAAGTTTTTGTATAAGTTTATAATAAGATAATTTAGAATGAAAATTTGTTATGAGTTCAGAATGAAAATCCAGGTAGTTCTAAAATAAAGTTTTCACATTAACTTTGTGAGCAATCCCATTGCACTTCACACCTAGCCACAACAAGGTAGACTAACAACACCATTGGTTACAACCTTTGTCAGACACTTGTTAGACTTTCAACAACCAAAAAGGTCCCTGTGTTTTTTACTGCACAAATACAAATCCCACCCTAGAAGAAGGTTTCCACTAAGGAAATTACAATATCTCATTTCTATCTTACATATATCACATATTACAAGCTTTTACAAAACTTGGTCACTCTCTATTAAGAAGGTTGAGGCAACAATGTTAAATTTCTCACATAGAGATCTTGGCTCTAGTTTTTCTTACTTGGAAGGCTTCAACTTGCTTCATGATGCTCCTTGATGACCTCTTAAAGCTCCAAAGAAGACCATTAAAGTGGAGGTCACTCAATTGACAAACTTATGGAAGAAGTAGACAAAGATGACAATTGTCATGTCATGGCAACTAACAGGGTAATTCTGAGTAACATTTCTAATAAGCATTTTGAAGTAACATCAAAATGACCATTCTAATGTTAGTTGAGAAAGGATCCATACACGAAGTAGATATTTTTGATGAAGTTCAACTGTTATATCTTTCTAAAATAGCACAGCTTCATTAGTCTTAATACATCTTCACAGCACAAAGAATGAATTTTGAAGTAGAATGTTTCATAAAATCTAAGTGAAGGTACAACTGTTGGTGTCTTAGTGTTTTATCCAATGACAGATTGCATAATGTCTTCGGTCTTCCATTTTGATGATTTACATTAGTTCTTTTCTTGGTTAGTTTCAACTACCAACATAATTGCATCTTCTAATGCAAATTTGGCATTCACTTGCTTATGCGCTCTCTCTGTGTGTGGCAACATATGAAAAGTGAAATGTTGAGAGAATTGTTCTAAAGTTCAATCTTCACTATTCAGAGTCAAGTTTTTCATTATTATGATGTAGACTTTGTTAATTCAAAATAAATTTATGTCTTAAAGATAAATTAAGGCTCTTAATCATTTTGATTAGATGCAAATAAATACAAATGATAAAATTTGTGTCTAATGTGCTATCAGACCATGATTTTTATTTGTGCTTCTAAAGTTTTCAAATGATGCACTAATAAGATGATCTAATGTAGCATTTAGGTAGTGCATTTAAGATCTTCATTTATACTTTATATCTGATATTTTTCATGTAGAAAACATTATCCTTGGATTTGTGAAAGTCCTATGAAGAATAAATGAAGTTCATAGTCTTGAAGACACTGATCTTCATCAAAAGGCGAGCTCTGTTATTGTAGACCTGTTATAATGAAAGAAGTGACTTCCCTACTGAAGTATAAGACACGTTATCCTATCAACATGGACTTTGCATGAAGAAGGGATGTGCATTTAATGTAAGCATTAAATGATCCAACGACTCGAGACTTCAGACGAAGATCAGAGTAAAAAATCCAAGTGTTGTGAGACAACTAATACTTAAAGATGAAGACTATATATAGAAGAAGCTTTGAAGAAACAAATATACAACGAACTATCTACGTGAATTATTCTTTCAATCTTTATTTTAAAACTTTCTATAAATTCTTGTAAAGACGCAAAGCTCTCAAAACACCTTATATACATTGAGAGAAAAGACTAAGAGTGTTGAGTGATATATCTATCTATTAGACAATCATACTTTAGTCAATGAGCAAACTTCCAACAAATCTTATTGATTTATTTAGAGCCAACAATAGCTTTGTGGGACAAAGAACATGGAGTTTAAGTCAAGTTTGGGGTAGAGCTTGCAAGTGTAAGAGTCAAAAGTGACCGTAAACATACTTATAACTTTGATAAGTTAGTGAAAACTTGGTGGGTGTCAATAACTGGATAAAGACGAACAGGTATAAATTTTTGTTGTGTGCTTTCTTATTGTTTAATTGACAAAGGGTTTTTAAATCTATCATCCATACAATTTGCATTGCTAATTATTTTTCATAATTAAAATCAAGAAAGTGGATTAACAATGAGATTATTTATCCTTATTATCAATGTGCTATTATTGAGATGATGATTGATCATTACTATTTTTAAAAAGCTATCATTTTCATTTCTAAGCTAATTTTGCTAAACCAGCTCATCGAGTTGAATAAGCTTAAAATTGGTAGTTTTTTTATAAAAATATTTAAATTTTTTAAGATATTCAATATCTATTAACTTTGTTGATAACTAATCTTCATTGAAGAATCTAATTGACCATCATTTTTAAAAAAAAAATATCTTAATCATATTTTTTTCATTCATAGACTTAAATTCAAGACCACTTTCACTTATATTAACATAATGTTAGTTAGTTAGTTGAGGGTAAGTAACTTTTTTTAATTGATTTATTTTCTTATTTTTTGTTATGAATTCATTGAAATTTTCTTTATAATTTTCTTTTTATACATTTTTATTTTTTAAAATGAAAAACTTTGTAAACCATTCCATCTAACTTCCCAATAAATTGGGCCAAGTTGTATAGCCTTTAACTAAAAAAATCAAATTTTTAGATTGACATAATTTATTTCCAAAATGCAAATTTTGGAATGAGTTTTTTGAAATGCAATAAAAGATACTAGACAATTATGGGAGTGCAAGATATAATAGCCTACATTGACTTACTTATTTTAGCACCCTCATGATATGTCAACCCAACTAATTTTAACACATAAATGCTCTATATAAAAAAGGCCAAAATATAATTTTGATCCATTATTTTGTGTGTGTTTTTGTCCTTTATGTTTCAAAGGACCCATTTTGGCCCTTTATGTTTAAGAATGGACTCATTGTGATCCTTTCATCAATCAGTTCTTTGTTAACATCGTCGATGTTTTAAAATATAAATAATTAATTTAAGATAATGGTTGATTTTAGCCACCACACTTTTTAATTAAAATTTGGTAAATACCTATTATTGTCCTTGAATTTGTTAGGCATTGATAGCTAAATTCCTAAAAGATGAAAAATTAAAATTTTATCCACGAATTTACAAGAAATGCAACAAATTAGTCCTACCGTTAGTTTTCTCCATTAACTTAAAACAATTGTGCCTACATGGTGTTAGATACAGGGGGAATTGAAAGTAGGAGCTGCAATTTTATCAAAGTAAGGCTAAAGTATTTGGCTTGAAGTTTTGGCTTTTTACATGCCCAATTATTTTGATGGCATTTGTAATTTGTCTAAGTGGTTCAAGTACATTGCCTAGTGATCCTTGCATTGCATAATTCATTTACATGCATTCATATGTAATATATAGGATTAAATGCTTGCATTTGCAAAGAAAATCACATGGCTTACGTTTTTGGAAATATCAGATTTTGCACTGTGTTAATCGATTAATAGTCTTATGTAATTGATTACATATGTGTGTTAATTTTTGGAAAAGCCATAATGAACACTTTAATCGATTACCACTCTTCTGTAATCGATTACCAAGTGTTATTGCAAAATATGTATGACTGCTTTAATCGATTACAGACAAATCGTAATTGATTACTAAGTGCATTTTACATACAATGAGTGCCTGCTTTAATCGATTACAAGTAAGGCGTAATTGATTACAAAGGCTTGCTTCTATCTGAGCTTATCTAATTTAATTGATTACTAATATCATGAAATCGATTACTACAACTTATTTTCGTAAATCAGTTATCTGTGTTAATTGATTACATCACGTATTAATCGATTAAGTTGTTCATGAAAGTTTTCCATAAAAGCTCAAGAACATATTAATCGATTATCAAATTGAATTAATCAATTACATATGTTAAAATAATCGATTACCTTAACGGATTAATTGATTAAAGTCCGCTAAATCAGTTTTCTATTTAAAGGCTTTATGGATCTGCACTTAAAAATATCAAAACATTTTTTAGAACGAAATATAATTTTGAGATTGAGTCTTACCAAAAGTTTTAAGTGCATTCAAAAGATCAAGAAACTGATTTTACTTGAAAGACACATCTTGAGAGAAGATCAAAAAGTTATTGACTTTGGAAATGATGTTTGTGAGAAAAAGAGATTTCAAGAAAGATTAGTCTGTACATTGACATTCATTCAACCTGATTGATTGGTAACATCATACATTCATTCATCATCTGTTAAGGATCTCAGGTTGTGTATTTCTTGAACTCTTTCTTTTAGAATTTCTGTTTTAGAATTTTGTGCTGTAAATCATTTTGGTTCTTTCAAGCTTTCTTGAGTAGGGTTCTCAACGGGTAAAGATATGAGTAGGGTTCTTGGGATCTTTGTGATTTGTAATCTAATAGTGTTTTAGAATTCAATATCTTTATCTAGGGTTGATAGAGATAATCACTTGTTTTGCTTGTAAAAGAATAATTTGATTTAGTGAAACCTCTAACCTAGTGTTGGTTGGAAGATACTGGACGTAGCCTCCAAGTTTGTGAGGTGAACCAGTATAAATTGTTGTGTCTTGTGTTCTTTATCTGTGTTTCTTTCATTGCTTGTATATGAAAATCAATATATAATCAACAAAAAACATTTCAAACATTACATGCATTCTAAGGTGAATCTAGATTGAAAGATGTTGGGACTTTTGGCAAGCGTACCAATTGTCGTTGTAAGTTACAAAATTATAAGATCGTCTCCACAGGGACTTGAGCTTACTCAGTTAATCCAAATATAATTAAATAGTTCAATAGTTATGTACAAGTAGGTTGAACGATATTTCATTTGTTGTTGCAGGTAAAGTAAATTAACTAAACTTAATAAAAAATGAAAATATATTTATAAGAAAGCGGGGTTGGATTTCATCATTCTTAACGTCCTATATTCAATTAATATTTACCATGCATAAATCATCGTCTATTCTTATTGATGCACACTAAGTT
>PYAF01005398.1:37563-48591 GCA_007407185.1 Glycine tomentella | reverse complement strand
TTTTGTACATCTGGCGCGGGTCGCGCCGCACTTCACGTGGGTCGCGCCGCAGGCCAGAATAGCCTATTTCCACTCTTTCTCAAGTGTTTAAGCCTCCTTTCAAGGGGTTCCAAGGCCTAATAATATCTCCTCATTTATAAGCTTAATCCTAAGCTTAACACGTGCTTAATCATATGTTTAAAAATTCAAGATATTACAATTACAACATTTGGTAATCAATTAAGACAGGAAGACAGATTTTTCAGTTAAGCCTATGTAATTGATTACTACCTATTGGTAGTCGATTCTTCCAGAGAGTCTTAAAATCATGTATAGCAATGTAAAGCTTTGTAATCGATTACTACCTATTGGTAATCGATTAAAGTGTTCAACAAAGCAGTTTATATGAAAGCAAAGGTCAAATAATCGATTATTCCGATAGGTAATCGATTACATTGTTCTTGGAAGCTTTTCCAAAATGAACAAGGAACAAAATAATCGATTATACCTTTAATGTAATCGATTACATTAGTATAAAATCAATTTTTCCAAAAACCTTTGAATCAAATTTAAACCTTAGTTAAATGTTAAAAGCTTTGTTTGATTTTCATGAAAAACACTTAGTTGAATCAACGAATGAATAAGTGAATGCATGAATGCATGGATCAATCATAGCTTTTCCTTTTACATAAAATTCCAAGTCTTCAAGCATGTTGAAAGCACAAAACTCATCTTTTATCAAAGACTTCCAATCTTCATGAAGCTCTCCCTATATCGAACAATCTCCCCCTTTTTGGCTTTAAACATGCCAAATTCTTGATTGACCAATTGTTGAACTTGAAGTTGTTTTAAAAGTAATTAACCATGGAAGACTTTGAATATTTTGGACCTGAAAATTTACACTTTCTTTCCAATGAACAAGTGTTAAAGCATCTGATTCCATTTAAACATCATTTACAAGTAATCTAGGTATAATTTATTCATTTTAGACAGTTAGCTCCCCCTGAATTCCATAATCCATTCAAGTCAGATTTTTGGCCAAATTTTGAACAAAAAACAGGGATGAACAGAGTATAAAGTAGAGTATATCAAAACTCAATCATTTCTCCCCTATTTGGCTTGTTTAAGTCAAAAATATAAAAAGCACAGTGGATAATTGAAATAGAAGCAGAATGGAAGTTTTATAGATGCATTGGGAAGCCATTACAGAGTGAAATTTAAACATTTACAGTAAAAAAAAATAGAGCACATAAATTTAAAGAAACAAATGCCATTTAAAAAGAGGTAGAATCATCAGTCTTAAGAGTAGCCTCTATAATGTCTAGCCTATCCTTTATTTCATTCAAAGAGACACTAGTCTCAGCCCTAAAATCATCATGCATCTGAAGAAGCCCATCCATCTTCTGCAGCATCAGAGATTCAAACTGTGAGTATAAAGGCTGAGTTTGATCCCTTTCTTCATCATTAGATTCTTCCACTTGAAGGTCAGCATCAGCAGGAGGAGGACGAGGTTCTTGTGGTTGGCCTGCCATCACCCAGCCTTGAGGTGTCTTCTGCATCCCCAGCTTTGTAAGATGTTTTTCTTTTATGAGGCTATTGCTGGAATTGGTATGGTCCACAACCTCATCAATCACATCAATGTTGAAGTGATCAATGAACCTAGATACCAAGATAGGAGAAGGAAAAGGATAGTTGATAACTCTCTTAGACTTAAGCATGATTTCCTCAAATATAAGAACCCAATTCATGGGAATAGAGTTCTTTAGACTATACACCAATTGCAGGTCATCATCTATGGCTTGGGCATGGTTAGTAACCCTTGGAGTCAACACATAGGTTATGATGTAGTGGAGTAACCTATCCTCAGGATTCATAGGACCAGTACCTAATTTGTTCCTAAGTTGCATACATGGGTCATGAAGCATCTCCCTATAGGTATCTAATTTGTTGTATCCCTCAGGGTCTTCATCAAACTTCCTAGCACCCTCACATATCACCCCAGCAACAGATTCCCAGACTTCATGGGTGATTTCCATAGTAACACCCTTGACTTTAGAAACCATGTTCCCATGCATGGAACCCTTGGCACAGGCATAAAACACCTTAACCAATTCTGGGTAGAAAGTACCCTTCATTTCAAGGAATCTTCTAAGACCTTGGGTTTCTAGGAATGCAGGGAATTGAAATCCCTCCCTTATAAACCAATCTAGGTCTAGATATTTGGGTGTGCACACTGGTTTAATGGCAAAGAATTACAAGTAGTTTTTTTTGTCAGACTCATTGGAAAACCACAAGTCTAACCTATTTGGTGGTTGAGGAGGAGGAGGATTGGATGATGATTCTCCAACCTTTCTCTTTGAAGATCTAGCACATTTTGGTGTGGGATTTGACATTTTAGGAGAAGGTTTAGACACAGATACACAACAAAACTTAGAAATATAGCAGAAAGAGAAGATTAAGATGCAAGGCTTTTCAATGATGCAAGGCACATATTTATACGCTAGATGGATGCTCTTAACGTTCTTATTTTTTGAAAATATAGCTGTTGGAGGTAGTTAAAGCACTTCAGTGACTTTTGATTTGATTTAGATTTGGTTGGGCAGTTACATTTCCAAAGAAAAACTGTCAGAAAACGCACCAACAGACTAAATAATCGATTAAATGGTAATAATAATCGATTATTTGAACATTCAGAACACAAAAATTACACATGGTAATCGATTATCCCGTATGGTAATCGATTATTTCACACCTCATTCAAAGGTTGAAGATGACTAGTAATCGATTATTTGTTAATGTAATTGATTATATCATCATTTTGAGATTTTAATCACATATCAGAGCTTTTGTAATTGATTATCCCGACTGGTAATCAATTACTCCATAAGTATTTAAAATTTTAAGCACACATATAATCGATTACCAATTAGTCGTAATCGATTACTCCAGTGAAACTATTACACTGAGAAACATATTTTGCTTATCGTAATCGATTATCTTGTTACATAATCGATTACTCCAGGAGGCTTCAGATTTTCAAAACAAAGAATAATCGATTACGAGATTTCTGTAATCGATTACTGAAGCACAAATTTCATAATCAATGAGATTTTTAATGATTTTAATCGATTAACCCGAAGTGCAATCGATTATTACAGTGATTTTATCAGAAAATAGAGTATTTTGCAAATCAATATGAATTTTGCACAACATAGATCATTTTAGTGATGAAGGTAGCTATGAACTTTAGTTTGCATGGAAAGGCACATTTAAAACAGGCTAGTTTATATTGGATTCATCAAGAATACCTAGCATGTTTCTAAGTGCATAAAATCTATCTCTAGCCAATAGTTTAGTAAATATATCAGCTAGTTGGTTATGAGTATCAATGAAATCAATTTTGATATTACCTTTTTGAACATGATCTCTGAGAAAATGATGCCTTATCTCAATATGCTTGGTCCTTGAATGCATTATTGGATTCTTTGATATGTTAATAGCACTTGTGTTGTCACATAGCAAAGGTATTTCCTTCAGTTCAACTCCAAAATCTTGTATTTGTTGCTTCAACCATAGACTTTGTGCATAACAACTTCTAGCTGAGATATATTCAGCTTTAGCAGTTGACAAAGCAACACAAGATTGTTTCTTGCAATGCCATGAGATCAAAGAACTACCAAGTAGATGACAAGTGCCACTTGTACTTTTTCCATCTAACTTGCAACCTGCAAAGTCAGAATCAGAATATCCAATAATATTAATTGAAGCACCTTTGGGATACCAAAGACCAACTTTTGGTGTAGCTTTGAGATATTTGATGATCCTTTTGATCGCAGTTAGATGAGACTCTTTTGGATTTGCTTGATATCTTGCACACAAGCAAACACTTAGCATTATATCAAGTCTACTAGCTGTCAAATATAACAAGGATCCAATCATTCCTCTGAATTTTAACTCATCAACCTTCTTTCCATTTTCATCTGAATCTAGATATGTTGATGTTGCCACTGGAGTTGCAGCATCTTTGCTTTTATCCATTTCAAATTTCTTAATTACTTCAAGGCAATATTTGGATTGATTGAGAAATGTTCCATTCTTCATTTGCTTCACTTGAAGTCCAAGAAAGAATGTTAATTCTCCCATCATTGACATTTCAAATTCTTTTTGCATAGCTGAGGAAAATTCCTTACATAGCAAATGATTAGTTGAACCAAAAATTATATCATCAACATAAACTTGAACCAACAAGATATCATTCTCATGCTTTTTGATGAACAAGGTTTTGTCAACATGTCCCCTTGTGAAAGATTGTTCAAGCAAAAACTTGCTTAGTCTTTCATACCATGATTGGGAGCTTGCTTCAAACCATAAAGGGCCTTTTTGAGTTTAAAAACATAGTTAGGATGTCTAAAATCAGTAAAACCAGGAGGTTGTTCAACATATATATCCTTTTCAATGTATCCATTTAAAAAGGCACTTTTAACATCCATTTGAAAGAGTTTGAAGTTCATTAAACATGCATAAGTAAGCAATAACCTGATTGCTTCCAATCTTGCAACTGGAGCATAAGTTTCTTCATAGTCTATGCCTTATTCTTGGTTGTAACCTTTTGCAACCAATCTAGCTTTATTTCTGACTATGATTCCACTTTCATCAAGTTTGTTTCTAAAAACCCATTTTGTACCAATAGGTTTAAGAGAGGATGGTCTAGGAACAAGTTCCCAAACTTCATTTCTCTTAAACTGATTTAGCTCATCATGCATGGCAAGCATCCAATGTTCATCATTCAAGGCTTGATCAATATTCTTAGGTTCAATTTGAGAAACAAAAGCCATATTACAACATAGGTTTCTTAATAAAGATCTAGTAGATACTTCCTTTGAAACTTCACCTATGATGTTGTCAAGTGATAGGTCTCTTGTTGTTCTCCAATCTTTAGGCTCTTGAACAGGGGTTGATGGTTTTGCTTCAACACTTGGTTCTTCTTTCTCTTTATTTAAGGAATCATTTAGCTGAATAAATTCTTCCATTGGGCCTGCATCTACATCACACTTCTTTTCCTCTTTAGAGGGATTAGACTCATCACAAATAACATGTACAGATTCTTCTATGCACATTGTTCATTTATTGAATACTCTATAAGCTTTACTATGTAATGAATATCCAAGGAAAATTGCTTCATCAGCCTTAGCATCAAATTTTCCAAGTGATTCTTTCCCATTATTCAATACAAAACACTTGTAGCCAAAAACTCTTAAGTGAGAAATGTTGGTTTTTCTACCTTTGTGTAGCTCATAAGGGGTTTTCTTTAAAATAGGCCTTATGAGTAATCTATTCAAAGTATAGCATACTATACTTACAGCATCAGCCCAAAAATATTTTGGCAAACTTGTCTCATTAAGAAGAGTTCTAACTTCTTCTTCAAGAGATATGTTTTTCCTCTCCACAACACCATTTTGTTGAGGTGTTCTTGGAGCTAAAAAATTATGGTTAATTCCATTTTCTTCATAGAATTTTTCAAAATGTTCATTTTGGAATTCACCACCATGATCGCTTCCTATTGAGATAATTTGCTACCTTTCTCATTTTGTGCAAGTTTAGCCATTTTTCTAAATGGAAGGAAAGCATCATTTTTGAATTTCAAAAACAGAGTCCAAGTGAATCTAGAGTAATCATCCACAATAACAAGCCCATAATAATTGCCACCTAAACTCATTGTTCTAGAGGGACCAAACAAGTCAATGTGAAGCAATTCAAGTGGTCTAGAGGTGGAAACAATGTTTTTGTTTTGAAAAGAGATCTTGGTTTGTTTCCCCTTTTGACAAGCATCACAAAGTTTGTCCTTCTCAAACTTGAGTTTGGACAATCCAATTACTAAATCTTTTCTAATAAGCTTGTTTATGTGGTGCTTGTTTATGTGACTAGCCCTTCTATGCCATAGCCAAGATTCATCAATCTTGCTTATAAGACAAGAAGTGTTATGGAAGAATGCATGGTCAATTGAAAGTAAGTAAATGTTGCCTTTTCTTTTACCTATATGGATTACTTCACCACTTTTCCCATCACAAATCATGCAGCAGTTTTCATTGAATGTGACTTTAAATCCTTTGTCACAAAGTTGACTTATACTTAAGAGATTATGCTTCAAACCTTCTACATAAAGAACATTCTTTATATTTGTTTTGAAGTTGTCTCCAATGTTGCCTTCTCCAATGATCTTGCCTTTATTATTATCCCCATAAGTGACATATCTACCATCTTTAAGTGTTAAGTTTGTAAGCATGGACATGTCTTCAGTCATATCTCTAGAGCATCGACTGTCAAGGCACCATGTTGAGGATCTAGCTCTTAGACATACCTGCAAAAATCAAATCAATTTACAAGAGAAGGTACCCAATTAAGGCTGGGTCTATAGGGGTTAGTTGCTTTCATGTTTTTTGAACCCAAATGCAATCTCCATTAGGCACATAGAATCTCTTAGCATAGCATTTGTAAGGTGTATGTCCTCTTTCCATACAATAGTTGCATATCATAGATTTTGATGATTTTCTAAGGAAAGCATTTTGATTGATCTTTGAGTTATTATACCTTTTTTGATTCTTCTGTTTTAGAGGCACAAATATTGTTTTTCCAGCATATTTTGAGCCCTTTTTGTGCCTTAAACCAGAAGTATCTCCAGCATACCTTTGCACACATAACATTTCATCCAAGTTGCATTTTCCTCTATATAACTTTCTCAAAAGATTAACCAAATAGCTGATTTCAGATAAACTTGTCATATATTTTTCTCCTTGACTAACTTTGTAGTCATTAAAATCTTTTTGAAGCAAGTTATACCTGTCAACACTTGTAGAGGAAGAGACACATACACATCCATTCAAATTGTAACTTGAAACAAGTTTTTCATTTTCTTCTTTCAATTTGCAAATATATGTTTGCAATTCAGTAATCTTTGCAATATGCCATCTGAGATTTCCTTTTAGCTTGTTATTGGAAATTGCAAGTTTTTTGGCTTCTTCATGCATTTCATGGAAAGCACTAATAGCTTGATCATATTCAGAACTTACCTCAGTTCCATCATGTAACGCCTCAACTTACGATCTTGTTATTATTGATTTTTAATGAAAATTCTTTTCAACTTACTTAAGAGCATCCAATTAAATCTAATAAAATTTTGCCAATAACTGATACTCCAAGAAAATTTCATCACTGATTAATATTTATAAACCTGAAGTAACATATAATAAGAGTACAAACTGACACTGGTTCTATTACATAGTACAACTAATTCAAAACACTCTGTAACAAAAGAATACATCTTTAAACATATCATCTTCAAACAAAATCTTTTTCTTGTAAATAGCTAGTGGTCTCTCTTTGTTGTTCATCTGCTCGCCCGAATAAAATCGAGGTCATAACAGGTGTCAACCACGGACACAAAATATAGGGTAAGTTTATGATAAACATAATTTAAGCAACAGAATATATTCAATATTTAGATATTCATAACAACATCATCAAAGATGCATGATTCTCTTAGACTCTTATTATGTTGCATGATTCTCGTAAACTCTTATCATGTGCATGATTCTCTTAAACTCTTATCATGTGGTACCAACAGTCAAAATAGCCCCATCCCAGTGGCACATAACTGAAACGATCAGTCAGGGTACCACAGTGTTGCAACAGGATTCTCAGCCACACTTCATGTGATCATCATGGGTGGCGTGATTTCCCCATTGCCGAGTCACCCCCCAGCTCAGACACTTCTTGTCTGAACACTCAAACTCAGTTCCTACAGCTATCTGACACACCTCCTTTTTGAGGCAACTCTTATACACACCTCCTCTTTGAGGCAACTCTTATACATTCCTCCTCTCTGAGGTAACTCTTATGCACATGAGACACATGAAACTGATTCACTTAATGCATAACTCTTTTCATTTTATCAACTCATATTTATTTTTAACATCAGTCTTCAATCACTGTCTCATATACTTTACTCAGAAATTCAACATAAATCAAGTACAGAACTCAGCTTGATACTCATGTATAGAAACTCAACATATTATTCATGTAAAGAGATTCATAGAACACTTCAGCAAGTATAAAACTTCATTCAGGCACTCAATCATATAATTATAACTTAAATCCAAAAATTACTCACATACCAGTCATACTTCACAGAACTTCAAACACTTATTCAAACACAAGTAACACTTAAACTATCTATATCATAAAACATCCCTATACATACCTTATAACCTCTTATGAAGCTTGTGTATCTCTTCCTAATGATATTAGCTTCTACACGTGATTCTTCAAGGAAGTGGGGTCTCTTTATGCTTTGAAAATGAAAGGATGAAAGTGAAATGAAAGAGATGGGAGTGAGAGGTTTCATGTGGAATAGGTGGAAGAATGGAATCTTGAATGTGACTTCCACTTAAGGCCTTCCTCCCTTTATATAGAGTTTGGAAAATAATAAAATATTCAAGGACATTTCTACCCTTTCTAGCTAGTTACTCCCATTTGGTTTCATTAGAACTTCGTTTCATCTCATTCCACTTCATTCTAACTAAGCTCATAATGGTTTTCCTAAATATCTTTTATCCTTTATAAAAATCTTCTAAGCCATGATGACTTTCTTCCAAGTGTCCCTCCACTTGGCAAGTTCATGAATCTTCTTCATTATTCTACCTATTTCAAGTGGCCAACAAGGAGAAATAAGAGAAGATTTTTCTTCTCTTCATACCATACTTGTACATATGTATTTCAAGGTTATGATAGTTTTTTATTCCTTCATCAATGGTGGCTTAGAGGTGGCTAGGTATTTCTTAATCCTTCATGATTGTATCTTATCATTTTAATTCATAAATCTTAAGATATTTTTCTACTTATCATGTTTTCATTTCCTTAAAGAGAAGAAAATTGTGTGGTTCTCCTTGTGTCCACATGTCACCTTTTATGAAGAAGAAGAATTCAATTCCAACATTACTTCACACATGGCATTCCTTAAGAGGAAGTAAAGTTCAATTTGAACTCTTCTACCTAAAGGATTATATTAAATAATAGAACTCTAGAGTTTTCCAGAAACTGACTTCAATTACAGTATAAATTGCTCACAAGCAGTCTATACAGAGTGCTACACAGACCTTACATACAAGACTGCTCTTATCTTAATTCTGATTAGTCCGTTCTGCTTCTAACCATCAAAATTACTAAACCATCTTATTGAATAAGTCTATTCATCCTACAATTAAGAGGAAATTCCACAGGTTCTATTTATCATTTTTCCATATTTTTCTGATGCTTGAATTCTCCTGAATAAAATTTCAAAGTTATTACTGTATGAAATTCGTAGAAATCCTATTCTGATGTTTCTTGTCACAAAGTATTTTGGTAATTTGTCATCCAAGGACACTCTGTAATTTGATCAAGCATTCACAAAATATCAAAGGGTGTCTTGGTAATTTTGCCTTAAGGGTACTATGGTAATTTGTCATTCACCCTAGGGGTATGATTGTAATTTTCAAAATATCCAAGGGTATTTGTGTAATTCTAGCTCAAGGGTATTTTTGTAACTTGCACTTTAAAATATCTAACAAAAAATATCCAAGGGCATTATCGTCATTTTCACCTCAAGGGCATTTCTATAACTTCTATTTCAAGGGAAGGGTAATATGGTCATTTTTCTTCAAAACATTTTTTTCACACAAATAATTTAAATATAGACCAATCAAATCTCACATAACCTAACACTCACATCAAATAGTTGTGTAAGAAACATTTTGACCATACATTTGTAGTTATTGAAATTTCAGGGTGTTACAATTCTCCCCCTCTACAAAAAATTTCGTCCTCGAAATTTACTTGATTCAAAAAGTGTCAGATAGCTTTTTCGCATTTCATTTTCCAGTTTCTAAGTAGCATCACCATTTGCACCTTTACCCCAGATTACCTTTGTGTTCTAAAATACAAGTTCTCAACAAGTCTTCTAAAGACTGAATGGTTCATCCAGTTTGTCCACTAGTTTGAGGATGGTAAGCTGAACTCAGTTTCAACTTAGTTCTTAGAGCTCTATGTAAACTTTTCCAAAATCTAGGATCTCTGTCGGATACAATATTAGATGGAACTCCATGCAATCTCACAATCTCACTTATGTATAAACTTGTCAATTTTTCTAAAGAATACCTGATGTTAATAGGAATGAAATGAGCATACGTAATTAGCCGATCTACTATAACCCATATGGAATCAAAACCCTTAGAACTCTTGCGTAAAGTGGTAACAAATTCCATGGATATGCTATCCCATTTTAATGAGGTATCTCCAAAGATTGTAACATACCAGAAGATTTCTGATGTTCTATATTAGATTTCTGGCAAACTAAACAAGAATATACATACTCACTTATTTCCTTCTTCATCCTTTGTAACACCCCGTAGTACTCCGGTTGTTACTCGTCTTGGTACTAGAGTTACCAGCGGAAGACTTATTAAAAATCCGTTTCGGAAACATAATATAGAAATCGTGATTAAATTTTTCCAAAACATTTTCTCAAATTCTTTTCCCAACATGTTCACATAATACGATACTGCAATGCTAGATTTAACTTAAAGAATAATCCCAGGCATAACTTAATACAGAAAGCTGAATACTTCATACCTAATTTACTCTTAAGTCGTACATACAGTTAACCACCCTTAAGGCGGTGGCACAAATACAACTTAGTCCCAACATAGATATTATCCATCAACGGATCAACAGTACTACAGTAGTCCTATCGTACTGAAACACACGCCTAAATATGTCACACGCAAACGAGAAGATAATCTAATCCGAATCAACAACAGCTGCTGCTCCATCACGCGCCCATAGGAGCCTTGCTAGAAGAGGGATCTCCCCTACTAACTCCTCCTGAAATGATATTCCCCAAGAAAAGGGGTGAGACAACCCGAGTCTCAGTAAGCTCCAGGGGCTTAAAGAAACCTCTAAGTCCCTGAACTCACCTTCAACACAACAGTCTATATAATATATACTCGAAACAGA
>PYAF01005398.1:16241-37463 GCA_007407185.1 Glycine tomentella | reverse complement strand
CCAATTTACCTAGGCCATAGGTCTTATAATCACAACTTTAATTGTCATCTCTTATAATTATATCATTTCAGCTTATATCATTTTATACTAAGAGTTTTACTTGACTTGCTTGGCATAATTAACTTCTTTACTCTTAACACAATCTTTACATACTTCATTTAATCTTTGTCTCAACACTTTAATTGTGAGGGTCATTATATCCTTAGCCATCAGAACAAAACTTTTTAGATTTTGATACATTTTAGTGGCTCCTGGATGGATACTCAACTTACTCTTGTGTCCTTCCTCCAAAATTATTTTGTTAAGTTCAGGTTCATTAGGCACACAAATTCTTCCTTGTAATCTTAGTATACCATCCGCTCCTATCTTAAATTCACTATTACCTCCATTGGATATATTTTATAATATGGTTCTTAAGAAAGGATTAGATCTTTGCTTACTTCCTATTTCATTCAGAAATTCATTGGAAACTTGCAGGGCTCCTAACTTTATGCTCACAAGTGTAGTTTCACACATTAAACTAAGATCCCTAAACTGTTTTAACAGCTCTATTTCTCTAATAATCAAAGATTTCCTACTTAAAGCATCTGCCACCACATTGGCTTTTCTAGGATTGTAACTAAGCTTAAAGTCATAATTTTTCAAAAATTCCATCCATCTCCGCTGCCTCATATTTAATTCCTTTTGATTAAACAAATATTTCAAGCTCTTATGAACACTAAAAACCTCAAAATGAGAGCCATACAGATAGTGTCTCCAAATTTTCAGCGCAAACACCACAGCTGCTAACTCTAAATCATGAGTAGGATAGTTTCTCTCATGAGTTTTCAATTGCCTAGATGCATAGGCTACTACCTTTTCATCTTGCATCAAAACTCCTCCTAAACCCATTTTTGATGCATCACAGTACACCTCAAAGGGTTCTCTTGGGTTAGGCAAAACTAACACTGGCGCGGTTGTTAGCTTTTCCTTGAGGGTTTGGAAACTATGCTTACACTAGGCATCCCACACAAAACTTGACCCTTACGAGTCAGTTTATTCAAAGGTAAGGCTAACTCGGAGAAATCTTCTATGATTCTCTGTTAATACCCTGCTAAACCCAGAAAACTTCTAATCTCAAACACAGACTTAGGACTTTCCCACTTTAGAACAACTTTTACCTTAGAAGGATCTACAGCTATACAACCTTGGAATATCACATGTCCTAAGAAACTCAATTTCTCTAACCAAAACTCACACTTGGACAACTTAGCATCAAGTTGTCGATCTTTTAAAGTTTGTAGAATAATCCTTAAATGTTCGGCATGCTCTTCCCTGGTTTTAGAATACACTAAGATATCATCAATGAATACCACTACAAATTGGTCAAGATAAGGATGAAAAATTCTATTCATATAATCCATAAACACAACCAGGGCATAGGTCACACCAAAAGGCATAACCAGATACTTGTAGTGATCATAACGGGTACTAAAAGCAGTTTTGGGAATATCCTCAGACTTTACACAGATCTGATGGTAGCCTGACCTAAGGTCTATCTTACTAAACACACAAGCTCCTACCAACTGATCCATAAGGTCATCTATTCTAGGCAAAGAATACTTATCCTTAATCGTCACCTTATTCAACTGACGATAGTCTACACACAACCTCACGGTCCCATCTTTCTTATTTACTAACAACACTAGTGCTTCCCATGGAAACACATTAGGTCTCACAAACTGCTTATCCAACAACTCTCCTTGTTGTTTCTTAAGCTCAACTAACTCTATAAGAAACATCTTATAAGTAGCTACGGATATGGGTCCAACACCATATATCAAATCTATAGAAAACTCTATCTCTTTCAAGCGGTAAACCGAATATATCCTTAGGAAACACTTTTGGAAATTCTCCAACAACAAGGAGGTCACCTAGAGAAACCTTGGTCTCTACTTCCAAGTTAGACAAAATCATGTACACTTGAGCATTTTCTCTCAAAGATCATAAAATTTGGTTAATAGAGATAGATATCTCATTATCACTCATCTTAGGATTACCAAACACCAATATTTAAAACAATTCAACAGAACATGGTTGGAAGATAACTAGTCCATACCTAGAATAACATCAATTTGGCTAAGAGGCAAATAGATCAGATCAACACAAAAATTTTCTATCAGAAATCTCCATAAAACAATTCAAACACACATCAAAAATCAAAACATACCCACTAGTTAGGGTCTCAACCACAAGCTCATCATTCAAAGAAGACATAAAAAGTTTAAGTTTCTCTACTCACGAATAAAATATAAACGAATGGGTCACACCTAAGTCGAATAGCACAGTAACATAATACTATATTTCCCTTGATAAGGTATAGTGTATACTCAGAATACGAATTGAACAAGTTTTTTAAAACCAGCTGAGCTTTGGTTTTATTTATAACAAACTTTTGTAACTATCAGTAATCGATTAAACGCGCCTAATAATCGATTAAAACGCTCATGTAATCAATTAAAATAACCTTGTAATCGATTAAAGTGTTCTACAAGATTCTGGACATGAGCAATAAGCAAAATAATCGATTATTCCGTCTTATAATCGATTAAGACAGCAAGCTTCAAATTATCAAATACACTATGTAATCGATTACGATTATTTGGTAATCAATTAAATCAGGAAGCTTTATAAAACAAAATGAGCTATGTAATCGATTACAACATTTGGTAATCGATTAAGACAGGAAGACAAATTTTTCAGTTAAGCTTGTGTAATCGATTGCTACCTATTGGCAATCGATTCTTCCAGAGAGTCTTAAAATCATGTATAGCAATGTAAAGCTTTATAATCGATTACTACCTATTGGTAATCGATTAAAGTGTTCAACAAAGCAGTTTACATGAAAGCAAAGGTCAAATAATCAATTATTACGATAGGTAATCGATTACATTGTTCTTGGAAGCTTTTCCAGAATGAATACAGAACAAAATAATCGATTATACCTTTAATGTAATCGATTACATCAGTATAAAAACAATTTTTCCAAAAACCTTTGAATCAAATTTAAACCTTAGTTAAATGTTAAAAGCTTTGTTTGATTTTCATGAAAAACACTTAGTTGAATCAATGAATGAATAAGTGAATGCATGGATCAATCAGATAGCTTTTTGATAAGTGCCCTAATTCAGTTAATTTCATGCTTCAAATGCAGGCACTTATCTTTTGATTTCAGAAGATTTGATTATAAATTTGCCCTAAACCTAGTTAAATAACACCTAATGCTTGTATAAAAGTTGTTGCTTATATTTCGAAAGATTAATCCAATCATGCTTTGTATTTTGATAGATTCCGTGGACTTCCAAAGCTTCCGTACACTTAGAGCAAGCAAAAATGGATCATAAAGCAAACCTAGGAGGTGCAACAAGCAAATCAGGCCCAAAATGCATCAAAGCCCAAAAGACTCTTCTGGAATTACATTTAACTCGCCGAAGCGAGCAGCTCCTGCAAATGGGCCTTCAAGTTGCCAAGTGGACGTCTAAGTTGGGCTTTAACTTGCCCAAGCGAGTGAAATATGAAGAAATTGGTCGCTTGGGCGACCAAACTCGACCAGGCCAGCCCCTATAAATACCCAAGCACCCCCAAGGCCAAAAACATTCCTCTCAACCTCCATTCTTCTCTTCCTTGCTTCTTCTAAGCTTTTTCTTTAGTTTAGGCTCTTAAATATTAGTATTAGGTAGTTAGGAAAGTGAGAGAAGTGAGATTTAGTGTGGAGACTCTGCCGAAAAGAAGCGGTGATGGGCCCTTCATCAATTATTCTCTTAAGGAGGTTCTCTCCATGCTTGGTTAGTTTCTCTTATGGATTAGATGTAATCTTCTACTTTTAAGTATCTCTTTTCTATTTATTATTGGTAATTTTATTCCATTCTTAAAGCTTGATTCTACTTGATCACGAGTTTCATGAAATTGGATTCTAAGTTTAACTGGAAAGTACTCTTAGGATTTAAACTGAATAATTTTACTCTTTACGTTACGTTGCTAGGAATAGAGCATAACGTTTAGATTGCAAATAGCACACGATTATGATTGTAATGCTGGGTTATTTACTTCGTATGCGAGGGATCGGTATTCGGTAAATATCCTTAGAACTCGATTGCGAGGGATCGATTCGAGGTTAATTAATGTGTGCATCAGTAATAATAGAAAATGATTTATACATGGTAATATTAATTGGATACCGATGTATGAATGATGAAATCCAATCCTACGTTTTTCTTTAGTTAAAATCGTTTTATTAGCTTCCGTAATCTTTCGTAATTTTTCTTTATTTCCGTAAAACATCAAAACTTCGACCATACTCGTTGTACATAACTATTAAACTGTTAAGTTTTATTTGGATAAACTGAGTAGCACAAGTCCCTGTGGAGACGAACTTTTATAAATTTTGTAACTTACAACGACAATTGGTACGCTTGCCAAAAGTCTAACACTTTTCCTTTTACATAAAATTCCAAGTCTTCTAGCATGTTTAAAGCACAAAACTCATCTTTTATCAAAGACTTCCAATCTTCATGAAGCTCCCCTGTATCCAACAAAGATAAGTTATGGAAAATACCATTCTTTCCACATAATGATCTAAACTCTGCATCTTCAAACTCAGTTCCATGATCGCTTTTTATAGAAGAGATATAGAAGCCTTTTTCATTTTGAAATGTTTTACAGAATATTTCAAAAACCTGAAAAAGATTCATGCTTATAAGCAAGGAAGTATACCCAGAAAACAATAGAAATACCCATAATAACCAAGAGGGGGGTGAATTGGTTTAAACTTGGTCTTTAAAAATTATTTATAAAATCAAAGTCAAAGGATCTTAATCACTTTTAAACCAAGAATGCTTTTAATTAATCAAATTACTCAGCCCAAGAAATTAATAGCTCAAAACAGAACTTGTTGATTAATGATAATAACACCAAGAACAAATGAACAAGATTACTTGTAGAGATAGAGATAAAGAAAATCAACACAAGCAATTTATACTGGTTCACTTCTCAAGAGAAGCTACATCCAGTTTCTTCTAATCAACACTAGATTAGAGTTCCACTATTATAAAATTCAATTCTTACAAGCTTTACAACAATCCCTCTTTATCAACCCTAGATAAAGAATAGAAATCTAAAACCCTATTAGATCAAGAACAATAGAACACTACTCTGTTCTTTCCTAGAGAACACTACTTTAGAACAAGCTTCAAAGAACCCTTTACAATAACATCAAATAACAGAAATTGCAAAAATGAAATTACAATCAAAGATTATGGAGAGAAACTACCAGATGATCCAATGAATATGAATGCATGTGGTTTACCAATCAGAGTTGAATGAGAAACAAGATTTCAGAACATGCTCTCCAAAACTTCTTTGAGAATTCTTGCCCAAGAAATCATTCAAAACCCATGAAGATTAAAAGTGGGACAAGACTTTAGTTAACCCAGAAAATCACTTTAGAACTTTGAGAAGGCTTGTGTGTATTCAGAAATTTCAAAGTATTCGAGTTGTAATTTAAGACAAGCCTTAGACATATTTATAACAGCTTTTTGTGACAGACTATAATCGATTAAAACAACTCATGTAATCGATTAAATAATCACTAAATCGATTAAAGTGTTCAAGGCTGATCTCTGGGTTTAACAACAAACAAAATAATCATTAAACCGAGCTATAATCGATTAAAGTAGTGAAGTGTTATATCTGAAGCCTCTTGTGTAATCAATTACAATGTTTGGTAATCGATTAAGGCAGTGAAGGTTCTTTAAGAAACAAGCTTGTGGAATCGATTACAAAGTATGGTAATCGATTAAATCAGTGAAACATGATTTTCAAGATAGCTTGTGTAGTCGATTACCGCCGATGGTAATCGATTAAAGCAGCAATGCATTACTTTTGTTTTACACTATGTAATCGATTACAAATGTTTGGTAATCAATTAAAATTTTCTTTAATGTTTTTTCTAGATTTAAAAATTAAGCAAATAATCGATTATACTGTTGTGTAATCGATTAAAACAAAAGAATTGCATTTTTTCCAAAAACATTTCTAATTTACTTCTTTTTCAAAATAACTTTGATTCTTTGTGAAAAGCTCAAAACATTCTTCTATGTCAAAAGCTTCATTCTTCTTGTTGCTCCCCCTATATCCAACATACCCAAGTATATCATGAATAGTTATCAACTATGACAAAGCCATACTTCTTTCCTCCCTGACTCAACGTTCTAGTTGGTTCAAATAGATCCATGTGCAACAGCTGTAATGATCTTAAAGTGGAAACAAAATCTTTAGATTTAAAAGAGGTTTTGATTTGTTTCCCTTGCTAACATGCTTCACAGAGAAGATGAGTTTTTCAACAGATCTTGGGCAGTCCTTTAACTAAATCATTCTTGGATAGTTTTGAAATATGTTGTAAGTTGACAAGCCTAAGTTTTTTATTCCAAAGCCATCTTTCATCTTCTCTGGATAGCAGACATGTTACACTCTGTTGACTAAGATCTACAATGTCATACAAATTGTTATGTCATCTGGCAGTAATGAAAGAAGTGCGCTTTTGTCTTTACTGAACACTTGTCTTTGTTGTAGGAAACAATATAACCACTATCACAAAGTTGACTTATGCTAAGCAAGTTATACTTTAGACCTTCAACATATAAGACGTTGTCTATGGAGGCTAGAAAGGGAATACCAATTTTACCTATACTAAATTTTTTTTTCTCTTACCTATGCCTCAAAGGCAACTAGTCCTCCTTCGTGTGGCTTTAGGTCTAGGGACATAGAACTTTCCCCCGTCATGTGCCTTGAGCATCCATTATCTAGGTACTAACTTAAACCTTGGCCTTTTCCGACCAAGGATATTTGTAATACACATTATTTGAGAATTTGGTACCCATATCTTTTTGGGTCCAACATAGTTAGTACCCTTAGACATCTGTTTCTTCTTATGGATGCATTTTAACTTGGAATGTTCAGATTTACCACAGATGTCACATTTGTCTTAGATAGTCTGTGACTTGGAGGATGTTGCTCCATTTTTCAAAGCCCAAGCTAGACTTATCATGGGGATGTTGATGGAATTTCAAAATAGTGGTGAAGGTCTTTGAACTTTCCAAGAACTCAAACTCATCAGTAAGACATACTACTTCTCCCCTTAGTTTTTCAACAATGGATGTTTCAGCAATCTTACTAGCCATCCTCATACTCTCTTCTAGAGTCTGGTTCTTCTTTTTGATATCCTCATTTGATTTCTTTAATTCAGTGTTTTCAGAAGTAGAAGCTTTGAATTTTTCATTAAACTTTTTACATAGAAGAGAAATCATATGATAGTTCTGAAGAAGAACATCATAGGGCATATCCTCTTCATTGTCTAATGAAGCAAAGAAAAAAGGTATGAGATTCAGAATAGGGCATATCCTCTTCATTTTACCTAGACCCTTTATCATTTGTATCTACCGTGAGACAAATGTTGGCTTGTTCATTGTATGAATTGCTACTTTTCTCATTTTTTGAGTCACCCAAGGTGATCAGACTTTCTTCTTCTTGTCCCCATAATATCTCTTCTTCTTTAGATGGGGACATTCAGTCTTCATATGTCCAGGCTTTCTATACTCAAAATAGACGATCTTATTGATTTCCTCCTTGCTTCTCTTTTTAAATCTGGAATCCTTGCGTTTGGAGGAGTGTTGGAACTTTCCTTTTTACTTCATCGTCTGTTAGAATTTTCTAGACGTAAGGGCTACTTCATCATCTATGGATCCATAAGAGTTGTCAGATTCTTCATATTCCTACATTCGCACTTTCATAGCTTTAGACAAGCTCTTTTTCTCTTCTCTTCTAAAGCTTATTTCTTCAAACTTGAGAGCATCGAAGTTCTTGTTTTGCAGATGCTCCATGTTTTGAAGGTGGACTTTATGAACTCTCAAGATGCCCAACAACTCATCCCATGCAAGATTTTTCAAATCTATTGCTTCTTGGATGGTTGTGGTCTTGGGTTTCCTATACCTTAGGGATGCCGTATAGCACCTTCAAGTTTATCTGAGCCTTGGAGTATGTCTGTCCAAGAGCCTCCAGATTGTTTAGAAGAACTTGAAGTCTTCCAAACAAGTCATCCACAAACTCTCCATCCTTCATGGTGAAGCTTTCATAATGTCTGGTCAGAGTCACGACTTTCCTCAGTCTGACATATTCATTGCCTTCTTAGTTTATTCTTAATGAGTCCCATATGTCTTTAGCAGTCCCCAGTTTTCAGATCTTGTTGAACTCATTTTTCGATAGGGCACATGCTAGAGTATATTTGGCTTTTTTGTTGAGCTCCATAATGGCCAGATAGTCATCTATCCTTCCAAAATTAGGTCTAAGAATGGGAGTATTCCCATTGGTGATAATAAGCCAGATTCTATACTGGTTGGACTTGATGTACATCTCCATTTTGTCCTTCTAGTAGGGGTAGTCTTTTCTAGCAAAGCTTGGTGGCCTTGCGAGAGATGCTCCCTCAGTGATGAACTGACATTAGTTATCTTCCATCTGGATCTTTTCCTCTGCACACTGTTAAGTGTTTAACCCTTAAAGGTTGAGCTCTAATACCAAACTGTAGAAGCAAATAATACAAGAAGGGGACTTGAATTGTGTTTTTAGAAATTTAAAAGTTTTGAAAGACTGAAATCACGTTTTATCTTCTAATGCAAATAAACCTAAAAACAATTAAACAGGTTTTCAAACATGGGCACCATCAATGCACTGATCGTGGATAATTAAAAATTCTAAGCAATCCCCTTCCCTCTCTAGGAATGCTTAAAATTCTTAAAACAAACCCATTCCCTCTTCAGGGATATCCAACATTGTCATTGCACCCCCATGTACATACACAATATACATCCATCACGATGCATCATTAACATCAACATCATCTCATCTCAATGTCATCCTCAACATCAATATCATCTCATCTCAATGTCATCATCAACATTAATATCATCTCAATCTCAATGTCATCAACAACATCAACATCAACATAATCTCATTTCAACATCATCAATATCGAAATCATCTCATTTCAGCATCATCATCATCACAAGTAATCGCATTCCACATATATAAATATTAATTCATGTTTGGGATTCACATTCCACATGTCTTCAGACAACACAAATCTCTTACAATAATAATCCATAATACCATGAGACTGATATTTTAGAAAAATGCTAAATTAAAGAGGAGAACTATAATTTACAAAACAAACTATTATTCATTTAAAATTTAATAAAAAAGTAAATAGAAAAACAGATATAAAATTTTGGGTAGAGTCTCCTCTATAATTAAGACTTTTCCCAAAAACTCTAATCATTACAACTACATGATCATTCATTATTTCATTCATCAATAACAAATATATTGCATCCCATTAGTTTAAAACATAGTTTTTCTTGAAATACAACATGCAAAAGGGACAGATACACATTGTCATAATTAGGTTCCCAGACCCCAACTATGGTATCAAAAGCTATAAACAAACAATGAACTCCCTTCACCTATCTATATCTCTCTATTATCTCCTTGAAGCATTGTTTTGAGCATAGCAAGCTCGCATAGCAAGCTCGTCTCACTAAGTGAAAATCCACTTTTGGTGCTGAGCGCAACAATTTTTGCACTAAGCGCGACTTTTCACGCTAAGTGAATTTTTCTCTTTGTCTAGAATTGCTCTTAGTGCGTTGGTTGCGCTAAGCGAGATGTCCAAAGTTGTTATTTCATAAATCCCAACGGTCAAAAAGTGTAGATGTGGGTTGTGAACCAATAGTTAGAGTTTAAGGGTGATCTAACAGTTAATGAGTTCCAGATCATGGTTTTACTGAAACATGTTTTGGGTCAAACTTGAAATCACACATTTCCAACACAAATCAAACAAACCCTACATAACCTAATATTCATACCAAGGAGTAGCACAAGGATAATTGACACAATAATTCAACTAATCCAAATTAATCAAATAATCTAATAATCAAATAACATAAGAAATACATGAAACATCTATTTTTAGTTATTGAAATTTTACGACGGTACAACTCTCCTATGCTTTTGGAAATTTCGTGCCCGAAATTTACCTGACTAAAACAAGGGTGGATAAGCTTCTTGCATTTGACTCTCTAGTTCACACTTTGTGTCCTTTCTTGATGTACCTCCCCAGATCACCTTGACAAAAAAATATATTTCCCTCTTATGTGCTTTGTTTTCCTATCCTTGATCCTCAAAGACAATGTTTCATATGTCAAGTTCTCCTACACTTGAACATCATCCAATTCGACCACATGAGATGGATCATGGATATATTTAAGGAGTTAAGACACATGAAATACATAGTGGAGGTTATAAACAGATGAGGGTAATGCAATTTGATTTTTGAGAATTTGGAAGGGACCGATAAAACGATGTGTGAGTTTTCAGGATTTCAGGTCTTTCCTCCCTTGTCCTGATAACTCTTTTTCCATTCTTGTCTTGATTACTCTTCTGCCTATTCTAACCAATCCTCATTCTCTCTTGAATCAACTTGACCTTCTTAGTGGTTTATTGTACCACTTCAAGTCCTAAGGTGAGGTTCTCTCTGGGTTCTAGCCAGCACAGAGGTGCCCTACACCTTCTACAATACAGAGCTTCATATGAAGCCATGCCAAAGGTCGAATGAAAACTATTGTTATAAGTGAACTCTATCAACGGCAGAAAAATCTCCCAACTTTCCTTTTGTTCTAATACACACGCCCTCAAAAGGTACTCCAACGACAAAATGGTTCGTTCAGTCTGACCATCAGTTTGAGGGTGATAGGCTAAACTTAGCCTAAGCTTGGCTTCCAATACTTTGTTCAGACTCTCCCAAAACCTAGAGGTGAATCTAGGATCTCCATCAAACACTATACTAGATGGCACACCATGTAATATGACAATCTCATTAATATAAAGAGAGGTCAACTTCTCTAAGGAAAACCTGATATTGATGGGGATAAAGTGAGAAAATTTGGTCAATCTATCAATAATAACCCAGATAGAATCTAACCTCTTGGGTTTAGAGGTAGTCCTACAACGAAATCCATGGAGATACTTTCCCACTTCCACTAGGGTATCTCTAAGGGTTACAACTTACCTGAGGGTCTTTGATGTTCTATCTTAGGCTTCTGACAGACTAAACATGCATACACAAACTCACTAACATCTCTCTTCATGTTTGGCACCCAAAACATCATCGTAAGATCTTGATACATGTTTGTAGCACCAAGGTGGATGCTCAAGTTGCTCCTATGCCCTTCCTCCAAGATCATCTTCCTAAGGTCGGGCACATTGGGGACACAGATTTTATCTCAAAGTCTCAGGACTCCATCCGATCCCACATTGAAACTACTATATGTCCTTGATGCTATGACTTCTAATTGATTTCTTAAAAAAGGATCAGACTTCTGGCTCTCTTTGATCTCTCCTAGAAACTCACTAGCAATTCTCAAAGCTCCCAGTGTTACACTGTTAGGGGTAACCTCACATGCAAAGCTAAGGTCTTTAAACTATTCTAGGAGATCCAACTCCCTAACCATCAGGGTAGATATATGTAGGGACTTCCTACTCAAAGCATTAACCACTACATTGGCTTTGCCTGGATGATAGCTAAGCTCCAAATCATAGTCCTTAAGAAACTCTAACCATCTCCTCTGACGCATGTTCATCTCTTTCTGACTAAACAGATACTTAAGGTATTTATGATCACTAAACACTTTAAACTTGGAGCCAAACAGGTAATGCCTCCACATCTTAAGAGAAAAAACTATAGTAGTTAACTACAAATCATGGGTAGGATAATTCCTCTCATGAGTCTTGAGTTGTCTAGAAGCATAGGCCACTACCTAGCAATTATGCATTAACACTCCTCCTAAACCCATCTCTGATGCATCACAATACATCTCAAAGGGCTATCTTGGGTTAGGCAAAACACAGGCTCGGTTGTCAACTTTTCCGTAAGGGTTTGGAAACTATGCTCACACTAGTCATCCCACACAAAAACTTGACCCTTATGAGTCAACTTGGTCAAAGGCAAGGCAAAATTAGAGAATCCTTCTATGAATCTCCGGTAATATCCCTTTAAACCAAGAAAACTTCTAGTCTCAAACACTGACTTAGGACTCTCCCACTTAAGAACAATTTCTGTCTTAGAAGGATCTACAACTATACCACATTGAGATATCACATGTCCTAGAAAACTAACTTTCTCTAACCAAAACTCACACTTGGAAAACTTAGCATAAAGTTGTCGATCCTTAAGGGTTTGCAGCACAATCCTCAAATGCTCCTCATGCTCCTCTCTAGTCTTAGAGTATACCAAAATACCATCTATGAATACTACCATAGAACTATCGAGATAGGGGTGAAAGATCCTATTCATGTAATCCATAAACACATAAGGGGCATTAATCACACCGAAGGGCATGACTAGATACTCGTAGTGACCATAACAGGTCTTAAAGGTAGTCTTTGGAATATCCTCAGACTTCACTCGGATTTGATAGTAATATAACCTAAGGTCTATCTTGCTAAACCAACAAGCTCCTACCAACTGGTCCATAAGGTCGTCTATTCTAGGCAAAGGGTATTTGTTCTTAATCGTCATCTTATTCAACTGGTGATAATCTACACACAACCTCATGGTCCCATCTTTCTTGTTCACTAACAACTCTCGTGCTCCCCATGGAGACACGCTAGGTCTCACAAACTACTTATCCAACAACTCTTCTAACTGTTTCTTAAGCTCGGCTAACTCTATAAGAGACATCCTATAAGGGGCTTTTATGGGTCCGGCACCATGTACCAAATCTATAGAAAACTCTATTTGTCTCTCAAGTGGTAAACCGAATATATCCTCAGGAAACACTTCTGGAAACACTCTAACAACAGGGAGGTCACCTATAGAAACCTTGGTCTTCACTTCCAGATTAGACAGGATCATGTACACTTGAGCATTGTCTTTTAAAGATGTCACAACTTGGTTGGTAGAGATAAACATGTTATCCCTACTCACTTCAGAATTACCAAACACCACAATTTTATTAAAACAATTTAATGAGACAAAGTTGGAAGATAACCAGTTCATACCCAGAATAACATCAATTTGGCTTAGAGGCAAACAAATCAAATCAATCAAGAATTTTCTACCATAAATATCTACAGGAAAATTCTAACACACATCAGAAATTAAAATGGAACCACTAGTTGGGGTCTCTACCACAAGATCATAACTCAAAGAAGACACAAAAAGCTTAAGTTTCTCCACACACGAGCAAGATATAAACAAATGGGTCGCACCGAAATCGAATAACACAAGTAAGGGAATCCCACTTATGAAACATTTACCTTGGATTAGATCTTTGGTTTTTGATGCTTCAACACCATTAAGAGTAAAGACTCTTCCTGTGGCCTTCGGGCATCCAATTCGATCATTCAAACTCCCACCATTCTACTCCTTCTTGGGATGTGGATAGGCTCTCCGAATATGACCCTTTTGTCTGCAATTGAGACATGTTATGTCTTTTTCCACATAATTTGAAGAGATGTGACATGGCTTACCACACTTGAAACAAATTATCTTAGTTGATAAAGTAGTGGGTTTGCTACCATTACCACGAAAAAAAGAAAAACCTCGTGGCAGCAGTCCTTTGATTATTGGGGCGATTACCATATTTCTTAGGAGGGGTCAGGTATGGTCTTCCTCGATTTTGGGATCCATTCTTCTTGTTCTTCGTTGGTCCTACATTTTGATAATACGTCGCCCTATCTCGAGAGTCTTCATCCCAGATCCTACACATGTTCACCAACAGTGGAAATTGATGAATACCATTATAATTTATAGCTTGGTTCACCTCAGGTCGCAAGCCATTCAAAAACATCACACACTTTGAGCTTTCACCATCTCTTCCTTGTTAATGAGGGAAGTACCTAACCAGCTCTTCGAACTTGGCTGCATATTTAGCTACAGTCATGTTCCCTTGCTTCAGCTCAAGGAATTCCATCTTTTTCTTGTTTCTAAGATCTTCAGGAAAGTATTTCTCCAAAATACCCTCTTGAAGATTTGCTAGGTAATAGCTTGACCATCAGCATTGGTGAGTATTCTCCCACCAATACTCAGCTTCTTCTACCACAGTATATGTGCCAAAACAAACCATATCCTCCTCTAGACACGCCATCACTCAGAAGATTTTTCTCAATCTTTCGTATCCTGTTCTGAGCACCACCAGGGTTGTATCCTCCATTGAAAGCAGAGGGATTGTTTTGTTGGAAGTAATCCAACCCTTCATACTCAACAGCTCCAGTAATTTCTCCTCTAATTTGATTCCCCACAGCTTGGGCTAAGGCCTGGAGAGCATCAATTATTGCACGATCATTTCGTCCAGCCACCAATCCCTACGCACACCAGGAAGTGAGAATATAAAATGAATACACACAAGAAATGGAATAAGCAATTTTATACCTATCTCCAGTTCCTACTTAAGTTACTCTTGAGGGTTGATTCCTCGAGAAATCACTCCTCTACAACAATTGTCTCTGGAGACATTAACCCTCACTCTCTTCCCTTTGTATTCCTGACCGTTTGCCATGGTGTTCCATTTCACTTCACAAATTATCAAGAGGCCTAGTCTGATAACTCGTGACAAGGCATTGGAACTCATGGTATAATAGACATTAAGAATACAAACATGTTATGACAGCCCAAAGAATCTCCCTATTCAACATAAAACAACAATGTGAGCGAGTTCCAAACACAAATAGCTCAAGCAGTTATGAAACAGTTAAGAACTCAAACACTCAACAATGAAAACACAAAATGCACAAAGAAACACAACAGACTCACAACTCACTAACCGAAAAGGTTCGACAAGCTCTAATACCACTAATGTAATGATCCACCTTGTCTCTACGATATCACTACTCTAAACGCGTAATTTTAAATTTAAATGAAAACTCCATTAATTTGATTATAAAAATGAGGGTAAATTTTTCGCGATAATACACTAACTAGACAATGTACAAAAACGTAAATAAATAAATTCATGCATATATATATATATATATTAAACCATTATCTATCTTTCAAATGTTATAACATAATTTAGTTTTTACATGTATCTAAACCTGGGATTTACATGCCCAATAAAAAAGAATCAAGGAACCAACTAATAAAAGAGTTGATAACAAAACACAACTCTCCCATAATAAGTTCCAACGTTATCACATCGGCTTGGCGGCTCTAATAAAAGAATCTTCCTACAACATCACTAATTACTGCTCATATGCTCTCACAAACGAAGGTTCGCGATCATCACAGGTACCAACCACAAGGTAGAAAATTGCAAGGGTGAGTTTATTATACAAGATTAACAAACACCAAATGACAATGATTAACAAGGAAAAAATAACAATAACCACAATCATTCTCCATAATCCATCAATTCAACATATACTTAACAAATTAGCCATCAACTTTTTCCACAATTCAAATCAATTATGCTGAGAATGATGCATTCACCTGACTCAGTTCTCAAATGCAATGTGGTACCATTCGTCAGGAAATAGCCTAAGCGTGTCCACATGACACTCTCACTTACGAAAACAAGGCAATAACTGTTGAGGTTACTTTGTCGTGCACAGTCAACTCCCCCCTATGGTGATCAACACGAGTCTTAAGGGAGTTCCAAGCCAAGTGATATGTCCCCAAGTCCTAGCATTTTTCCTCATGAAAAATCATAGGTACTTACTGACAAAGTTTATACTAATTCCATGCAATTATGAAGTATGAAACATGGGCACCATTAATGCAATTACCGTGGATAGTTAAAAATTCTAAGCAATCTCCTTCCCTCTCCAGGTATGCTTCAAATTCTTAAACCAATCCCCTTCCATCATGATGACATCATTACCATCATCTCATCTCAATGTCATCATCAACATCAATATCATCTCAATCTCAATGTCATCAACAACATCAACATCATCTCGTTTCAATATCAACATCATCACAAGCAATCACATTCCACACACACACACACACACACACACACATATATATATATATAAATTCATGCCTGGGATTCACCTTCCTCAGGTCTTCAAACAACATAAATCTCTTAAAATAACAATCCATAAAACCATGAGACTGATATTTTAGGAAAATGCTAAATTAAAGAGTTGAACTATAATATACAAAACAAACTCTTATGCACATTTAAAATTTAATAAAAGTAAATAAAAGAATAGATATAAAATTTTGGACAAAGTCTCCTCTATAATTAAGATGTTTCCCAAAAAATCTAATCATTACAACAACATGATTCACAATTTCATTCCTCAATAGCAAATATATCGCATTCCATTAGTTTAAAACACAATTTTTTTTTAAAATACAGCACACAACAAGGACATTCATACATTTCCATAATTGGGTTCCCTAACCCCAACTATGGTATCAAAAGCTGTAAACAAACAATAAACTCCCCTCACATACTTATATCTCTCTGTTAGCTCCTTGCAGTGTTGTTTTGAGCTTTCTCGGATTCACGTACTTTGGTCCAAATGCAGAGCTCTATATACCAAATCAATGACAATTCAATATAAATTTTGAAGACAAGGTTAATACTAACATTTAGGGTCAAATACCCATTCAGTTTTAAGAAGGATTAAAATGGTGTTTTTTGAGTCTACAACAAAGAGACATCATTTTGAAATTCTGATCACGCCAATGTGACTGGGGTTCAATGAAGGTCACGAATATGAAACCAACATTATAAAAAGGAAACTTTTACAACTTCTCATTTTCAAAGGTTTTTCAAAGGAAGTGTAAAAATATCCAATAGCAGTATCCAAATCACAAGAGATACTAAGAGATACTCATACTAACTACGAGAAGACAAGGAAATCATGGTTACCTCGAAGAAACCGCAAAAGGAGAATTGGAGCTGAGAGCGACATTTCACGCTGAGCGAAACAATTTTCGCCCTGAGCGCAACATTTCACGCTGAGCTAATTTTCTCTCTTTCTGGAATTATGCTTAGCTCGCTGGTTGCGCTAAGCCAGATGTCTGAAGTTGTTATTTCGCAAATCCCAACGGTTAAAACATGACGAAGTAGGTTTTGAACCTACCATGAATATTTTAAGGCAATCCAATGGTTAACGTGTCTGACATAGTGGTTTTACCGAAACAAGTTTTGGGTGAAACTATAAATCACACATTTCCAACACAGATAAAAAAACTCTGCATAACCTAACATTCACACCAAGCAGTTGCAAAACAATAATTCACACAACACTTCAACTAATCCAAAATAATCAAATTATCAAATAACACAAGAATTACATCAAACATCTGTTTTCAGTTATCAAAATTTCAGGGTGTTACAGTCATGATTTGTCTATAAGATATAATTGTCTTTTGTCTTAACACTACCTCACATGAAGCCACATCTAAGAACACAATTATTGTCACTATCCATACCACAACCTCTGAACCCACTCCAATCAGTTTTTCTCTTACAGAAGTTGTTACAGAAGCTAAAGTCAAAGAGATGATTGAATTAGCCATGGATAGTTTTGCTGATAAGCAAAGGGCTGAGAATGAAGAATTCAGACACACCATGCAATAATCTATTACTACTCATTTCAATAGTCTTCGTGAATCTCTCACTTTGATCCTCTAACAGCACTACTACAAGCAACGCTTTCTACGTCGGTTATTTTACCCATTCTACGTCGATTCTAAAACTGTCGTTGTAACCGGTGTCATGGAAAGTCGACACTTTCCACGACGGTTCTCAGACCGTCTTAGAAGGTTCAATTTCTAAGACGGTTTTTTGAAAAATCGTCTTAGAATATATATTTTTTTAAAAAAATAAAATAAAATTTGAGGATTCGAAGACGGTTATTGGTAAAACCGTCTTAGAAAGTGTACACTCTAAGACGGTTTTCTTCAGAGACTGACTTAAAATGTAGACTTCTAAGACGGTTTTGTAAATAACTGTCTTAAAATGTCTTTTTTAAAATAAAAAAAAAATAAAGATTCTAAGACGATTTTTTGCGAGAACCGTCTTAGAATATAGACTTTCTAAGACAGTTTTCTAGATAATCGTCTTAGAACATCTTTTTAAAAAAAAATTGGGGATTCTAAGATGGATTTCTTGTAAATACCGTCTTAGAATGTAGCCTTCTAAAACGATTTTTGAAGGAACCGTCTTAGAATGCATTTAAAAAAATAAATAAAATTGAGAATTCTAAGACAGTTTTCTGGAAACCTGTCTTAGAATAGCTTTTTAATATTTTATTGTATTCTTTTTTCCTCTATTATCATTTATTAGGATATAACTATATATATTTTCCAGATTTTTTCTTCTCCTATACGAACTAAAGAAAGTGATCTTTCATGATCACCAAATTAAATCAAATATATAGGAGCATCATATAATCTTTTTTTTTATATGATGCATGTTCAGGCTATTAGTGTGTTGTTATTATATAATTTTTGTTGAGTAAAAACTGTTTTGGAAAAGTAATTTTATTTATAAATTTTTATACAGTAATTATTATTTTACTTTCAAAAAGATTACTATATATATATTAGTTGAACTTGATGAAGTATCGAACATGTATTAAAAAAAGTTCAATGTTGCAAAGTTTCACCTGACATGGAGCATCTAGTTTGTTGATTCCCATACCAAAAGCTACCTGAAATGTATTAAAAAAAGTTCAATGTTGTAAAGTAATTTAATTGGAACATTTTAATTAGATTTCTTTTTGGATCAGAATTCTACTAAGAATCAGGTGCTAATATAAGATAATGTCATAATGTGTGCTTAAGTTTAGTTTCTATCCGCATTTATTGTTGAGGAAGAAAAGGTCTATTCAGCCAAAAACTAGTCAACTTTACAGATCCTGCCATGGATGTTAGTACCTTCAAATAACATATACTGCCACCAACAGAAATGCTCCCATAATCCTCCCAACCCCACCCACAAATAACGAAGCAAGTGCACATACAACTTTCAATGTATATTTTCTTTAAAAATGAAAAATAAAGAGAAACCATTATGGCAAGTTTTAAATATTGTTGGATAAGAAAAATTTGCCACTTAGCTGTAGTTTCCACAACCCCCCTACACACACAAAAGCTATCAACTAAGTCCTACCTAGCAAAACACACACGAGATCCATTAGTATAGTATTGCTAAGGCCTTGCGGCAATAATAATAAGACACAAAAGGCCAACATCCAATAAATCCACCACTGATCCTTCAAAATTAATTTCTTGTTAAGACACAAGTTTATTCCTATAAAAATTAAATAGTTAGATCTATAAACAGGTACCTATTATGGAATTATAGAGAAGAGACATCTACTGTAACGCCTCATTTTACTATCTTGTATTTTATTGATTTTAAATGAAAATTTCTTTTCCACTTACTTTAAAATTATCTTAGTTATAAATTTCATGGAAAAATCTTTTCTTCTTGCTTAAAATAATTCATGCGAAAGGTATTAACTTCGCTTATTACCGTTTTTATAAAGAAATTGTTTTGTTCTATAAAATCTCTTTTTCTCCTTTTTCTAGATTAATTCTAAATGAATTAATTATCATCAAACTTTTTTAAGTTCAAAACAAAATAATATACTGTACAAAATACAGTTTAACATAATAAAGTCCAAAATACTAGCCCATAGGCTGACCCAAGTCTAGTACAAATTACATATTACCAGAGTAAACACAAAAACACAAAATACAAGCAATCCAAGCTTCCTCATCACATCTTCTTCATAACCATCCATTGCTTAGGCTTCATTGTTTCTCTGCTCGCCCAAATAAATTGGGGTCATCACAGGTGTCAACCACAGACACAAAATAGGGTAAGTTTATGACAAACATAGTTTGAATAAAAGAATATATACACAGATGGTCATAATAAAGGAATATACACACAGATGGTCATAATATCATTCATAAAATAAGATGAATGGATGATGTATGAATCTTTATTCAAATGATGCATGATCTCTCATCATCTTCTCAAATGGTACCATAGTCAAGATAGCCCCACCCTCTCTCAGTGGAACGAACTTATCCATTCAGTCAGGGTAGCCCAGTGTCGCGATAGGAAGGTCACCTCCATCCATGTGATCATCATGGTGGTGTGGTCCTCACTGTCTCAACTACCCCCAGCTCAGACTCCTCTTGTCTGAACGCATGGACTCAGTTTAGCTATCTGACACACCTCCTTTTAAGGTAAATAACACGGACTAGCCCCCGCCAGGCATTTGCATATGAAACATGCATGTATGATTCTCTTTTATCTCATATTTACTCTTAAGTATTAATCTCCAATTTATATCTCATATGCTTTACTAACCATTCAACATAAATCCAGCACAGAACCCAACTCAACATATCACTCATGTATAAAGATTTATAGAAACACTCAGCAACACATGAATTTCATAACAATTCATATAAATTTCCAACAACACGTGAACTTCATAAAACACTTAGCAATACATGAATAGAACATACTCATTATCAAACACATGGTGTGCAAGCTTTGTTTTATAGAATACTTTTAAAGGAAGCTATACTTATGCTATACTTAAACTATAGTTAACATTAATCTTTATAAAGTTCAATATGATAAGCATGCTTTCAACATAAAATAGATAGGCTCAAAGATTTATAGAATACCTAAAACACTTAATCTTTAGTAAAACATTTAACACAATCTCTTTAATAAAACATTCCATGATTTTAATCAACTATTTTCTTAAAAATAGTCATAACACATATAGATTTAAGTCATTTAGCATTTACCCATTAAGCTAGCTTCAAGTTATTTATTCAACCAAGCATTCATTAAACCAAAATCAAATCACTTATTCAAATAATCATTTTATTTAACAATCTTTATCTCTTTGAGGTATTTCCTCAAACACCTAGTATGCAAGGCTAGTTTTTTGTAGAAACCAATAAGAATCTTAATATTCAAACTTTATTTATCATAAACTTCCCATACCTTGCTTTCTCCTTTAAAATTTGCTAGCCTTGCTCCTAGTTCTCCTAGTACTTCACGTGAGGTTTCCAAGGGTGTAGGCCTTTGTTTTGCTTTAATTGCTTTAAGTAAAAGATGACAAAGATGTGAGATTTTGGGA
>PYAF01005397.1:80196-90441 GCA_007407185.1 Glycine tomentella | reverse complement strand
AGTCATGCATCATTTAATAAAGAAAGCATGCATCATTCATCATATATCTGTTTTACAATTATTATTCTGTTCTGATTATTTATCTAATTCTGTTTCTGTCAATTATCTAATCATGTTTATTAAATACTTACCCGAGTTGTGTCTGTGGTTTGACACCTGTGATGACCCCAATTTATTTGGGTGAGCAGAAGAACAGTGAGCTGAGGAAAGCATTAAGGAAAGAAGCTGGATGTTCTATGTGCTGTTGGATGACTGTATGCTTTATTTGTGATTTTCTGTTTGTCTGTATTTGATACTATGCTATGATGTATGTATTTTATGTTTAAACAGACTATTTGGGACTGTGTTTTATCCGGACTGTATCTTAAATTATATTTGAACCATATGTTTTGACAAATTTGCGAACGCGTTAGAAAAATAAATTATTACGTATAATTAATTTTACGTAAACAAAATTACGTAGAAAAAATTTTCTGTAAAATTAACAAACGTAATCAATTAAATACGAATAAGAAACGTAGTCGTTATAGTTACAATTATGGCATTCGTGTCTCATTATGATCTAGGGTTACACCAGATGGATGTGAAAATCACCTTTCTAAATGGGAATTTAGAGGAAGATGTGTACATGGACCAACCAATGAGGTTCATAGAAAAGGGAAAAGAGCACATGGTGTGCAAACTTAAGAAATCAACATATGGACTTAAACAAGCTTCAAGACAATGGTACCTTAAGTTCAATGATATCGTGTTTCCTTTGGATTTAAAGAAAACACTGTTGATCGGTGTATATATCTGAAGGTCAGTGGGAGTAAGTTTATATTACTAATTTTGTATGTTGATGATATCTTGCTTGCAACTAATGATCTTAGTTTTTTAAATATGACTAAGAAGTTTCTCTTTAGTAACTTTGAAATGCAAGATATGGGTGAGGCATCCTATGTGATTGGGATAGAAATATTCCATGATAGATCACAAGGATTGTTGGGTTTGTCTCAGAAAGCATATATTAATAAAGTTTTAGAGAGATTCAGAATGCAAAATTGTTCATCCTCTCTAGTACCATTTCAGAAAGGAGACAAGTTTAGTCTCATGCAATGTCCTAAGAATGAATTGGAACGAAAGGAAATGGAAGAATTCCATATGCATCACTTGTTGGGAGCCTAATGTATGCTCAAACTTGTACGAGACCAGATATTAGCTTTGTAGTTGGAATGTTGGGAAGATACCAGAGTAATCCTGGTATGGATAATTGGAAAGCTGCAAAGAAAGTTCTGAGATATTTGCAAGGCACTAAAGGTCACATGCTTACTTACAGGAGGTCTAGTAACCTTGAAGTGATTGGATACACAGACTCAGATTTTGCAGGATGTGTGGGTACAAGAAAAATCTACTTATGGTTATCTGTATTTTTTAGCTGGAGGAGCTATATCATGGAAAAGTGCGAATCAATTTGTAATTATTGCATCCACTATGGAAGTTGAATTTGTGGTATGCTTTGAAGCCATGGTTCAGGCTAAATGACTGCGAAACTGTATTTCAGGGCTTAAATTAGTTGACGGTATTGATAGGCCGCTGAAAATTTATTGTGTAATTCTGCAGCAATCTTTTTTTCTAAAAATGGCAAGTATTCAAAAGGTGCTAAGCATATGGAATTGAAATACTTCGTCGTTAAAGAACAGATTCAGAAACGTAGAGTGTCTATAGAGCATGTTAGCACTAATTTTATGTTAGCGGATCCCTTAATGAAAGGATTACCGCCCAAGACATTTATTGGTCATGTATGTAGTATGAGCATTATGTCAGCTAATGAATGTTGATCATTATTGTAATTATTGACTATTGACATTCTGAATTCAATGATTTTTAAGTTTTTGAAAATTATTTTCTTTTCAAATTTATGTATACATGCATGTATGAATGATTATTTTGAAAAACAAGATTTATCCCTAATGAAGACATAAAAGTATTATTGTGGGACATTATGATGTAAACTTCCATTATAGTATCATATTAGGAAGAAGAGCTAATAAGGTGGTACATGGAAGGAACTATGTCGATTTGATAGCATAGAACCGCCATGACTCTTATTGGTTTTATTTCTGATCATGATTTATAATGGGGACAATGTATGAAAACTTTAGCCCTATGTATACGCATTATAATTGTTTTCATTAAATCATGAAATGAAATTTGTGACATGAGTCAAGCGGGAGAATGTAAGATTTATCATTGTGGCTCATTTAAATAAATGTTATTTGATTTAATGAATAAAGGACATAAGGGTAATTGGCTACAAAAGGAAGTTATTAAAATGATAATTGTTGATAGTTACAGTTATCTTAAGCGTAGTGGTTCAGTTTCTAAAAAATACGGATCTAGAAAATTGAATACCTTCATTGTCTGGACATGAGAGTTGTATCCTATCACTATCAAAGGAAGATACAAGAACAGAAAGGGTCAAGACTCTAAGAAAACATTCTACTGTAAAAGATCTTCTGCAATCATGGACAAAGGTATGTTTATGTGAAACTCATGAATTCTAAAAATCATGTTCATGTTCTTAATGTGATTGTTTAAACAGAAATTATAGATTTATGTTTACAACCCACCTATATCTTGAAGGGGTTTGCCATCAACATCACCATATTCAACAAAATCCACCTAAATCTTGAAGGGTTCATTGTCAACATCACCAAATTAAACAAAACCCACCCAAATCTGAAATTTTGCACAATGGAACGCAAGCAACAAGTTTTCCAACTTGGAATTAAGTTAAGTGACAAGGGAATTTTGGAAAGAGGATGTTGTTAGGTTCTAGAGGGTTTGTGAGAGTGTATAGAAGGACATTACTAAATAACACTCAAATTATGTTGAAGTGTGTGAACCACGCTTAGAAGCAAGTGTTACAACAATTCATGGTGGAGATATCAAGCATGGAGAGGTTGCTACATAAAAACTTGGTGCAAATTCAATAGTATTGTAGAAAAAGGAACGGGCTTTTGTTGGCTGATGATTACATACCTAATAGGAGTCTCGATAAGTTTGTTTTCAATCGGTAAAATTGTTGTTTTTTCTAAGAAAGGGGTGAGTGATGATGGTAGATATGAAATTATATTGTTGAGATGTAGTAATGTGAACAATTGCCAACAAATAGAAGGGATAAGAGGCATTGTACAAGCTTGTAAAGCAGGAAAAGCAATTAAAAGCAATTCCTGGAAATTTTTAACCTCTGGAAATTGTTTAATATGATTTAACCACCTCATTAAAACATTTTATGACAATTTATAGCTGCTACAAAATTAATCACCGTAAAATATAATTAAATAATTAAAAACTTATTATCACTTCATCATTTAACACCAACATTTTATAGCAAAAACCAAAATAATCAGACAAAAACTTCAAGAACTAAGACTAGTCAATTTTTTTGTTAAGAGCCTAAAAGTGAAAACTAAAAAAAAAATTCAGGAACCAAAAGCACAATTAACCCGATTTTCTTTTCAAGTTATGTTCGATAAGATATTTCAATTAGCTTCTAATTTTTTTACTGGCTGAAAAACTTATTTGATTGTTTAGTAATCAAGGTTTTTTGAAGTAACTTCTGACGTTTTTTCTTATGGTACTTCGAGTAGATTTTTTAAAATGTTAGCTTACAACTTTAACTTTTTATATTCATTTTCTTTTTGACCTTGAATATTTATTTGATTTTTTTAATCTTTTCTATATAAGATAATATTTTATTATATATTATTTTCTCTTCTTCCACTCGTAAAGCAAGATTTTATTATATTTTACCTTTTTTTAACATAAGATAGGATTTTCTCATTTTTATCTTTTTATTATATATGAGCCCTAATATGATATTGATAATGATAGATAACTAATTATTATCATTTGAATATGAAAATATTTATTTTGTTTTAACCATTACTTTATTCAAATTATTTTCTATTAGTTTTAATATTATACTTTAAGGTTTTTAAGCATATACACTAATTAACTTAATGAAAGTGATGTCTGAAAGCAATATGAATACACCCAAATACCAAGAGGGGGTGAATTGGTATAAACTTGACCTTTTAAAACTTTTACAAAATCAGAGTTGAAGGATCTTTATCACTTTTTAAAATCAATGAACTTCAATTCAACCAAACCACTCAGTCCAAGGAATCAATGACAAAAATCTGCATTTGTTGATTAAGAAAGAAATCACAGTTGTCAAGAGATTAAGATAACAACAAGAGATTAAGAAATAGAAAGATCAACACAAAAACATATATTGGTTCACTTCTCAAGAGAAGCTACATCCAGTTCTTCTAATCAAACTAGATTAGAGTTCTACTAAATCAAATATGTTCTTTTACAAGTGATTATCCTTATCCACCCTAGATAAAGAACCAACATTCTAACACCCTATTAGAAATCAAATCACAAAGAACCTGAGAACTCTACTCAGTTCTTTACCCCTAGAGAACACTACTCTAGAAAGCTTGAAAGAAAACTATTTTGATCTTAGCCTTACACAAACTTAGATAAAAAACAATTTACTAGAAAAGTTCAAGAGAGATACAACCTGTGATCCTCGGTGAATGAATTGAATGAATGAATGTTACCAATCAATTCCAGGTTGCATGAATGTTGATGAACATAAAATCAACTCTCTTGAAGTTTTTTTCAAGAATCTTGTGTTAACACATCATCATCAATGAAGCATGTAATCTTTTGATTTCAAACAAGAAATGTATCACCCAAAAAATCTGTTTCTTGGACCTTTGAAAGCTTAGAAAGTATTGAGTAATTCATAAACACAGAATGTAAGTTGCATCTCAAAGCATAGATCCAAAAAGCTTTAAATAAAAAACATATTTAACAGATTGTAATCGATTAATACGTAAGTGTAATCGATTATTTTCCATAAAGTAATTGATTAATGTAGCAACTAATCAATTAAAATGTTCTTGAGACAATCTGAAAAACTTTTATGAACAAAGTAATCGATTAAACCATGACGTAATCGATTAAACCAATCTGTCTCAGTTATGTGATAAGTCTTTGCAATCGATTATAGACGAGTGGTAATCGATTAAGGCAGTCATGTTATGTTTTGTATTAAGCCTTGGTAATCGATTATAGTAAGTGGTAATCGATTAAGGCAGTCATGTTATGTTTTGTAAAATACGCTATGTAATCGATTACGATTTGATTGTAATCGATTAAAATATTTTTCATGGCTTTTCCAGAAATAATACAAATTGGTAATCGATTACTTATTGCCTGTAATCGATTAAGGCAGTGCACATATTGATTTTTCAAAACCAAACCCATGAGAATTCTTTTTCAAATGCAAACATGTAATCTTGAATGCTTTTCTTCAGTCATGAATGCATGTATATGAATATGCTTATGCAGTGTAAAGATCACAAGTTAAGCTTCTTGAACTACTTAGACAAAATTACAAATGCCTTCAATTTGATTGGCATGTAAAAAGATAAAACTAAAGCAACATCTTCATCCTTGCCTTGATCTTCTTCCAACTCCCCTTATATCCAACAATGTCTACTTAAAAGTATGTTCTATGTAACATCTTTTATCAATTTAAATTACTCATGCAGAAGGTAATAAAAAGAACTTATCATTCATAGTTCCTTGTTTCTCAAATAGCTTAGCGAAGGGTGTTGCTAACTTAGCCATACCCTATTTAGGAAATTTCTAAAGAACGAATGGCTTAGCTACAGGTTTTGCTAGCTTAGTGTAAAGACAAATGCCACAAGAAGGGGTTGTAACATCCCAAAATCCATTTTCTAAAATTAACTAAATTAAATATTAGGGCTTATTAAATAAATTATTTTATCTTGCTTAAAAAGATTGCTTTTGGGCTTAGTTGTGAAAAATATAAGTATTTTGAAAATAAAGGCATTTTGTAAAATTGATTATTTGGATTATTTTCAAAACAAGCTTTCTAATCGATTGTCAATTCCTTATAATCAATTATCCTGATGGGGATAGCCTTGTCTCAACCAAATCAATGTCTTAGCCAAGGTTATAACATGTTGTAATTGATTAAAAAACCATGTATCAATTACATTATGTTAAACACTTATGTACATAAAACTTAGTGATCTTAGCATTCACAATCACTTATGACACCAATCTAAGCATGATACCAGATAAAATAAACTATGATCACACACTCCTAGATTGAAAAATAATCAATACAAGCTGCCACATCTATGAAAACATGTTTGACATTGTAAAATTACATAAACCAAAATCCTAAGACTAAGTCTTCAATCTACACCTTTGTGTATCTGGACAGAGAATGCAACGAGATTCCATCGTGTGTTTTCGTAGAAGACAAAAAAAAATTGTGATTTCCTTGTGTTTTTTTATGAAACACACAATGAAATCGAAAGTATGTTGTGGTATTCTAAACACACAAAAAATGAGTAACATAATCGTGACTTCGTTGTATATTTGTTTACAACGAAATCATGATTTTGCTACTCATTTAATTAAAATAAAAAAGCTACATAATCTAATTCCATGAATGCAAATTGCCAAAAAAAAATACTAGATTAGAGAGGGCGTGCAGAAGAGGAGAAGGGAAGGGTTGGGGAGGAGAAGGGAAGGAGAAGAAAAAGATTGGGAAGGGTTTTATGGGTTGCAAAAGGGGAAGGACACAAAGGTTAATGAAAAGAAGCAGGAGGTGCGGGTGCCAGGAAATGTGGGGGGCGCGGGTAGAGGGAAGAAAAAAGAGGGAGGGGTGATAACCGATGTGGTATCGCTTCAAAACAATTAAGCTAAGCTAATTCTGTAGCACATGATTAACCTAGGTCGACTCAGAGACACAATCAATATGGTTCCAACTTGAACTCACTAGTAAATAATAGGGGATTTTTATCGAACAGCTTGCATGCGATAAACAAAAATTGCAGAAAAACATAGCAAAATAGAAACTAACAGAATTGATAATAGGTATTCTAAAATAGATTAAAAAGTATCAATAATAGAGTGATTTTAGTTAAATTTTTGTCTATCATTCTTAGCTTTTTTGACCTCTTTTGGACTTGTATTTTTCCATTCTAATTCAGTTTTAGGCCTAGGCAAGTAAGTGAGCTTAATTGCTAATTGTAGCGTATTTTCGGATTTTTGCTCACTTAACGTATCTGACTTGTGTAGGACCTATAGAGTGCTACCAATCTCCGAATGGAGCATTCTAAGAGTCCCTGGAAAGATAACGAAAAGATCTACAAGTTTTCTAGAAATAGCTCGAGGCCAATTCTATCATTTTGATGGTCATTTTGAGCTTCGAAATTAGAACCTCTGCACTTATAATTTTGGGCTGCGAATTTGATTTTCATGGTTGTAAATAGTAAACAATTAGATTGTTGGGTTTGTTTATGGCCCATTCTATTTTCAGAACTTAGTCACTAATATATTAGTGACTTTAGTGAAAACTTGGACAGCACACTTTACATTTCAATAAACAAGTTTTATATTTCTTTTCTTTAGTTTTTAGAATCAAAAGTTTGTTCTTCATTTTCTCTCATTTGTTCTTCATTGTTCTTCATCTTCTTCATTTCCATTTTGCTATTCTTCCATTTTTATGCATTCACTTCATGGGGCTTTCCTTGGTGATCATCATGGAAGGCTAAATCATTAATCAATCCAAGGATCTATCTCAAGCAAGAGAAGAATTGGAGTTCTGGTTCGGTATTTCGAATTCTACTTGAATATTCACCTTCTTCTTCAATTTCTATTATGTTTTCATGATTATGAATGCATTTAGGATTGAAAGTGAGTTAGGATTATGGATTCATGTCCTAATTTCAAATGTTAATCACAAGATTAATTGAGTGATAGTTCAGTTAGGGTTGTGGTTTCAATTAATTTAGGAGTAGAATCGATTGAACTGCTTATATTAAGATTGAATGAATGTTCATGTTAGAATCAACTTATGGGAATGATGATGATTCAAATAGCTTGGGCTAGTGAATTGGATTGATGCTTTCTAATTTTTTTTACTTTACTCCTTGATAATCTTGTTAATTTTTGTATTGTTCTTTAATTTTAGTTTGTGTTCTTGCATGTTTTACTTTACGCATACCAACTGTTTGGCAAAATCCCCCCTATTATTACCAATGATTTCAAGCTAGAACCATATTGATCGTGTCTCTGAGTCGACCTAGGTTAGCTCTGTGCTACAGAATTAGCTTAGTAAAATTGTTTTTGATGCTTCTCGACAAAGTAATATCAATCAATCCAATTCACCAAATCAAGCAATGCAAATTATCATAGTTCCCAGATAATGATCTTGTTATGAAAGTTCATTCAATTTCATTAGAAGCAGTTCAATCGAATTAACCCCTAAATTAATTGAAACCACAAACCTAATTGAAATACCATCCAAATAATGTGATTAAATTCAAAATTAGAAAATGAATCCACAATTTAATCCGTTTTCAATCCTAAACACATTCATAATCATGAAAATTGAATAGAGGATTGAAGAAGAAAGTGAACATTCACACAAAATTTGAAATACCAAACCAGAACTCAAATTCTTCTTGCTTGGCTGGATCCTTGGATTGATTGATTGTTTAGCCTCCCTTGATCATCATTAATGAAAGACCCACAAAATTGGTGCACGAAAATGGAAGAACATAAAACAAAAATGAAGAACAGTGAAGAAAATGTTTTAATTCTGAAAACTTCAAAAAGAAATATAAATTTTGTTTTTGCTAAAATGTAGTGTGTTTTTCACTTCCTAATTGCTCTAGCATATAGTGACTAAGACAGTAGGAAAGGATGGGCCATGAGTAGGCCCATCTAATCTAACTAATTATGTTAATTACACCAATAAAAACAAAATTCATGTGCAGAGGTTATAACTTTCAAGCCTGAAATGACCATCAAAATGATAGAATTGGCATTGGCTTATCTTTGACAAAATTGTAGATCTTTTCCTTATCTTTCTAGGGACTACTCATATGTGCCATTTGGAGTTCCGTAGAGCTCTCTAGGTCTTACACAAGGAAGATAGGTCAAGTGAGCAAAAAATCTGAAAATAAGCAACAATTAGTAATTAAACTCACTTGTTTGCCTAAGACAAAAACTGAATTAGAATGAAAAAATAAAAGTCCAAGAGAAGTCTAATAAGCTAAGAAGAATAGACAAATATTTAACTAAAAACGCTCAATCAAGGGGTGAAGAATTTTGAATTCGGGTGTATAATCATCTTTTCACACTAGTGTAAGGGCAAGCAACAAAAGTTGTAGGGGGCAATAGCAACTCCCTAATTTACAATTACATTTAATACAAAAGGGTCGTGCCTATCACAACCTCTCACACATGTGATAATTGATAACCCTTTATTTAAAGGGCACATGTAAAAAGTGCAAGTTTGCAACGGAGAGGGAAAAAGGAATACAATATTCTCTCTCACATACCACTCACACTCATTGACCAATGACCACTATCAAGCGTCAACCCGAAAGTCAATTTCAAGTCTTTTTCTTTTTTCTCTTTTCATGGCTAATTACAGGTGTATTAGTTTAGTGTCTCATGCCTAGCACATATATTAAATTCATATTTTATAATTTATAGGAATACATTTTTTATATTATTTTGAATTTTTATATATTATTAATTATATAGTTTAAATTTTAATAAATATATAATAGATATCTCAATAAATATTTAAATATATCTTTATATGCATACATGCTCCAGAAAATTGTTATTATTGGGAGTGTTATCTAGTTAGGATCCCCTTCACTTTACTTTGCTGATGTCTTGCATGTTCCCTTTTGACTTTCTTTTAAAAAAATTATTTAGTTCATTTTTTTTGTAATTGTGTTATTGGTATGAAATATCTAACGACTTTATCGATGACTAATATTTGTCAAAATTGACGTCTATCCACTTGGTAAGACCTTATTTTGTAATACATATTTAAATTAAATTAATTAATTAAATGTTTTAAATTTATCATATTTATGAAAATATTATAAGCAGTAAGATCAAATTATTAGAAATAGTGATAAAATTAATAGAATCATTTGGATATATTATAAATATGATGTAGTTTAATTTATTTTTTTATCCAATTTAATAATTAATAATACAATTAATAATTTTAAATTTATTCAAATCAATCTTTAATTTTTAAAATAATAATATATTAATTAGAATACTTAAATAAAAGTTGTTAAATTTTTAAAGAATTTTACGACTAATATA
>PYAF01005397.1:41671-67979 GCA_007407185.1 Glycine tomentella | reverse complement strand
TTTTTTTTATTATTATTTTTTATTTTTTAAGTGGGCTGGTGGGCTGGCCCGCTGGCCCACTAACCCACTTTAAAGTGGGGCGGGCTAGAATTTTCAGCCCACTTTATAAAAGTGGGCCAGCCCGGCCCGGCCCGTTTTTTTTGTGGGGTGGGCCAGCCCGGCCCATTTTTAGTGGGCTGGCCCACTTTGCCATCCCTAGCCCTTCTCAACGGTCATGTAAACAACATCGAATGGAGGGGCAGGGCATTTGTCTTTTCTTCTATACGGCCAAAACAACAAAACAAGTTAGCAGAAAAAACTGATTAATCGGCTAAAGTTAATGTAATCATTTTGGTATTTTAATTTTTATCAGATTTTATTTATTATTATGTTGAATTCTGGATTATTTAGTGTTTTTTATAAATAAGAATAACAGGATTAAGACAAAACATCATCATCACTTTTAACCTAAATTAATTGGAATCGGTGATAGATGAATCAAATGATAGATACAAAGAAATTGAAAAAAAGAAAAATAAGATAAAAAAGAAAATATGATAAAAGAAAAGAAAGAGAAAATAAGAAGGGGAAGAGATGAAAAGAAAAATAACTAAAAAGAGATAATCTGAAACATAGAGATAATAACATATTTAACCATCTATCAAGCTTATAACTTTTTTACATTCCGTCTTAAGATACACCATTTGTCAATCTATATCTCATTCCATTAAGTCTTGTCTAACTATCTTTCCTTAAGTAAGTTCCGGTCTACCTCTACCTCTCTTTGTGTCGAGCTCTTGGTAACAAACTTTTGTTCTTATAGAAACATCTAAGAGGTCATCTCATTATGTAACTAAACCACCTTAATCTATATCCTTCATCTTTTCACATGTACTATTGTTACCTTTCGTTGAATATCTTCATTTATTATCTTATTCATCTTCGTATATTTAACATCCTCATTTCTGCTACCCCTATTTTATGTTCATGTTGTCTGTGTTGGCCAACATTTAGCTTCATATAATATTGTAGGTCTTATAGTTGTTTTATAAAAAATTTCTTTTAACTTAAGGGAAATTTTGCGATCACACAACAACCCAGATGCACTCCGTCATTTCATTCACCTTGCTTTGATTCTATGATTTACATCATCACCTATCTCTCCACCTTTTTGGAAAATTGATCCCAGGTATCTAAAAACATTTTTATTAGGTACTTCTTGACCAAGTAGATGCATTAGAACTTGATCACCATCTCTTACCAGTGAAAACTCACATTTTATATACTTAATCTTTCTTCGGCTTAACGTGAATCCTTTAGATTCCAAAATGTTTTTCCATAATTCAAGTTTCCTATGAATATCGTCTTTGGTTCATCAGTAAGCACAATATCATATGCAAAAAGCATACATCATGACACTTCCTCTAGAATATCTTTTGTTAGTTCATTCATTAATAAGGCAAAGAAATAATGACTAAGAGTCAAACCTTAGTGTACACCTACCGTGATAGGAAAATAGCTTGATGTTCCATTACAAGCTTTCACACATGTGGTAGCTCACCATACATATCCTTGATTGCATTTACATACTTTCATAAAACTTTTCTTGGGACCTTATCGTATGCTTTCTTCATATCTATGAACATCATATGTAAATCTTCATTCTTTTGTCGATATCTTTTAATTAATTGTGGTATAAAAAATGACTTTCATGATACATCTTCTTGGCATAAATCCAAATTGATTTACAGAAACTTTGGTCTTTCTCCTCAAACAATGTTTAATAACTATCTTCCATAACTTCATAGTATACCTCATAAACTTATGTCTCTATAGGATTACGACAAAAAAAAAAAGAGCAAGCCATTTATTTATGGTAAACTAGTTATTTAGTTCTTTAATCTATTTTTAGATTCAATTTGATCCTCTAGTTTTTTACGGAGTTAGTCTTCTAATATGTTAAACCAATTCAATTTGGTTTTAAGTTTAAATTGCAAGAAATCACATTTTGTGATAGTTCATAATTATCACTAAATGATTTTAAATAGTCATAAAATGTACATTTTCAAAAAAAAAAATCAATTTTAAAAATTTGAGGACCAAATTGAATCGCTTTTAAAAATTAGATGATCAAACTGAACAAAAAAATTGAAAGGACCAAATTAAACCTAAATAATAAATTAGAGGAAAAAACTAATTTAACCATTATTTATATATTTCAAATAACAAAAAATTGGTAAAATTAAATCCGTTATATTACTAATATGAAAAATATATTTAAATCAATTACGTAGATATTAATTTTTTAAATAATGAAATAAAAATACTTTTTAATATATTTTTGAACAAATCATTAATTTGGTCGTAACTATATATATATATATATATATATATATATATATATATATATATTATCCACTATCTTAAATAATCCTTAAAATAATAAGTAAAAGTGTAGAACGGTACGGTAAATAGTAACTATGATTTTTAATGCACGGTAAAATAATAAGTATAATTTTTGTTTTATCAAAAGAGTGTTACAATAATTGGCCAATATGAATTGACACAAAATATTAAGAGTATGTTTGGTGCAATGGTGTGATGGAAAAAAAAATTGTCCATTTCCACGTTGAATGTCAAGTTACGTGTGATTGTGAAATTTTTTCACGTTTTCTACATACTTTTGGGAAGTTTATTGCAAAAGCAAACATGCTCTAAGTTATTGAGTATTTGTTCTTACCAAAATTTGGAATTGTCACGCACAAGGGTGGATGGTGAGTCGACCTTGTTAAGGAGGGGGACATGCAAAACAAAGGAGATGACACTGACGCTCAAGTAAGTATAAATTACACGATAGATAGAACTTGTATTTATAGGATGAGCGTGACCCTTGGACCTTTGTTGATAAGATAAAAAGATAATTGCAAGCTGTTATATAATTCAAATTATAGATAATGTGTACCTTGTTAATAGTATGTGTTGCGTCAAAAAAACTTATGCGTAACTCACGGCAAGTGTACCGATCGTTCAAGTAATAATTTGATAAGTAGAGTATCGTCTCCACGAGGATTGAGACACTAAGGTAATTGTAATTGTTATCTTAAAATTGGAAGGAATAAGAATAGAAAGAAAATTTAATATTGAATTGTGTTGTAATTTGGAATATATTTGAAAAACAAAATTAAATATTAATTAAAAAGAAGCTTATGCAGTAATGAAGAATAATTGCGGTAAAAGCACATCCACCTCTGATCCCTACTTGTTTAATTGAATTGATAATTAATTTCACTTACTATAACTGCTTAAAGATACACCTTAATTAATTGGTTAAACCCAGATTCCTTGGTCATTTTAACCCTTTAATCCGAATTAAGAATTCTAATCCCTTAGTAACCCCTTTTCGGATTAAGCTTTAAGCTGGCATATAAAAACTTTGCAATCCTTCATCTCTATCCCTAGGTAATGTCAAATTGTCACTTTATCGCTTTCAAAAACTAAAACCCCAACCCTTTTGTGAATTATAGCCCTTAGTACCTCTAATAGAGTGATCAATTCTATCAATGAAATTTAGATTTGAAGAACAAGATAAAGAGAAACAATTATAATAATATTCATTAATATCAATCTAATCCACACAAGAGTTCACATTGGCTTTTGGCCTTTACCACAATTATGGAGGAATTAGCCAGACATGGTTATGTCTAACTCAATACAATGATGATAAAATAGATGAGAAAGAATACAAAGAAGAAGAGCAATCAAACCCCTCAATCTTGGCTTCCTTCTTAATCTTCTCGATTCTTGATCTCTTCCAATGCCTCCTTTCTGGTGTTTCTGTCTCTGGGTGTGTATTTAGAACGTCCCCTTACTTCCCTATTTATAGCCAAGCTTGTAGAACCCTAGTATCTTTTTGTTATTATCTTATCTTATTCAGTTTTTAGATTTCCCGTAATGTCCGTGTGACTGGCGCCAGCTTCCAGTGACTGTGGCGCGATCCGCGCGAGTATGGCGCAATCCGCGTGGACTTGCAGTAGGTCTGGCGCGATCAGCGTGGTCCTGGCGCAATCCGCGCGAGCTGTAGATTTCAGTTTCTTCTTTATTTTGCTTCTTTTCTTCTATTTATTGTTCCTAAACATAAAAATAACAATAATTAATAATAAAAACCAAAAGTACTAAATTTTTGCTTTATTCTAGCATTTATTTGATATTTTCTACTTATTTCCTAATAAAACTAACTTAAAAACTACTATATGCTAGCATCCTATCAGTATGTTACTTATAGATAAGTAACAGCTTGTAGATAATGTTTTGTAGATAATTTGAAGATAAAATAGTTACGCTTATTTGAATAAATAAGTATAACAAATAATCTGTTGGTCAGGATGACCTAACTGCTGAGGATTGATGTTTGTGCTCTTGTAACAAGGCTGACGTGGAAGGTGAACACGTGTACAGAAGGTTCCATAAGTGGCCACATGTATTTTTCACATTTTGTACATTACAGTATTTAAAATAAACTTTCATCTTTTTCATGAATATAGGTTTAGTTTCTCTTAAAGCTACTAACATCTTACTTGGTGGACAACCTTCTTTAAAGAAATCTCTTACACTATGTTGGATTCATAAAGGAAAGTGGGTGAAAGAAATAGATGAAAGTGAAAGGAAATAAAGCTAGTAAAAAGTGAGACGATTTGTTAATTGTTTGGTAAGAGAGAAATGCAAAGAAAAACAAGACTCTTATGTTATTTGATTCAGTATAAAATAAGATGATAGAAAATGTATATTTTGTAAAATGAAATTAATACACTCAAACAAAAAAAGAAATGTAATAAAAAGGAAAATAAATTGGTGCCTTATCTACATTTTTTTGTTTTAATTTGGTCCCTCAAAGTTAAGTATAAAATTTTTCACTCTGATCCCTTAAAATGTCTCTATTATAGACCAAATTGATCTTTCTAGCAATTTTTGACATTTACTGTATTAATTGTGGCTGACATGACAAAATCTTCATCTAATGTGATATGTCTCATAGTTTTTCACATGTAACCAAATTAAGCAGGTTAGTTGGATAAACTAACGGAATAACCAATTTGATCTAACATAGACACCTAAAAGGATGAAAATAAAACTTTAAACCTAAAGGATCAAACTAACATGTTGACAAAAGACCAAATTATATTATCACCTAATAAAAATAAAAAAAAATATACTCTCAACATTAAAAAAAAAACCTAGTCAAGATACAAGATAAATAAAAATAATAATAAATTACAAATTATCTTACCACTTAATTGACACAGTGGTATAAGAAACTTGTGTTTGATTCTCTATATGCAACCATGCACCGCCGCTACTACAAAAGGTACATTTTACGACGTCAAATTCACGACGGTTGATCGACAACCGACATTGTAGCAGAACCGGTGACATTTTTGTAATTATTTGAACACTAATACAACAACGATGTCGGTTTATGGCACGACCATCGTTGTTGACCATAATACAAATACGGTTATATAATAACCATCGTTGTATTCAATAATTCAAAGTCAGTTTCATTAATAACCGCCTTTGATTCTTTTTAAAATAATAAAAACAAATTAGTCGACCCTGTCTCAGTTACCACCAACGTTCTCCATTGAAGCTTCGTCGAGAAGAACATTGTGGAACAAGAACGACCACTGTGACCTTGTAACGTCAAAGGTAAGACACATTACCTGTTTCACTATCATTGTAAGCTAGTTGTCTGACATTTTTTCCATCCTTCATTCTTCACTCATTCTTCTTCTTCCAGGTTAGACTCAGAACCTGGTTCGAAGACCGTCGCCTCGCCACCGCATCCACCAAGATCAAGGTCACTTCCATGAGCGAGTACATCATTGTTTCCGATAGCGAGTACAAACAAAAGTCTACAGGGTCAGGGAGCTAGGGTTCAGGTTCGATCGAACGCCACTTGGACTCCGAGATCGTTGATTTTCAGGTAATAGCTTCAATTCTAATGTGTATGCTAATTTAGTGAAGACTTTTTTTCTAGTTTGGTCTAGCAAAATGTGTTCGAATCTGATATATGGTAACATAAAAAACTAAAAGATTAACATTTGGTTGAATAGTGAAAAGGTTTTTGTTTAAATGAGTGGTAAATCAATCAATACCCGGCTTTCTGAAACAACATCAACTCCATTTTTAGCATGTTGCAGCCTCTGAATCATGGCAATAAGAGCGGAACGTGCATCACCTTCCTCGTAGACACTAGTCAAATAGTTGTGCATTTCTATGATATTCTGCATCATTTAAACTTGCAAACATTTTTTACTGCACATGGAAGGAACAAAACCAGGAAAAAAAATGAAGTGTTTGGTCCTTAGTCTCACATCGTGGTCATAATCTGCAATATCATCCATGACACCTTTAAACCATTCAAATGATGACTGTTCTCTTGTTACCTATTAGAAATATGGTCTTTCAGGACCTTTTTTAATTTGATCATCCGGGTTACTGCTATGGACTGAGTCCTGCATATAGGTTCCCTGCTATGTTAACCCCTTGAATTGGAACTTAGCATCAACATTAGCTGTGTTTGTAAGCATACTTTTGCTAGTTCGAACCTGAGAACACTAGTAGCTTTACCTCTTGTTGACCAAATATTATGATCTGTAGAAGTTTTCTCCGTTGGTTTTACTTATCAAATCTTGTAGGCAAATATGATGTTTTAATTCCAAAAGGATCACTTTGGATTCCAATAGTTTACTCTTTTGATGGGCTCTTCCTTTCTTCCTCTCAACATAAAGAAACCATGTCTTCTAGCAGGCAAGGTACCAAGGGAATCTCCTATTTCAAATTTAGTTTTACATTGTCATCAAGGAATAAAGCACTAACACCAAAATTTAAGAGAGTTGATATTAACATTTATCTTAATCCATCCCAGTAGAGGAATCACCCATCTAACTAGGCAAGGAGCATGTTCTAGAGTTGAGTCTATAGAGAAGACAAAATACACAAGTTGGGAGGCACTCGTGGTCTCTGACTCAAGACAAAAAACTACTTAAATAAAATAAAATGAAATTAGCAATATTTTACAACTAAAAATATTTGTCTTTTTAATTCAATCTTGCACAACCTCGTTTTCTTTTCAAATTTAGAAATTGGGTTTATAACTAAAATGTATAAAAAGAGGCTAAAACTTGTTACACTTCCATAAACTTATGGATTCAAGTTTTCAAAATGTAGTGTTGATAGAAATTTATTGAACTACAGGAAGCAATAGTCTAAGAAAAGAAGGTTTGGTAGGCCTAATGATAATTATAAAGGCTTCAAAGTGTATTATGATATGAGTAATTATACACAAACCACTCTTTATTTTAAGCATCCCACTAACACCTCTCATTTCTCTTTATCTTTCTCTCACTATCACATTATAAACTCTATCATATCAATATCTTTTTTTTTTCTCACTTGGTGTACAATAGCACATTGGGTGTCTATCAAACATTTTCCTTATGAAAGAAAGAAAGGAGAGAGAAATGACAGAAGGGAGAACACATGTCATTGAGGGATTGGGGGAGAGTGACATAGGTAATCATTTGTAGAACAATGAAGTTGGTTATGAATAGGGTTAAGGGAGATTGGAAGGGGAGAGGAAGTATTTGAAAAACGTTGAGCACTTTTGGCTTGAGGAAAATGTGTTCCTGTTATTTCTTTTTATGCATTTTTCTTTGTAATTGTTTTGTATTTCTTATTGCAAGTAAAAAATTAGTATCAACTTGTATAGACTCTTTCATTTGATGCTCTTCATAGTTCACTACATATATTTCCACCTATCAATCTTTTGTTTGTATAGACTATTTCGTTTTATCTATTTCCCTTGCTGACATGTTTTGTAAAGAAGATGTGTTTTCCTACAAATCTTAGGCATTCCTTTTACTAAATCATTTTTAGATAATTTTGAAATATGTTTTAGATTGACATGCCTAAGCTTTTTGTGCCAAATCCATCTCTCATTTTCTCTGGATAACAAACATGTTACATTCTTCTTACTAAGATCTATCAAATAAATCTCATACTGATTGTTGTGTAATCTGATAGTGAAGAAGGATTTGTCATCTTCTGTCTTGACTATACACTTGTCTTTGTTATAGGGCAGAATATAACCATTGTTGCGAAATTGACTTATGCTTAATAAATTATATTTTAGACCTTCAATATATAAGACATCATCTATGAAGGCTAGAGGAGGAATACCAATTTTACTCACACCATCAATTTTTCCAAAGGAAATTGTTCCTCCTTCAAGTGGCTTTAGTCTAGGAACATGGACCCTTTCCCCCCATTATGAGTCGTAAGCAGCCACTGTTCAGGTACCAGCTTAAACCCTAGCCTTTTCCAACTAAGGATATCTGTAACAAGAACAATTTGAGATTTTGATACCCAAATGTTTTTGGGTCCAATAGCATTAGTACCCCTATACATTTGTTTCTTCTTATGGATACATCCAAACTTGGAATGTCCAGACTTATATTAGACTGTGACTTGGAGGAAGTTGTCACCTTTTCTAAACGTAAGCCAGACTTATCATGGGAATGTTGATGGAATTTTAAAATCATAGTTAAAGTTTTTGAGCTTTCCAACTTCTTAGAGTCTTTTGTAAGACAAGCTGCCTCCTCTCTTAGTTCTTCAATTGCGAAGGATTTGTTTGTCTTACTGTCTTGACTCAAACTCTCTTCCAGAGTCTTGATTTTCTTTTTCAGAACCTCATTTGATTTCTTCCACTTAATATTTTCACAAATAGATGCTTTGAGTTTTTCTTTTTACTTTTTGCACCGAACAATCATGTGAGAGTTCTGAAGAAGAACATCATAAGGCATTTCTTCTTCATCGTCTAATGAACCAGTGGAAGAAGGTTCAAATTCAGAACAAGTTTTTACCTCAACCTTATAATTTGTATTAGCCATCAAACATATGTTGGCTTGCTCATCATTTGAACTGCTGCACTTCTCACTGTCTGGGTCATCCCAGGTGACCATAAGACTCTTCTTTTTCTTGTCACCAGAGTATCTTTTACAAAATTAGCTTATGCACAAATTAAAAATAAGCTTTTGGAGAAATTATCATGAGAACATTTCTACAAAATAATTGTACATAAATTAATTTAAACTTATAAAAAACTAATTTAATTTTTCTTTCATATTTTATTCTTCTAAAAGTATTTGTGAAGAAATTTAACCAAATAAGCCTAATAATAACAAATATCTCATGTCTAACTTGTTTAACTTGTGATTCCTAACCTAACTGCCTTGCCTATCCCCTTTATATGACATCTTTTCCATACACTACTAGAAAATATAGTTTTAACATCGCTAAGTTAACATCGTTTTTCATAAAACTGATGTTAACAAACACGCAATGACATTTTTGTAAATATAGTGAGTTTGTTAACATTGATTTTTTGGAAAACCGATGTTAACATGTTGATGTTAACATCAATTTTCCAAAAACCGATGTTAACAAACTCATGTTAACAATCGATTTTTTAAAAACCGATGTTAACATTAGGTTGTTAACATTGATTTTCCAAAAAACTGATGTTAATGAACTAACATCAACATGGGTTTTTTCAAAAAACGATGTTGGAAAATTTGATGTTAATGTCGGTTTTCTTAAAACACCTGACGTTGTGTGTTTCATATTTATAGCCAAATCCTTGTTGTTGTGCTCACTTTTCAGCCTCCCTCTCACTCTGTTTCTGAATTTCAAACCTGACCTCACTCTCCCCTTGTGCGCTCTGACTTTCACTGTGACTTTGTCTCTTGCTCTGGCGTGCATTCACTCTCACTATCGGTCTTGTTGTGACTGTCACTATCACTCTCACTTTCGCGCACTCTTACTCGGACTCTCGGCGGTGACAATGGCTACACTTCTGATGTCTCAATCTCAGCGGCGACGACAAGGCTTTATACATTATAGAGTATTTTAGTAAAATATTTTTCTATCCTTCTTAGCTTATTTGACCTCTCTTGGACCTTTATTTTCCCATTCTAATTCAGTTTTTGGCCTCGGCAAGTAAGTGTGCTTAATTGCTAATTGTAGCGTATTTTCGGATTTTTGCTCACTTAACGTATCTGACTTGTGCAGGGCCTATAGAGTTCTACAAATCTCCGAATGGATCTTTCTAGGATTCCCTGGAAAGATAACGAAAAGATCTACAAGTTTTCTAGAAATAGCCCGAGGCCAATTCTGTCATTTTGAGGGTCATTTTGAGCTTTGAAGTTAGCACCTCTGCACTTGTAATTTTGGGCTGCGAATTTGATTTTCATGGCTGTAAATAGTAAATAATTAGATTGTTGGGTTTGTTTATGGCCCATTCTATTTTCAGAACTTAGTCACTAATATATTAGTGACTTTAGTGAAAACTTGGATAGCACACTTTACATTTCAATAAGCAAGTTTTACATTTCTTTGCTTAAGTTTTTAGGATCAAAAGCTTATTCTTCATTTTCTCTCATTTGTTCTTTATCTTCTTCATTTCCATTTTGCTATTCTTCCCTTTTTCTGCACTCATTTCATGGGGCTTTCCTTGGTGATCATCATGGAAGGCTAAATCATTAATCAATCCAAGGATCTAACTCAAGCAAGAGAAGAATTGGAGTTCCGGTTCGGTATTTCGAATTCTACTTGAATATTCACCTTCTTCTTCAATTTCTATTATGTTTTCATGATTATGAATGCGTTTAGGATTGTAATTGAGTTAGGATTATGGATTCATGTCCTAATTTCAAATGATAATCACAAGATTAATTGAATGATATTTCAATCAGGGTTGTGGTTTTAATCAATTTAGGAGTAGAGTCGATTGAATTGCTTCTATTGAGATTGAATGAATGTTCATGTTAGAATCAATTTATGGGAATGATGATGATTCGAATAGCTTGGGTTGGTGAATTGGATTGATGCTTTCTAATCTGTTTTACTTTACTCCTTGATAATCTTGTTAATTTTTTGCATTGTTCTTTAATTTTAGTATGTGTTCTTGCATGTTTTACTTTGCACATACCAATTGTTCAACAAAAATCCCCCTTATTATTACCAATGATTTGAAGCTAGAACCATATTGACCGTGTCTCTAAGTCGACCTAGGTTAGCTCTGTGCTACAGAATTAGCTTAGTAAAATTGTTTTTGATGCGTCTCGACAAAGCAATATCAGTACACCAGAGATGAAAGGTTAGCATCTCTCTACTTGCTTACAACATGTTTGACAAAATGTGTTTGGGATTTTGGTTAAAATCATTCTTTCTTTTGATTATGTAATGGTCTCTGTCATTGATACAATGCAAATGAGACTGATGTTGGTTTAGATGCTGGGATACTTGCATAGTGTTGGAGTGTAATTTTATAATGCCTTCTTTTGTGTAATTGCTAGTGAAAGAGAGAGAAAGATAGAGAATAGTGAATAGAGGAGCTACAATGGGCACATATTCGAGTGTCTTCATTACGCAAGCGACACTTTCTCTGATAACATCTCAAATGTCATTCTGGCAGTTAAAGGCAAAGACACTCTCGTCTTCCACTACGCTCTAAGTCAAGTCACCCACCCTTTTTTCAATTATTTATTTTACATGTTTTCTGCCACTTCAATTTGTGTTATTCCAATTCCAGTGAGTCAACCCCAATCCATGTGTTCGTTGACGAATCTGATTTTGTTTTTAATTTACCATAGGAGTTTGGTAACTGTTCTAGTAATTAAAGTTGAATTTTCGCACAAGATGGGTAGGGTTGTTCATTGTGATGCCTTAAGCCAAAGGGATCTTGTACCAGGAGTGTGGTAGAGATATAAAACCATTTATGTACCTCTGTTTAACATGTTAAACTTTTGGAGAAATTGGTTGGTGACGATTGTTATATCTCATTGCATGTATCATGGGCTAAAAAGTTGTCATCTGACATAAATTAGCCAAATCTTACAAGTTACCAATTCAACCAAGATGTTTTGACAGTCATGATATGAGGAAAAGTTTTTGTTAGTGAGAAATAGAAAGGATTGAAAAATATAGCTCTCCTTATCATATGACAATGTTTTACCCTGCTTTTAACTGCTTCTCTAGGCACAAATCAGAACTATATGATTTTCAGTTGATATGTCTTTACCTAAACTTTGAAACAACTAAGTTTGATAAAATTTCCAATTATTCGATCCGTTAAGCTTTATTCATTTAGTTTTAAAATAGTGAATAGCATACATGTTGATGAAAGTACAAGAGTAGTCAATGGTGGCATATAGCACCACTTATTGTGGCAGAATGTCATGTTTCCTGTTTCCTATAGGGAATTCATAGTGCCGTGTGTAATTCACATAGCTTAATTCTGTAACGACTTGCCTCGTCGCTACGATATCACAATTCTACACGTGTAATTTTTTTTTAAATTTTTATTTCAAAAACTCCATTAATTTGATTATGAAAATTGGGATATATTTTTTACATAAATATATAAAACTTATACTTATAACTCCTAAGTCAGAACATAATTTAGTTTTTACATATATATAATTGAGATTACATATCCATTAAAGGAAACAAGAACCTAACTAGGAAAGTATTGATAACGAAACACAACTTTCTCCCAAAATAGATTCCAACGTTGTTACGTTGGCTTGGCGGCTCCAACCAAGAGAAATCTCTCTCCAATATCACCTATTGTTGATCATCTGCTCTCACGAATAGAAGTTCATGATCATCATAGGTATCAACCACTCGATACACAAAATTGCAAGGGTGAGTTTATTATATAAACAAACAAACATCAAATATCAATAATTAGGAAGAGAAACAATGATAACAACCACAATCATTACCAACATCCATCAGTCTAATATATACTCGACAAAACAATCATTCAATTCAAATCAAACAATCTTATTGAAAATGATGCATGCTCCTGACTCATCTATCAGTATGCAATGTGGTAACATATCCTGGAAATAGCCTTTTACAAGAAAACTGATTCACCGCCTATCAGGGCCATCATGTTGTGCACTGGCCATTCCCCCCTGGTGATCAGCCAGGTAGTCACAAAGGAATTCTAAACCCGATGACCCTTAGTATCTGCGTTCTCAGCCCACTGAAACTCATAGGTATGCGCGTGCCTTCATTCTATTTCCATCTATGCATACGAAGTATGAAACATGGGCATCATCAATGTATGACCATGGCCAGGAACAAATCCTTCCCCGTAAGGATGACCGGTCATACACCCCCTATGTACATACATAACACACCAATATGGGCTCACTGGTGCACTGACCGTGGCTAGGAACAAATCCTTCCCTACAAGGATAACCAACCATTCACTGCACCCCATGTGTATATACACAATATACAACCATGGACACTATCAATGCATGGCCATGGCCAGGAACAAATCCTTCCCCACAAGGATGATCAGTCATGCACCCCTCATGGGTATCCTTGTATATCCCCATCACACAATGATATTATTCACATCAACATTATATCTCAATGTTATTATCATCATAAAACATCAATAACATCCCATTTGAACATTATCCTCATCATAAAACATCAATAACATCCCATTTCAACACTATCACCCAAAATAACATTGTTTCATACAAACATCACCCATCACAAGCAATTGCATTCATCATACCACCAGATTGATATTTTAGGAAAATTCTAAATTAAAGAGGAGAACTACAATATAGAAAACAAACTCTTATGCCCAATTAAAATTTAATAAAGAAATAAATAGGAAAACATATTATAAATTTTGGGCAGAGTCTCCTCTGTAATTAAGGCTTTTCCTAAAAATACAATCATTACAACAATAATAAATATATCGCATCCCATTAGTTTAAAACGTAGTATTTCTTGAAAAACCAGCACACAACAGGGACAAACAGATATTTTCATAGTTGGACTCCCTGGCCCCTAACTATGGTGTCAAAACTATAACAAAGGAATAAACTCCCCTTACCTATCTTTGTCCCTTTGTTAGCTTATTGTAGCCTTGTTTTGATATCTCTCAAGTTCACGTGCTAATCTACACATCATAAATTCCCATCTTTTATTATGTTAAACTAGACTTCCTAAGCTTTCTAATAAGGTATCACATGCCTTATTTGGATTTATAAAACTCTAGCTATAGCAGTTTTAAAACTAGACTTCAAAGCTGCCAGCGAGTTCCAATTTCCATACTGACATCTTAGTTTTCTGATTACTACAGGTAGTAAATAGTCTAGATTTTTCTAAAACTTTTATATGTCATATTTGACATCTATATCTTTAATTACATATATTATACACCTAATTTGAGTAAGAAATGAGGGAGAAATAAATTTAAAAAAAATGGGTGACAGAAGCTGTTTGGGTGAAGATAGTTTCGGACAGCTTGGGTTCAAATAATTTCTGGGCATGATCACTACTTAGTTTGGTCCCATATTTTAAGAAAACATAGAGGACATCCTAAGCTTTAAAATGAGTGGTCAAACAGCCTATTTGGTTAAGTACAAAGGGAGATATGAAATTCTAAAAATAGTCCAAAATTCAGCTTAAAACCATACGAATTTTAACATCAATACTCACCTCAATATTTAGCTGGAATGATTCAAGAGCTTGAAGAGTAAAGTTTCTATCTTCTAATAGAATATTTTGGATGAAGAAATGATAGGTAATTTGGTGAAAGGGCTGCAGTTTGTAATTAAGAAGAGAAGAGAAAATGAAAGCAAAAGTGAAGAGAGAAAATGAAGCAAGTGGCCGTGAGTTTTGAGGAAGCTAGCATATGTGCATATTTTTAATCTACGGTAACATATATATATATATATATATATATATATATAATGGAATCTAGTTAGTATGTAAAGAAACTAGTTAGAATGAAAATTAGTTAGTCTTTGGTTTGGTTCTAATATAACTAAGTCATCATGCCATGAAGATATTTTAATTCCATGCATTAATTACATTCAAAAGCAAAGATTCCTTTCCTTGTTGACCAAAGTGCACGTGGAATGCTTCCTAGAAAGGCTTGTTGGATGAGTTAGATTCTTCTTTGTTTTATACATATCTGCACAAATAGATTATGTATACCATTTCTAGGAAGTACACCTGCACACACACATGATTTGGACTTCCATAACCAATTAAATTTGTTCTAATTCTTATGTACCATACATGTTTTGATATATGTTTTGTTTCTTTTTAATTTAAACCAAGTGTACTTCTAAACTTGTCACTTGGATCCATTAGCTTCTATCATATCCTTTGTGTATCACACTACCATCACAGGTGTTTCTCATGTGATAATTTTCCTTATCATATCATCACATGGTCTGAAACTATAGCTCATGATAGTTTAAAATACTCATGCGATCTTCCTTCATTTTTACTCTAAGATTTATTTTCTTGCATTTATTATATTGAGTAGCAAAATTTTAAAAACTTATCTTATAGCTTGCCTAATCATAAATTTTTGGCCAGTAGGTACTTCTAGTTTTCTTGTGATGTTTGTCTGTTACTAAGGATATTTTTGTAATTTGCCATCTCAGGGGCATTTTTGTAATTTTCTCAAGTTTCCACAAAATATCTAAGGATATTTTGGTAATTTTAACCTCAAGGGTATTATGGTAATTTGTCACTCACTCTAGGATTATTGTAATTTCCACTTCAAAATATCTAAGGACATTTTTATAATTTTATCTCAAGGGTATTATGGTAATTTGTCACTCACTCCAGGGGTATTATTGTAATTTCCACTTCAAAATATCTAACCAAAATATCTAATGGCATTTTTTTAATTTTACCTCAAGGGCATTTTTTGTAATTTCTCTTTTTATCTCTAATTAACATTTCACACAAAATAATTCAAAGATAAACCGAATAAACTTCACATAACTTAACATTCACACCAAATAGTTACACAAGAGTACAACATTTCAATCATATATTTTTAGTTATCAAAATTTCATTGTGTTACAAATTCACATTAAGAGTTAAGCCAATAATGTAGCTTAATTCATATATCTCATGTTGTTCCAAAAACTGCTTACAATCTGTTGTAACTTGTAAACAATAGCTTAATTCTTTCTGTTTTGCTCATAAGCAACAAATTCCAAGTGGCACAAAGTTGTAAGTATTGAAGACAATTTCGTTACCATGCTTATTCTCAGTGAAATGCAAGGATTTACTCCTCTTCTAAATCAGTTTTACGAGTCACCTTTGAAGTTTTTTATAGTTGGCATTTGGTAAATGAGCTAATGACATTGAACTTTGAAGGGGCGTTTTGAGAAGCATTTTTATAATTGTAGTTGTTGTGGAATTCTTTAGGTCCTTAGGGAAAAGAAAAAAGATGAAATGGCTAGTTGAAATTGATTAATTTGGTTTGATTGTGACAAGAACTTAAACAAGTTGTTGTAGACTAGTCCAACTATTTAAGAACCGTTAAATGACCAATTTAACAAGTTTTGGAATTAATTAATTCACTCTATATTTCAATGGTCCCATATGGCTAAGGGGTTGTATAACTTATCTTAAATAAAGATCGAGTTAACTAAGTTTGCAATTAGTGAAAATATCTTCAGTACATTAAAATGGATAGTTGTAAATATTAATTACACCAATTAGTTGAATAACAAATGAGAAATATAGTCATTAGTTAGCAACTCATGGATAAATTTATAAGAAGTGTGTAGGGTATCCGTTTCTGCATATATTAAAATTTTAGAATACAAACTAAGGAAATCACTATTAGTTAACAATAAAAGTCGTGTATACTTCCATTGCTATAGGTGTAACACCCCGTGTGCACCCGGTGTATTAACATTATTATTATTATCAGATTAGCGCTTAATCACTTTAATTAAAAACTTTGCGGAAGCATAAACGAAAACCATATTTCTTGATTACATTATGTATGGAACATAGAGCATCTCATCATAAACAACACAAGCCCCTGCTGATCCAGAATCTCACAAACATAACCATAGGCAGATAAACACAAATATCTCAACAGATATAAACAGGAGGAACATCATTACATAACATAAACTGGTTATGTGCATGTACATCATCTGACACTCGAAGTGTCTATACAAAAGAATAAGCATCCGAGTGCTTCTGATCTCACCGATCCTTCCTCACACGAGGGTATACATAGCATGTACAATACAAAAGAAAATACATGTGTGCACACACACATCTTCCCTCTACAGGGGTACAATACATAAAAAACAAAACGGAGCCACCCAGCTCTTACAGCTACCACGCGGTTGAGCAATCACTGTCTCTACTGGGGCCTCCCTCCCTGAGACCGCTCCTCTCTGCCAGAAGAGTCACCTGAAACAACATAAGCCCAACACGGGGTGAGATATACATCTCAGTAAGCTCAGGGTCCTTGGAGGCATCTCCTCCACCCTAGCTCACTTTCCATGACACAAGTCATCAGGCATCACAAACATACCGGCCTCCCGGCCCTCATAACAATACAAGCAAGTCATCTTGCTCTATGTACGGTGGATCAACATCAACACCAACCTCAGTGTGAGATCGGAACTCACACCCGTGCCATCCCATCGGGAGCTACCCCTTACGCATGGACGCACGTCTATGGTACCTCCGAGAATAGGCTTCAACCGCGACGGGACACACCTATCTCTTGGTTTTAAGGGATCATCATCACCCTGGGATCATCATCACCCACGAGCAAACCAAACTAGGAGGTGCGCTCTTCTCCTAGGGAGGTCTATACTTATGTTACTGGCCAGAAGATCTATCAACAGGCATCATACACTTACAAGCATAGATACAGGCATACATATCATTATGAGGATGCAACAACAATCAATGAATGCATCATGAATGCAACCATCACTCCCTCGGAGTGTGGTGGAGCACAACAAGTAGGAAACATCCCCAAGGGACCAAGAACTTACCTGGCAAAGCCGAGCTCTGCAGTTCTTTCCCTGCTCCGTGGCCTACGCCACTGACACCCTCGATGTCACGCCCTATACAAGGCACACAAGCTCATATCAATCATCAAGCAATCACACAAGCATAAGCACATAGCACGGTTCTCAACCGTCTCAATGAAAGGAACCTCGGTCCTTTCCAAAACCACTAAGTCATCTAACTTAAGGTTTATCAGGCTCATCAAATCATTTACAACATATTGACCCTCAGTGGTCTCTCTTGGCCTAGCCAAAGCATTAGAGTCTTCACAAGACTCGGTACAAGCCCACACAAAGAGCTCCAAGCTCTATATAGGCCAAACTCAAGGATTCTCATGTGGCTTGAACAGTTCTTTTCACACACAAGACACCGTTCCAACAGCCTCTCAAGCACATCAAAATCATAAACCAAGGCTCTTGCATGTCTCAACATAGCCAAGCAACTCAGCTTACAACTATACATGCATTACATAGAGCCAAGAATCAAAGTTCACCAAACTAACATTTGAGAGTTAATCCTTCATGCTCACAACATTCTAAACACATGTTTCTAAAGGACCCAAGGCTAATACTAGCTCTATCACAAGTGGGTCACTATTCACCCAAAATCCCAACGCACAAATCATGCGGTGAATCTCGAGTTTCTTACCTCAATGACGACAAGGAAGGCCCAAGGACGACTCCCCCAAGCTCGGGTGTGCATCAATCGCCGTCGTTCCTCGCCGAACTTGAGTTCTACGAACTTCCCTTAAGAAAGGGATTCTCTGATTTAGGGCTTTTCTAGGGAAATTGATGAAGGATTCAAGCTCACCAAGTGTTTTCCAACAAGATTGGTGTTTAAAGGAAGTGATTTGGTGAACAAACAAAGGCTTCTGGAGCTTGGAAGCTCAACAATGGCTGCAGGTCGTTCAGAGGAAGAAGAAAGGGAGTTTTGGGCCAAAAACTCGAAAAATGACCCTTTTATAGTGGGTCTGCCTGAGCTGTCGTGCTGATCGCACCAGCTGCCAGAACCAATGGCACCATCCGCGCCAACATGGCGCCACTCACGCCCCCTGCAGGGAAGAACATGTCCTTTGGATGGTCTTGCACCACTCGCGCCCACCTGGCGCCTCTGGCGTCAACCTCCAGAGTCTCTAGCGCCACTCGCGCCAACCTAGCGCCATTGGCGTCAGGCTCCAGTGTGTCCGACGCCACTCACGCCACTATGGCGCTACTCGCGCCGACATCCAGTAAGCATGGCGGTAATCGCACCACACCGGCGCTGCTAGCGCCACGCCTCTGCACTGGTTTTCTACAAAAGAACCCTAGCGCTAACCGCACGAAATTTCGCGCCAACCGCGCCAGGACTTAGGGTTATTATAATAGGTGAGGATTACAGTGTTTAAACTCATCCATTGCATAAAGGAAAATACTTAGTAGTCTACTCTAATCTCCCATTTGGGAGAACTTATAGGTTTTAGGTCCATAAATAATTTATGCATGGAGGTGGTGAGAAAATTTGATTATTGTACCTTTGACATATTTTTGGAAGAGGGTACTTGAGGACCCATACTTGGTGCATTGAGACTCATATTTCTTGGATGTATACAAGTGTTTAGACAAGTTTTTTTTTCTAAAAAATAAAAGAAATTAAGCAATTAAAAGCTGTGTGGACATCCCTAAATTTGTTGAATCCAGGGGGAGCTTCATGAAGATTGGAAGTCATTGACACAAGATTGGTTTTGAGCTATCAAACATGCTTGAAGACTTGGAATTTTATGTAAAAGGAAAGCAATATGATTGATCCATGCATTCATTCATTCATTCATTGATTTAACTAAGTATTTTACATGAAAATCAAACTAAGCTTTGAAAAAACAACTAAGGTTTTAATTTGAATCAAAGGTTTTTAGAAACATGATTTTTGTACTGACTTAATCGATTACATTAAGGATATAATCGATTATTTTGTTCTTAGTTCATTCTGGAAAACCTTTCAAGAACAATGTAATCGATTACCTATCGGAATAATCGATTATTTGACCTTTGTTTTCATATAAACTACTTTGATGAACACTTTAATCTATTACAAATGGGTAGTAATCGATTACATTGCTATACATGATTTCAAGCAGTGTTGGAAGAATCGATTACCAAAGAGTAGTAATCGATTACACAGGCTTAAAATGAAAAAGCTATCTTCCTGCCTTAATCGATTACCACATATCGTAATCGATTACACTATGTGTTTATCTTTACAAGTTTTGCTGCATTAATCGATTACCAAAATATAGTAATCGATTACATAGTGCATTATGTTTTATAAAGCTTCTTGGTTTAATCGATTACCAAAATCTGTAATCGATTATATAGTGTATTTTGATATTTTGAAGTTTCCTGTCTTAATCAATTACAATACGGAATAATCGATTATTTTGTTCGTTGCTCATGTCCAGAAATTGTGTTGAACACTTTAGTCGATTACCAGATTGATTAATCGATTATATGAGTGAAATAATCGATTATATGGCGCGTTTAACCGATTACTGACAGTTACAAAAGTTTGTTATAAATAGAACCTTGGCTCAGCTTGTTTTGTAACTTGATCAATTCGTATTCTGAGCATACACAAGTTCTAAATACGTTCTAAGTGATTTTTAAAATACCAAGGTTCAACCAATTCACCCCCTTCTTGGTTGTTGTGAAGTATTCCTATTATTTTCAATTGGCATCAAGAGCTGGTTCTTGGGAGTTATTCAAGATCACTAGTTTTCTTCAAAAAGAAAAATGAATACCTCACAAATAACCTTCAAGGAAGGTGCTTCTTTAAACAGACCTCCTATGTTTGAAGGGAAACATTTCAGTTTTTGGAAAATAGAATGAAAATCTTTATTCAATCAAATGACCCAGGTGCTTGGAATGCTATAGAAAAGGGTCCTTTCATTCCAAAGAAAACTCTTACCAATGAATTGATTCCCAAAGAATGGGATGAGATGACTGAAGCTAAAAAAAAGGCTGCACAATATGATTTTAAAGCCAAAAATATGATCACCTCTGCACTTTCCTCTGATGAATTTTTCAGGACAGTGAGATGTAAGAGTGCAAAAGAAATGTGGGAGATGCTGAAAATTACTCATGAAGGAACTGAAGAAGTTAGGAGATCAAGGAAGAATGCTTTGATCCATGAGTATAAGATGTTCAAGATGAACACCAATGAAAGCATTTCTCAATTGCAGACAAGATTCACTCATATTGTCAACCATCTATTGGGTCTTGGGAAGATCTTTGATACTGAAGAATTAAACATCAAGATCTTGAAGTGTCTAACAAGGCCTTGGCAACCAAAGGTGACAACAATTAAGGAATCCAAGGATCTATCAAAGATGTCCATGGCTGCACTATTTGGTAAGCTACTTGAATATGAGCTTGAAATGTCTCAACTAACATGTATTGAAGATGCAGAAAAGAAAAACAAAAGCATTGCATTAAAAGCTGCAACTTCAAAAGCTGAAAAAGAGGAGGAAACAAGTGATGATGATGAAGAGGGCAACATGAACTTAGTTATCAGAAAGTTCAGCAAGTTCTTGAAGAAAAACAAGAACAAAAGGTTCACTAAAACCAGCAAGAACAACAACAACAACAAAAACAACAACAACAACAATCAACAAGAAGATTGACAACAACTTTACATGCTTTGAATGTGGAAAACCTGACCACATCAAGTCTGAATGTTCAATCTACTTGAAAAAGCAACAAGGAAAGAACAAGATGAGGAAGGAAGGGAAAGCTAAAAGAGCCTACATAGCTTGGGAAGATAATGAGTCAACTACCTCATAATCTTCAACTAAAAATGAAGAAGCTAACATGTGTCTCACCTCCACTATCAATGAAGATGATGACGATCTATCAAGTGATGGAGATGAGGTAAATTCTGAACTTGAACAAGCTATTAGTGCTTTCCAAGAAATGTACGAGGAAGTCCAAAAGCTTGCAAAATCCAATAACAAGCTCAGAGGAAATCTTAGATGGCATGTTGCAAAAATAATTGAATTGCAAACTGAGATTTGCAACTTGAAAGAAAAAAATGAAAAACTTGTTTCAAGTTACAATTTGAATGGATGTGTTTGTGCCTCTTCCTCTTCAAATGTTGACAAGTATAACTTGCTTCAAAAAGATTTTGATGATTACAAAAAGAATCAAGGAGAAAAGTATATGCTACTTTTATCCAAAAACAGGGATTTAATTGATCTCTTGAGAAAACTTTACAAAGGAAAATGCAATTTGGCTGAAATGTTGAGTGTGCAAAACTATGCTGGAGATACTTCTGGTTTGGGATATAAACAAGGCTCAAAATCATTTGGAAAAACAGTGTTTGTGCCTCCAAAACAGAAGAATCAAAAGTGGTATAAAAACTCAAGGATCAATCAAAATGCAGTTTTTAGAAAAACATCAAAATATGTCATTTGCAACTATTGTATGGAAAAGGGACACACTTCATACAAATGCTATGCTAGGAGATTCTATGTGCCAAATGGTGATTGCATTTGGATTCCAAAGAAAAAGAAAAATGCTAACCTCTATGGACCCAACCTTAATTGGGTACCTTCCTTTGTAAATTGATTTGATTTTTGCAGGTATGTCTAAGAGATAGATCCTCAACTTGGCACCTTGACGGTGGATTCTCTAGACATATGATTGGAGACATGTCCATGCTTACAAACTTAACACTTAAGGATGGAGGATATGTCACATATGGAGATAATAATAAAGGCAAGATCATTGGAGAAGGCAACATTGGAGACAACTTCAAAACAAAGATCAAGAATGTTCTTTATGTAGAAGGTTTGAAGCACAATCTCTTAAGCATAAGCCAACTTTGTGACAAAGGATTTAAAGTCACCTTCAATGAAAACTTCTGCATGATTTGTGATGGGAAAAGTGGTGAAGTAATTTATATAGGTAAAAGGAAAGGTAACATTTACTTGCTTTCAATTGATCATGCATTCTTCCACAACACTTCTTATCTTATAAGCAAGATTGATGAATCTTGGCTATGGCATAGAAGGGCTAGTCACATAAACATGCATCACATGAATAAGCTTATTAGAAAAGATTTTAGTAATTGGGTTGCCCAAACTCAAGTTTGAGAAGGACAAACTTTGTGATGCTTGTTAAAAGGGGAAACAAACTAAGAACTCTTTTCAAAGTAAAAACATTGTTTCCACCTCTAGACCACTTGAATTACTGCACATTGACTTGTTTGGTCCTTCTAGAACAATGAGTTTAGGTGGCAATTATTATGGGCTTGTAATTGTGGATGATTACTCTAGATTCACTTGGACTCTATTTTTGAAATCCAAAAGTGATGCTTTCCTTGCATTTAGAAAAATGGCTAAGCTTGCACAACATGAAAAAAGGTAGCAAAATTATCTCAATAAGAAGTGATCATGGTGGTGAATTCCAAAATGAACACTTTGAAAAATTCTGTGAAGAAAATGGAATTAATCACAATTTTCCAGCTCCAAGAACACCCCAACAAAATGGTGTTGTGGAGAGGAAAAACAAATCTCTTCAAGAAGGAGCAAGAACACTTCTTAATGAGACAAATTTGCCTAAATATTTTTGGGTTGATGGTGTAAGTACAGTATGCTACACTTTGAATAGATTACTTATAAGACTTATTTTAAAGAAAACCCCTTATGAGCTATACAAAGGTAGAAAACCCAACATTTCTCACTTGAGAGTTATTGGTTGCAAGTGTTTTGTATTAAACAATGGGAAATAATCACTTGGAAAATTTGATGCTAAGGCTGATGAAACAATTTTCCTTGGATATTCATTACATAGTAAAACTTATAGAGTATTCAATAAAAGAACAATGCGCATGGAAGAATCTGTACATGTAATTTGTGATGAGTCTAATCCCTCTAAAGAGGAAAAGAAGTGTGATGTAGATGCAGGTCCAATGGAAGAATTTATTCAGCTAGATGATTCCTTAACTAAAGAAAAAGAAGAACCAAGTGCTGAAGCAAAACCATCAACCCCTATTCAAGTGCCTAAAGATTGGAGAACAACAAGAGACCTATCACTTGACAACATCATAAGTGAAATTTCAAAGGAAGTATCTACTAGATATTCATTAAGAAACCTATGTTGTAATATAGCTTTTGTTTATGAAATTGAAACCTAAGAATATTGATCAAGCCTTGAATGATGAACATCGGATGCATGCCATTCATGCTGAGTTAAATTAGTTTAAGAGAAATGAAGTTTGGGAACTTGTTCCTAGACCATCTTCTCTTAAACCCATTGGCACAAAATGTGTAACACCCCAAAATTTAGGGAATTACAGACAATTACTAAGAGTAAAATGTTAATGAAAGGCAGTAGAAAAATTTAGGGCAAAATGACAAGAACGCCCCTGAACAATTTTAGAAATGACGTTTATGTCCTTAGGGTGAAAATGACAATTTTGCCCTGAACAATTCTGGAAATGACCAATGCATCCCTAGATATTTTAATAAGATATTTACTAGGAGAAATTACCAAAATGTCCTTAGACAATTTCATAAATGACAGATAGGTCCCTGAGGCAATAAATGACCAAAATACCCCTGGACATTTTGGAAATGACCAAATTACCCTTAGGTATTTTAGCAAAATATCTTAAGGAGGAAACTCTATAAATACTCTGGAATGCTTGAAACATGATCAGAATACCCTTTAGGTAACAATTACAGAGTTTTCCTGAATATTTTTGGAAATGACGATTTTACCCATAGGGTGAAGGGTAAAATTACCAAAATGCCCCTAGGTCAAAACTGACCAAGATGACTTTAGAATATTATGGGAACCTGAGTATTGGATAAAATGCCTTTAGACAACAAATTATCAACATGGTTGGTGGCAGAAAACCCTAAATTGTGATTTCTAGGAATTTTGGAAGATATTCTGAAAAGAGATCAATCTAGACAACTTTGGGTATCAGAAAATTATAAGAAGAGGATAGACATAATTTATGGAATTTTCTCTTAATTATGGGAAGGATTGGTTTCCTAAATAAGTTAGTTTAGTAATTTTAATAATTAAAAGTAAAATGGACTAATAAGAAAATATAATTTTGCTATTACCTGTAATAAACAGAAAATTTGTTGATTTGGTTATTCAAGATCAAGTGTTGGCCGTATGATACAATATCAAGGGAGAAAAAGCTTTAGGAACATTTTAGAATGGACACATGGAGAGTTAAGGAATCTAGCCATTTCCATTGGTCCAAGTAGAAAGATAGCAATGATAGATAGCATTAGGAAGATATTTTTTTGAGAAAACTTCCTCCTTGACTCCCTTGGAGACGGACAAGGTTCTAGGAATTATTTCAAAAATCCCAACGGTCAAAAGCTATATATGTAAGTCAGGAGTATACCATTAAAATTTCAAAGAAATCCAACGGTTAACAAATTTAGAATGAATATTTTTGTAACACGGGTTTTGGGCAGAAATTTTATAACTAAACCTAGACTACTCCACGGTTTAAGACCAAAATTGCATATGTTTGCTTCAAAAAAAATTCATATGGCCGTGCACTTCAAGGAAAGTTAAAGAAAGCTTTAGAAAACTCAAGAAAAAGGACATGTGGACAGCCAAGGAACAAAGGCAAAGACAATTGGACCAATTGTAAAGCTAGACAATTATAACTTGATGTAATAAAATCTATAACACCTAAAGCTTAAGTAAGCTACACGGATTGCACTCTAAATTCCCTAGTATCCGTGCAAATAAAATAGCCAAGGAAGATATGGAGCCTTCATGAACAAAGCCACTTGGAAGCAAGAGAATATTTAGCCAATAAAAAGCCAACCAAGTGGAAAGTAAAACAAGATTTTTAGCATAAAAAAATCTTGCTAAGGAGGTGGACATACACCAGCACTTAGCAGCACCTTAGGGACAGCAATTATATATAAAAAAGGAAGCAAAGAACCGTGAGGTATGGCTTGTCCAAGGAGAAAACGTATGAAGCCTTGCTATTCCAAAATATTTCCAAGCAAACCAAGCCTAGCCGTAAAAACAACTCACTTTGTATCCTATCATTTTAACCTTCTTCATCATACCTTGTACTAAAAAGCAAACCAAGAACATCAAACCTTAAGAAGCTCATGTGGAATTAGGAGTTGATTAACCAAGCTTTCAAGAAGAAGTAAGGAAGCAAAGGGCTGTCCAAACATAAGACAAATAAGGTATGGGGAGTTTATGATATTCAAAGCTTGAATAAGATTCTTATAAGGTTTTGAATGATGGGCTGAAATCCTTTTGTGTTTCTTTAAGTATCTATACCTAATTTGATAATAAATTTGGTTGGAAGCATGTTTTGTTCCTAAAAGTATGTTGATTTTATAGAAATG
>PYAF01005397.1:6821-32959 GCA_007407185.1 Glycine tomentella | reverse complement strand
CTTTTCTTCCCATAATTAAGAGAAAATTCCCTAGATTATATTCATACCCTTCTCATAATATTCTGATAACTAAGGTAGTCTAGATTAAGCTCTTTTCACATTATCTTCCAAAATTCCTAAAAATTATTGTTTAGGACTTTCTGCCCCTAATCATGTTGATAATGTGTTGGCTAAAGGTATTCTATCCCATACTCAGGTTTCCACAATTTTCTATAGTCATTTTGGTCAATTTTGACCCAGGGGTATTTTGGTAATTTTGCCACTCACCTTAGGGGCAAAATCGTCATTTCCAAAAATATTCCGGGAAACTCTGCAATTGTTACCCTAAGGGTGCTTAGATCATTTTTCAAGCATCCCATAGTGTTTATAAAATTTCCTCCTTCATAAATCTTACTAAAATGCCTAGGACAATTTGGTCATTTCTAAAATGTCTAGGGGTATTTTCGTCCTTTTCCCCAAATCCTTCTGTACTGCCTCTAGTTATCATTTTACCCCAATATTTGACTGTGATTCCAAAATTTTGGGGTGTTACACACCCCATTAGTTAAATACAGCGTTTCTTGAAAATGAGCACACATAGGAACAAACACACATCAATCATAAATACATTGCATCCCATTAGTTAAAAACATAGTTTTTCTTGAAAACCAGTACACAACAGGGATAGACAGTTATCTTCATAGTTGGACTACCTGGCCCCCAACTATGGTATCAAAACTGTAACTAAGTAATAAACTCCCCTTACTTATCTATATCCCTCTGTTAGCTCCTTGAAACGTCATTTTGGGATCTCTCAAGTTCACGTGCTTTGGCCCAAACACAGAGCTCTATATACCAAATTGAAGATAATTTAGTATAGATTTCAAAAACAAGGCTAACATTAACATTCGGGGTCAAATACCCACTCAAATTTAAAAAGGACTAAAATGGTGTTTTGGGAGTCCACATCAAAAGACATCATTTTGAAATTTCAATTACACCAATGTGATCGGGTTTCAACAAGGATCACATAAATGATATCAGTTTCATAAAAAGGAGACTTTTACAACATCTTATTTTCAAAGGATTTTTCAAAGGAAGTGTAAAACTCCCAACAACGGTACCCAAAACACAAGATGCACTAAGAGAAGCTTAAACTAGCTAAAAGAAGACAAAGGAAACCAAGGTTACCTCAAAGAAACCAAGAAACAAGGATTGGAGGCTCCATTCTCTACCGAATCCTCGAGTTGACTTTTGAAGATTTCGCTCCGATGAAAGTGCTCCTCTTCGTGCGGTGGTCCAACGGCAAGCAATGACGGCCCGTGGTGGTTGATGGTGGTTGTGGGTGGTGGAGAAGGGTGGTGGGAGGTTGGGGTAGGGTTTGGAGGAAGAAGGAAGTCTATTTTCGTGATTTTTTATGCTACTGCACTATTTAACGCTGACTTGACTCGCCCAGACGAGCCAAAAAGCCTTCCAAAATTCTCCTAGGTGAGCTGGCCAAATTTTAAAATTCCTAGTTCAGTGAAAAAATTAATTTTGACAATCCCAACGGTCAAAAGTTACATATGTGGGTTAGGAGACTACCTTTAAAATTTTAAGGAGATCCAATGGTTAACCCATCCAGAATTGTTATTTTACTAAAATAGGTTTCGGGTCAAATCAAAATCACACAATTTCAACGCAACTCAAATAAACTCCACATAACTTAACCTCTACACTTAGCAATTGCACAAGGATAATTTATACAACAATTTAAATAATCTAAAATAATCAAATAAGCAAATAACACAAGAAATACATCAAACATCTATTTTCAGTTATCGAAATTTTGGAGTGTTACAAATGTTATGCATGTGGAGAAAAATGTGTGTGACAGTGTCATAGACACACTTCTTAACATTCAAGTCAAGACAAAGGATGGTCTGAATACTCATCAAGATATTGCTGAGATGGGTATACGTGAGTGGTTACATCCAAGGTTTGATGGTAAGAAAATATACTTGCCTCCAGCATGTTACACTTTGTCAAGAAAAAAGAATATAAGTTTCTGTTAGTGTCTGCACCGTGTCAAAGTGCCACAGGGATACTCTTCAAATATTAAGAGCCTTGTGCAGGTGAAAGATTTGAAACTAGTTGGCTTAAAGTCTCATGATTGCCACGTCTTGATGCGATAACTGTTAGCAGTGGCGATTCAAGACATTTTTCCTAACAAAGTGAAGCATGATATAACTCGCCTGTGCTTTTTCTTCAATTCCATTTGTAGTAAAGTCATTGACCCTGTAAAGTTAGATGACTTGGAAAAGAGGCTTCAATTATCTTGTGTCAGTTGGAGATGTATTTTCCTCCTTCATTTTTCAACATCATGGTTCACTTAATTGTTCATCTGGTCAGGGAAATTAAATTGTGTGGTCCCGTTTATTTAGGGTGGATGTACCCAGTCGAGCGATACATGAAGATCTTAAAAGGCTATACAAAGAATCTACACCGTCCTAAAACATCCATAATTGAAAGGTACATTGCAGAAGAAGCTATTGAATTTTGTTTAGAGTACATTGAAAAAGATAAACCTGTTGGGCTTTTCGAGTCTCGGTATGATGATAGAGTGGGAGGTAAGGGTTCATAAGGGCCGCATGTTATAACTCCTGGTTTAGAGGAATTACAACAAGCTCATTTTTATGTACTGAATAACAGTAATAAAGTCTTGCCATACATAGTTCGTCATGAAGCCTTAGTCAACTTAGTCAAGGAAAGTAATCCAAAAATGACGAAGAATAGGTTGTTGAAAGAGCATAACAAGACTTTCCTGAATTGGTTTAAAGATACAATATTTAATGATGAATCTTCCTCTGAAACAATAAGGAAGTTAGCAGATGTGCCTAAAAGAAATGTTAGAAGTTGACAGGGATACAATATCAACAAGTACTCATTCTACACTAAAGAATAAGACGACAATAGCACAATGCTAAACAATGGGGTTAGTCTTAGGACAGAATCCCAGCATTTTGCTACTGTGCATGACCACAATCCCTGTTTGGCATCCATGCCTTACTTTAGAGTCATTAATGAAATTTGGGAGCTTAATTATGTTAAATTCATTGTGTGTTTTCAAGTGTACGTGGGTTGATAGCAGTATTGGTGTGCGAACCGACGGTTTAGGATTTAATTTTGTAGATCTTAAGAAGCTAGCTTATCAAAATGAACCTTTCATCATGGCAAAACAAGCTAAACAAGTGTTTTATGCTCAAGATCCTTGTGATGAAAGGTGCAGTGGTTCTATATGGAAAAACCATTGGTCTTAATCTTGACGATGATGATTTAACCCTTGATGCCGGTCTCACTCCTTGCTCGACACAAATGCCTAACATCAATAGAGAAGAAGTTGATGATGTTCATGCAAATCGTAATGATCATGATGAAGGAGAATTAATTAGCATCATTTAATGTAATCTTTATTTTATATTTACTTGTTTCCACATTTACAATTTCATAACTTACTTACTTTTCACTTAACTTTAATTAATTTTGTTTTTAATAGGCACATGACTACACCACTGAGCTCCCCTCCTCGTCTTAAGTCAGCACCTTTGCCGTCTACGACGAAGAAGACTAGGAAAGCAACACGGCTGAGGTCATTGGCTACCAGACCCGTTAGTGTCAAGAGACCAATGGTTCATGTGGATCCTGCCATTGGGAAGGCTGATGGTCCCCATAAGAAGAAATTGAGGACATATTTGGGGATTGTCGCTCAGGACAAGGTGGATGTCACAATTGGTAACTGGAAGGAAGTTCCTACAGCTCAGAAGAATTTGATTTGGGAGGACATTCAGGTATTAGAATTAAATGTCCAATGTCAATGTAATTTTTTGTACTAATACAATAAAAATGTTATTGTAACTGTTAAATGCGTTTTTTGTATCGCAGGCTGAATTTGATATACCTGAAGCATTCGACCAACGGATGAAGAAGAAAATTCTTCAGACATAGGAAAGTGATGGAGGCAGTTTAAGTTAGATTTGATCTCCAAATGGGCTCTGGCACAAGGCAAGGAGGAGAACGATGACACGGTCTGTGAAAATATAAAATCAGCAAAGAAAAGTGGCACCAATTTGTGAGAGTCGTAAAGCTGCTTCAAAGGAGGTTAGTTGACTTGCATTGTTTTTGAATCTGACAATTATACAGTATTTTCAAGCTCATTTTGGTTAAAACTATCTGTGTAATTGTGACAAGATGTTAGAAAGAAGGCTCAGGCCATCCAGAAGCTAAACACTACCCCTCACGTGTTGTCTTGTGGGGGTTATGATTTATAAAATACAAGTTAATGGAGGAAAAACAAAAGAAATGATTGGAGGAAGCAGCCTAATCCGGGAGCACCGAAAAAATCGTTCATCCTCCATCTCTTGTTAGACGACACATGAAGTGGAAGATGACTCGCACAAAAAAATAGGACACATGACATCTGAGGCGGCACGTGAGATTGCAGAAAGGATTTTGAGTTAATTTTTTGTTTCCTTGGTCATTAATTATAAAACAACAACAAATTACAAAACTCATGTAGTATTTATGTTGATTGCAGGATACCCTGGAAGAGCAATCGACACAGGGTAGCTTTGTCGGCATTGGACGTTTGAATGTACTGACTGCTGCCATTGGATGACCAGAGCACCCAGGCCGTGTCCATGCTGCTGGAGCCGGTGTGACGATAAAACAATACTTTGAACCGGTTTCAACAAGCTCTCGCACGTCTAAGTCCATGAACCCAGAAGACTTGGATCGACTGAAATAGACTATCAAGGAAGAGCTGGAGCATTTGATCACCGAAAAAGTGACTCAACAACTCATGTTGTCCTTCATCCACATGCAGTCTTAGATGCAGTATAAGGGTTTTATACCACCTCTTGAGGTTGAGGTTGGTTCTTATGGTGCCCATGTCAACACGAAGGAAATTTGTGTCAATCCCTTGGTGCAGGACCCAGACACGGGTGCATCAGACAGGCGTGGATTGTATGTTGATGACAATCTTCCCCGCCTGGTTGCCCTAGGAAGAGTTTATGAGGGTTGACAACTGTGCACAACGTCCCTTTGGCCAATGATCAGGTGAAGGTGGGTGTTGAGGAAGTTCGAGATGCTGATGCTCGCGTCCCTGTACCCACTGATGAGGTTCAATTAGTGGGGTAGGCCCTTAAGTCCTTAACACCTTTCTTGTTTGGCTGACACATCTTGTACAACTTATTTTGAAAAAGTTATTTCATTTTTTGTGTTTATTATCATTTAAAAAGGAATTGTTACATATAAAGTGTTGATTGTCATTGACTTTTGTTTTTTAACCGCGTAGGATAAACAAGGACATGAGGGACCAGCGAAACCTGTACATAAGTCGGAACCTAATGATGATCCCCTGTACTAGATCGCATTGACCATCCCCCAACTTTTCCTCAGACCCATGCAGGTGTCGTGGGATACTACTTTGTTTGAGGTGTATAATGAGGACTTCATGTGTACATAAAGCATGAAGATATTTCTGAAATGATACATGGTGGTCAATCTTTGAACATCTCCGTTTTGCAACTGTGGATTCTGTAAGTCACTTTATGTTACCATCCATTACATAAGTAATTGTTTTATATTGATGCATAATTTACTTTATTTTAAAAACAATAGGCATATGAATGACTTATGTCTGCAATCGGATAATGCCTATGTGTATGGATTCCTTGAGCCAGTCCATACAAAGATCTGGGCAATCACAATTTGAATCCGAAGACTATATTAAGAAATGGATGTAGAGTTCATAGAAACATGTCTACCTTGCAACATACTTGAATGGGTAAGTAAAACTATACAAATCAATTTAAATAATGTATTCACCATAATAACTTAATGTTCTCCAATGCAGTGCACATTGGCAACTGGTCGTTATATGTCCTAAGGACAATGTTGTTGTGTGGTTCTGTTCGTTGCACAAAAAGCCCGATAACTATTTGAAAGAAATTATTAACAGGTCGGTTGTAATTTGTAAGACATTTACTTTATTATTTCTAAGACATCAATATGTTAATTGTACAATATGCTTACCTGTTTCTCTTAATCAGTGCTTTGAAAGGATTCCACGATTCTCAAGGAACTAAATCCAAGGCTACTGCTAAATGGATTGCAGTGAAAGTAAGTTATTTAAACAATGATTCACTTTTTCAAAATTACTTTTATTACTATTTACACTAATTTCCATTTAACTTTGAATATGTTATTAAATTTAGTGTAATAAGCAAAAAGGAAGAACTGAGTGTGACTATTATGTCATGCATTGGATGTCAACAATAGTACAAGGAGGCTTCCAGGATAACTAGGACATGGTAATTGTATACTTCAAAACTAATTTTATTTTTTATACTTGTTTTTGTTTATATTTATTAGTTGTTTTATTATGTCATGCAACATTCACTGATCAAAGACCATTGGAACCCGAGAGATTGAAGGCAATTCAGATTCAATGGGCTAGATTTTATCTTAGAGTTAGACATGAAACATTAGGTGGTTAAGGGATTTTTAAACAATTGTATAAATATATAAATAGTTTAATTACAATTCTGTATAGTTTAATTACAATTGTATAAACAATTTTATTTATACTTTTAATTGTATTGTGAAAATAGCCTGGATTGGTCTGTTTTTTAAATTTGCAGGTTTGGGTAATATTGAAAAAATAGACAATATATTCAAAACAAATTACAAAAATCAACATTAATTTTTAGTAAAAACCAATATTGATAGGCATGTAGCAACATCGGTTTTTAGTAAAAATCGATGTGATTTTTAATAAAAATCGATGTGATATACTTTTGTTAACATCGATTTTGGAAAATTGATATTAACGTTGATACTTTTAACGCCAATAGTTTCAATATCGATTTTTAAAGCTCAAAAAACGATGTTAAAAGTCTATTTTCTAGTAGTAATATCCTTATATCTCACATCCGTACACTGGCTCAATGTCTCTGTAGTTTATTCCTGTTACCAAACTAGCAAACTAGTTCAAGTTGATGTTGACTTGACTTATAAACTATTTTATATATCTTCTAAGTTTTCAGCTATTTTAGAAGAATTAGCTTTAATGTTTACAACAAACTAGGTGTACAGCCTGTTCTTTTGCACAATTATTATTATTTTTTTAAATAACAAAGTGAGAAACTAAACAAAAAAAAAGAGAGAAAAGTGAAAAAAATAATGATGTTGCACTGTTCAATAGGTGACACGTGGTAAGTTGTTGGACAATTTATTTATATATATATATATATATATATATATATATATATATATATACACACACACACACATTACTACAAACAAGGTCTTCAAAGACGATTGTATAACACATTCAAAGACGGTTCTACACCCGTCTTTGTCTCAAAAGTCTTTGAAAGTTCACATTTTCGAAGACGGTTTTGCGACCGTCTTTGTATTTAAGATTCAAAGACGGTTTAACAACACAACCGTCCTAAAAGCCATATAAAAAATAAAAAAAATTACAAATCGAAGACGGTTATAACTGATAACCGTCTTAGAATGATAGAAAACAAAGACGGTTAGTCAACAAAACCGTCTTTGATTAGTTTTTTGTTTTTTTAACCCCTTCTAAGACGATTATGCTATAAACCATCTTAAAATGTGTGGTTTCAAAGACGGTTATTTGTTGAAATCGTCTTTGATTAGTTTTCTTTTTTTTTTTTTTTCTTTTTTTTGAACCCATTCTAAGACGGTCATGCTGTTAACCGTCTTAGAATGTGTGGTTTCAAAGACGGTTATTTGGTGAGATCGTCTTTGATTAGTTTTTTTTTAACCCATTCTAAGACGGTTGAACTACATAACCGTCTTAGAATGTGTGGTTTCAAAGACAATTACTTGGTGAGACCGTCTTTGATTAGTTTTCTTTTTTTTTTTGAACCTATTCTAAGACGATTGAACTACAAAACCGTCTTAGAATGTCAGGTTTTCTAAGACTTTTTGGAAAACCGTCTTAGAATGAAATTTAATTTTTTTTGTTAAGCTTTCTAAGACGGTTTTCGTGAATAACCGTCTTAAAATGTCATCTTTCTAAGACGGTTATTCAGGACAACCGTCTTAGTTTTGCTTAGTTTTTTTTTAATAACTTCTAAGACAGTTTTAGCTAGTGTAACCGTCTTCGATTGACTAATATTTTTTAATTATCGCTTTCTTTTACACTTACCATTGATAATCATTTTACAATCCCATTTTACTATTTTTTTTAATATTGAAACAACTATGAACTAAATAATATAAATTCTACATAAAATCATGTTCCCATTCTTGTAAAAGCAATCATGATTGATCAATATTATATATGAATAACAACTTACAACATCCAACTCTTTCAATAAATAACATTAAAATATTAAAGATGAATTCATAAAAACAATTGCAGTGCGTTGCACTATAAATTAATAACATTCACCTTAATATAGTTAAATTTAAACAATCATTTGTCATACATAATTTTGTAAAAATGACAAACTCCCCAACCTTGATATCTTCATCTGCCACAATTCCAGAACCACATTTGTCGATCTACAGAAATATATTATAGCTCAACATATTAAGCAAAGAATATCAGAAGAGAAATGCAAGTGATTACAAATTCAAATAAAGGTTAACTATTCACAATAGAAGATTTGAGATTAACTATGCACCATCTAAACAGACAAGCTAAGTATCACAGGATTAAATACTTCAGAAGCAATGCAAGATACACAATTATTGTGAACATTTCAGAACATGTATGAAGGATTACTGCGTTTTATATAAGTGTATTGCGTTGGCTTTGATTTATTAAACCAATCTGGAAGTTCTTTGTCTACAACTTCGCCAAGCTCCTTCCCCAACTTGTTCAACACAGAACCAATACAGGTTAGCTCAGGATTCTGTTAAAGAGAAAAATAAATGAACTCAATCAACATACCAAAAGCAATTCAAAAGGAAAAGCAAGAAACTACACAACAACATACAAATGAATAAAAAGTAAAATTGATAAGGAAACCTGACAGTATGATGAAAAATAAATTGTTTGAATTAAAAATCATGTCTTAATCCATAAAGACCAAATTAAGACATATATATACAGCAAGAATAAAGCAAATGAAGTAGGAGATGCTTTATAAAACTTCAGTTATAACTTATAAATAGTTTCCACAAGAGAACAATGCTAGCAATACTCAAAAGAAAAAAGAAGTGTAACACATAATATGCTTTCCATACCCCCCCCACCCCAAGTTCTTAAAGAGACAGAATAAAGCACAGCAGCAACTTCAACAGTGGATACTAATTTAAATTCTAAAGAAAAAGTTATTCTCTTTTGTCAATAGTTGACTCAAGAGAGAGAGAGACATAAGTATGGCACAATTAATAGTAAATTCTTGTTGATAAGTTTCTATGCACCTGGCCAATGCCCACGTTATCACATTGCAATATTTTTAAGAAGTCAAGAGAATATTACTCAAAGGTTACTCTACAACACCAAACAAACTTTTTCATGGCAGGCATGAAATCTGAGATAGTATTAGATATTCCTATGTGATCAACTTGTATCTCAGTTTGTCAATAGAAGCTTAAACCATAAAGCGGATATTGAAAAATGATACAACAAAATCCACAAACAAGACTTACTTGATTCCTTCAAAGGCAAACTTTGCCTACAAAATGAATTAAAAATTATCGGCTTTAAGCAAAAAGGCGTCAAAAACTAATTTATCCTCATGTTGAAGTTCCAAAATCAGCACAATCAAAATTAGCATCCTCAATCATATATATATACATTGAATTTTTTCACACATATATTAGTGCAATGGCGAACAGAAATTAGAGAGGAGTCATCAGAAAGATGGTTCAGGGCTCATCCTTTTACACTGTTTCGCAAAGTCAGGAATTGAAAAACAATTATTACAAAATGGATGGTTCAATAAAAAACTGCAAAATGATATTTTATGAACATATAAAATCAATTTATTTGCAAACACAAACATCTAAAGCAGATTCCCAACAATCCTACAATATCCTAGTGCCAACTTTATTTTTCTCTCCCAGTACTTAAAACATGAATAATAGCAATAAACAGCTCTTAATTCATTTTATGTATGTATATTATTTAGGCCCCCAGCAGCTGAACTTAATGGTGTCTCTCGAGTAGAGAAAAAGATATGCAATTTGAGTAGAGAAAAGGATCCAAAGATATCCCAAGTTCACGTCAAATTACCTGTCCATAAAGTCCCCAACCAAGACATAAGCATAGCTCCAGTATCTGTCAGTTCAACAGGAAGATATTGGGATAACAGTATCAATTATAAAATTTACCACAACTACATGGGCATAATTTAGGAAATAATCAGCACTTTTGGAAGTTGTTTCCAATTTTCTATAGTGTAAATTTTATAAGTACCTGACACGTATTCTAGCATCTAAAAAGACACAACATTCATTGATGTACTTACATTTTTATTAGGATATAGTTTCTCCCTTTCATCATCAAATCATACAATTCCTGATGTAATTGTACCATATAATCATTATAATGTAGAACCATTTTCCCTCTTTTTAAACACCACTACCAGTTAGGTAAATTGCATTACAAATGAACGTGGATATTCTCAGTTTTGGTTCCCCAAAGAAACTAATGCAGACTGTCCAGAAATATATTAACTTGATATACACAATAGAATAGAGTGATACACATTTACCTGTGATTACTGCACTGTGTCCACCTCTGCAAGCAATTCCCTTTATATAAATCTCGGGAACTCTGAAGTTTTGCCCATCTGAAGTCATGCTTCCCCGAGCCAATGATGCCGAAATATATTTACCATAAGAAGAGGTATTAATACAAGGAACTAGATGCAGAGAGGACATCATTTGTATTCTAGAACCCAAACCAACCTACCCTTCACCACCATAGCCCCAACCCCACACCTTTCCTATATCTGAAACTTCCAGAAAATTACAATCAATGACATGTCTTGGATTGCATAACTGATTTGCCATAGCACAAAATATTATGCTTCAAGCAAAACATTATCACATTATATACGAAAATAACAGACATAAAATTTTAGCCCTAGGTTGACAAATAGTCCATAATAAAGTCAATACCTGACAATGCTAACGTATGGCAACCACCAGCAGCTACACTTGCTATCCTTACACCTGGATTGACTGTGACAAGACATGGAAATGGTGTCTGAGTATCATCACTAATGAGGTTTTGGCTGGGTGCTTTGCTGAAGATACTATTCTTCTCTTTGAACTTTCTTCTCCACTGGTAACAGAGGCAGTTCTTGCAGTACATTTTGAGCCTTGAGAACGAGGGCTCACTGTTGCCATTTGGCTCCACATCAGTTACATAGATAAAGGCTAAGTATTTTTTTTTATCATCCATCATAAAGGGCAAAAACTCTCTTTTTTTCCTTTTAGGTTTTCAAACACTATCCAATATCACAACAGTTCCTCTCTCACTCCTTTTAGTACACTTTGGCTATCTTAGATCACCTCCTGAGAGGGAGAGGTAGCTGAATTAAAACCTAACAAATTTTACCTAATTAATCTATTTCATAACCAAACTTCTGTACACTTTCAGATGGATCTTCATCATAGATTTCTACAGCTTTCCTAATTCTTTCTGTTAGTTTTGCACTGCCAATACATGTTTGCAAATAATTAAGCTTGGTCCTAGTATCCCATGAGGGCCACCACTTCTTTGTTAGAGGGAAAGCCTCATGTACTGTGCGCGATGGAAGTGGTACAAGTGGGAACCTATTTTGGATGGGGAAATTGTGTAGGAGGATTACTCAATTATGGAGAGGATTACTCTTTTCCTATACTAATCCATCGTCATGTACATTGTTTTTTATGCATGTATCTTACATAGTACTTCTAAACATATAATTGATCTTTTACCCATCTGCATATAAGATAGAGTCATAGAGACATACCATTAAGTTGTTTTTAAGTTCATGTTTAATTTCCTAGTTGTTTGATGCTCTCGATCTTTACCATGTTTGACAGCATATCTGCAACATGTGTCTGTTTTAATAATTCTTCTTGTATTGTTTTTCCTACATTCGGATTACAACCTGGAGATTTAGAGTTAATTTTGACTTTCTTGTATCTTCAGTTTTGCAAAATCATGGGTAGTGAGATAGATACTAAATCAATATTAGGTCCGGAATGCCGTCTCTTTGTTTGGAGATAAAAGTGATCAGAATAAATATCAAACTGCGAGGAGTAAGGTAAGATCAGTACGGAACAGAGTTTTAAACGGATGTTAGAGTATCTTAATTTAGTTTCCAATACAAAACAAAGTATCTATATATACTTGACATTATAACGTTCAATTATAAATAGTCTCATACACTGATGTAGATTTGATCCATTAATATCAGTGTAATTTTCATGAGATATCGATATCTTAATTAATGATATTCCTTTATTATTTTGTTGGTCAGACTGAGTGTGAAAAAAATTTTGAGGAGTTGACCAAGGAATTGGGCAACTGCAAAGTACAATTAGAAGCAAAGCATGTTGCACACATGCAATCACTTCTTATGGTGGAGCACAACCAAAAGATGATTAATGAGCTGTCTACCCTGCTGAAGAAATCTGACCTGGAAAGAAAGAAGAACATGAATGAATGTTCAGATTGCAAGGCTCTTAAAGATGAACTTTAGTCCAAGATGAAAGAGATGGCTGATCAGAATTTGGAGACTGCAAAGGTTCGGGACTAGCTTTCACATGTTTTAAGTGAATTGAAGGCCACACAAAGGGAGCTTCTTAACAAAGAAACAAAACTTGTTGCTGCTAGATATTTAGAACTGAACGCTTTGAAAAATGCTAAACAAATGGAATCTGCCTTGGAGGCTGAAAAGGAACAGAAAGAAAAACTCCTGCAGCAAGTGAAGGAGCTCAATGAAGTTATTTACGATTCAAAACTAGCTGCCATTGAATTTGAGAAAGAGAAGGAAGCTATATTGTCTGAGAAGGATGAGAAAATTGAGTTAGCAACAAAAGCTACTGCTCAAGTAGAACAAAAGTTAAAAGATATGAGAAAGCATGAAGAAATGCTACAAGGATTACAAAATCAACCAATGGATAAGTCTACACTGGTTGATTTTCATCCTTTTTGGAACCTATGCAAGCTAATGAAACACTGGTTTTATCTGAGGATTCTACTCCTAAAGCCATAAACGACTCAGACCAATTAAACATTGACATGGAACTAAAGGAGAGAAAGACCATGGACCAATCTGTGTACATTGAGAGAGTAGAAATAAAATTGAGTAAGTGAAAACAAGAGCTTACTGTTGCAAAGGAAGAAATAAATTCCTTCAATATTACTACTGAATCACTCACAAGTGACTTACATGAGACTAAAGCAGCCCTAAACATGAACAAGGAGAGTGACATTGAACCACAGGTGGAAATTGCATTGCTGAAATCTCAGCTTCAGAAACATAGGTTGGCTCACAAGAATGGACATGTTACTGAAGTTTCCAAAGCTGATCACTCAAAGGCAGAAGTTGAAGAGCAAAATAGTGAGAATAACAATGACCGTGTCACAAGCAAATCCTTAGTTGAGAAGAGAAATGAAGTTCAAGGATCGGTAGGGGAAGTTGGAAGATTTTCAGAGTTAGCATTGATGAAAAGGAAGCTGCAAAATGCATCACTAAAAATTTCTGAGTTGAGGGCACGTGCAGAACAGGCTCTAAGCAGGGTTGAGTTTGCCGAGAATGCTAAAGCAGCATATGAGGACAAAATAAGAGACACAGGGAACACAGGCAGAGAAGGAGGGTTGCACTTACTGCACTTAGGGAGGAATCTACCCCTAAACCATTTAGTCCTTCCACATCATATGGAACACCTGGAACCTACCAGCCCTTAGGTAAGGTTCTCAATATGAAATTGTGAAAGCTCAGATCACATGTAAGTTGTTATTTGTTAATTACATTTACTTAGAGTGTTCCTGCAATAGTTGTTGTATCTAGAGATGAGATCAGAGGTTTGGTCTTATTTTATATTGCAATATTCTTATCCGAAGACAGTAGTATGTATGGACAATGATACATGATTGACGGTTCTGATTCTGGCAATAGTACACATTGAAAGATGCATGAACTCGTTCGGTGAATTGAATTCAAAGTACAACAAAAATCTACTTGATAAAGAGTTTATTTCACTGTCTTGGTTGCACATATAAAAGCTAGGTTGGGTATCACAGATATTGTCTAAAATCTTAGGTTTGAACTGTTGGTCCAAGGGATCCATGGCAAACTGATTAGAAGTAAGACATTGATTTCAACATGGGAAGGGAACTACTACATAATTTTGTGCTCACAACTGAAGGGAAAACTAAGTTATTTATGTTACTGATGGAATCAGGTATAATTGCTTTTACTAAATCAAAGACTGGGTCCAAACTCTACAAAAATCAAATCACTAACTTTAGAGTCTGGGATATCAACCAAGGGATGGTTAACCTAGTGCTTCAGAAGACGAGCAGGGCACCTTATTATTTCACATAGTTATGCTCAAATTATATCATATGAAATGGTAGACAATGTTGTGGGATGTGACTTGGTAAATATTATTGCAGGGACTTACAACCCTCTAATACCTCAACAAAGTTAGGTTGTCTACTTAGGTAGAAGGGTGATGTGAGTTTGTTCATATATATTCTTAAGGCATGCTTTTTAGTGGGGAAAAGGAAATAGAAAATCTAGCAATTTCAGTTTTTGACTGCCCAAACTGAAGAATGCAGTTGTTTGCAAACAAATGTAGGATATTTATTTACTCCCTATTTGTGATAGTTGAGTCCCAGTAATCCCATCAAATACACACAGATCAGAGTGAGAATTATTTGTAGATTGAAGTTTGGAAAATACTAACATATTTATTTGTGATCCGACTTTCATTATCTTCCTGCCACAAGGAGTTCTGGTTCATAACTAAGAACAAAGCTTGGCAAGAAATCAAGGATAAGCTAAAGAAGAGAATTGGATATTAATCATGTAATAAGAAGATAGTTAGATGAAACAAATTACTTTAGGGGAAAGTTAACTATATTCTAATACCAAACCATTAAATTGTTACTTAAGGGAGTACCTCATCATAGAGTCTCACTATACAATGGAGTACCTTGATTACGCGTGGAGCTACCAGGTCTAAGGTCTGTCCTCTATTCTATTCAAGTTGACAAAATTGTAAATGTGGTCAGCCATACCATCATTATATGGAAAACAACAACACACAAAAGAGGGAGGATCATCTATGTTGGAACAAATAATATTCAAAACACTACAAATAATAATAACAAAAATACAAGTAAACATGCGCATTCAAAGTGGAAAACAGAAGCTTCGGTGGCCTCTAAACCCAAAATGAAGAACTGAAGCTTCAATGAAATCACAAACCCAACAATATTTCATCAATGAGAAGTGAAATTATTGTCATCACATGACTTCCTAACCTTTCATGAGAATCACATTAGGACAATTATGGGATCCCACTTTTTTACACCTACAAATCCTCAACTACTGATAATTTTATTGGTAGAGACATAACAATGTTATTATTATAATGAGGAATAAACCATGAGTTCAATGCATAGTGCCTTAGTCATACACATACTACTTTATCTAAATCTTTCTCTCATCAGTACATAGAAAAAAGAAAAAGAAAAATTGAAAACAAGGGGGAAAGAACCCTTAATTTCTTCAATGTCAAACACATATTTCCGTGGAAAACCTATTTTTTCTAAAAGTTGCAGCTTATGGATTTTTATGAATAGCTAGACTTGTATCTTATGCGTGTTGTATCATCTTATATATTTTTAGAATTATGACATCACTATGTTGGATAATATCCTATGAATGCTACACATAGCAGCGGAACCCGAACCCGTAGGTACCCGTCCGAATCCGTCCCGATTTTAATGGGGAAAAACCGAATTTTTCGGGTTCGGGTTCGGGTTTTCCCCTGTAGCCAAAAGCGGGGGCGGGGACGGGTATGGGGTTACTGATACCCACCCCGCCCCCGCCCCCGTACCCGTCCCCGCCCCCCACCCTTAATAAATAATATTAAAAAAATAAAAAAATATTATTTTCTAAATTTTTTTAATTGAATTGATTGATTTTGTTTTGTAATTTTAAAATTATGATCCCATATTTTAAATGTGGGTTTGTTATTATTATTTTTTTGTTACATAATTAACTTTTTTATCCGATTTTTTAATAAAAAAAGTTATATTATTTTTTTTATTTTTTAAATTTTAATCAAATAGTGGGGGTGGGACGGGGCGGGGCGGGGAAAACTCGACCCCAAGCGGGGGCGGGGATGGGGATGGGTTTTAAAACCCGACGGGGAACGGCGGCGGGGGCGGGGAGCGGGTTTGGGGGCAGGGACGAGGACGAGGATGAGGAATGCAATACCCGCCCCCGTCCCGCCCCGTTGCCATGCCTAATGAATGCATCATATAGGTTGTGGCTAATTTTTATGGGTTTTGCATACTAACCTGCGCTATCACTCAATGATTAATTGCACATAGTCAATCCCTTTTTGGAATTTCACAAGGTTAAAAAGATGTATTGGAGTGCATTTAAAAAAATGATTTTCATCCAATTGTTATTTGTTAATAGATTTTAAGGAAAGTTCCGTGAAGCAAATTAGCTATTGTTCCCAAAAGGTAATTAAACAATGACAAGAATGTACAAATTAGGATGGCATCAGCAAATAGAAAATGACATTAAGAAGCCAGTAAAAAACAAATACCCTTACATCACTGGGAAAATGAATTCGAGAAAACAACGTTGAATTCCTATGGGAAAATTTTTCCCAATCATTGGTATTTCGGGCATAACGTTGTCAATTATATCTATGGTTCCTAACGCTAATAGTAGTTGTATGAATAATAATAAACATAAGACCTTCTTTCAAATGAAAGAGCTAGCATACTTTTCAGGGTGGAGGAGTGGATGAGATAAGTGAGGGCCAAAGCCAACATCATCAAAACATACACAATCCCTTGATCTATGGATGTCCCTGAACCAAACATAACATAAGGAAAATCATGAATGTGAAAATTAAAGCAATGCAAGCACATGTTCAGATCCAGCGAAGAAATTAGATCTAGAAAGAGAGGAATGAGTAATTAATTACCGCCGCTGGTAGGAGCAGGTGTTGGAGCTAGGGATTGGGCATGAACAACGACAGGCATGTAAAGAGTGAAGATGAGAGAGAGAACCACGGTGGCCACCACTCCAAAGTGGAAAACAGAAGCTTCGGTGGCTTCTAAACCCAAAATGAAGAATAGAAGCTTCAATGAAATCACAAACCCAAACAGTTCCAAACACATTAAAACGATAAAATGGTATTAAACCCATATACCCCAAACCTCGAAATGTAGAACCCCTAATCCAAAAGAGAAGATAATGAACTAAAACCTGGCAAAATGAAACTCGAAAACGTGAGCAGAACCTTGTACAAGGACAAGCGCCGGGAAATATCACAAACTGACGGAGACCACCACAGCCTAACCGGAGGGAAATACCACGGTGCCAGACAATGAGGGTGCACAAGGCCAGGGAATTGCGAATGTCTCAGACTTACAAAGGTAATTTTTTAGGGCACTGGCCTGAAAGCTGAGAGAGAGTCCTTTGTAAAAAAAAAAAAAAAGAACTCCTAATCAAAGACGGTTATTATTAAACGTCTTTGAATATTATACAACAAAGACGGTTTTGCTATAGGCCCGACGTCGTTTGTTATCAACAAAGACGGTTTTCTCGTAACCGTGTTTGAAAATAACGACTTATTTACGAAAATGCCACCGCACAGACTTCTAAGACGGTCCTTCATACAATCGTCTTTTCGAAGACCGCTTTTGTAGTAGTGATATTGATGAGATATGGAGATTTATATTTTTGAAGACCGCTTTTGTAGTAGTGATATTGATGCGATATGGAGATTTATATTTTACTATCCTTGAATAACTTGACAATTCAGGTCTACATTAAGATGGAAAAAACTGTAGAATTGTGGATCAATTTTATTCTTGCCGATTCTAATGTTTACTTTTGCAAAAGTTAAAATGAGGTGTAACTTCAAAGCCTTTTTCAATGGATTTCTCAAGTTTCAATCATCTCATCTCCAGTTAAACAAAACAACAATCTTATTCTTAAAGATCAATATAATTCATTACACTAGCTACTTCCATAGTGGTAAATTGTGGCATTCCTTCATCACTCTTCTGTTAAATTTATAATTTTCTTTCCAATGTTATCCCCTTTGAAGAGTCCAACAAAAGCAGAAGGGATGCTTTCCACCCCCAATGACAAGTCTTCAATCACCTTCAACTTCCCTGTACGTATGTAATCCGAAGTTTTTGTGGAAAAATCTTCAAAAACATTCAGAAAATCAGCAGCTAAAAATCCTTTGATGCTGATTCTCTTGTACACAACATCCAACATGTTTGGTGAAGCTCTCTTTCCAACACTAGTATACTCAGATATAACCCCACAAATAGCCACTCTTCCAAATGCTTTCATGTTAGCAACCGCTGCTTCCAGCATCTCACCCCCAACATTGTCAAAATATACATCAATTCCATCGGGAAAATACCTACAATATAAAATATAAACTACATCAAACACAATCTAATTAAAGTTTTTAACTTCTATTCTGAAATGGGTTTGTGATTTTTTCTTCCATTACTAACAAATTATTAACGTACCAGTTTTGTACTAATGTCGGACACCGATACTATCTAGGAAATATCAATTTTTTTATATTATTAAAAAAATAGGATACAACTCGACACAACGCCAATACAGCCTACATTGAAGGGACACAACTCAAGCCGTATTGGAGATGACTCCAATATGGCTTAAACTATTTTCTGATTTTTTTAAAATTTAAAATTTTAAAATAAAAATTTTTAAATTAGAAAAAAGTTAAAAGTTTTTATTTAGATAAAATTTGATAATAGAAATCTGCATATTTCCATACATATATTTATTGTTATAATTTTTTATTAACGTATCCAAGACGTGTTGAATCCTTAATTTAAAAAAAAATTGTTGTATTACCGTATCTGTGTCGTGTCGTACATGTGTTATATCCTGTATCTAGGCTTCATAACTAACAAACCTTTTAAGAGTGGAGTTTAGATCCGTTTCTTCCATGTAGTTGAATGCATCATCAAATCCTAGCTTTTCTTTAAGCAATGCAACCTATGACGATAATGCATGGATTGTTAGGCATTTAAGCTGAAAACTCAAGTAAGCTTAAAATCCTAAACTTCTGTTACCTCACCTTTTTCTGGCTCCCTGCACAACCAATAACATAGCAACCTAAAAGCTTCGCATATTGCCCTGCCAAGTTTCCAACTGCTCCAGAAGCTGCTGAGACAAAGACCTTTTCACCCTTTAGGGGTTTACACAATTCAAAAACCCCCGCATAAGCTGACAGTCCATTGAATCCTGCATTAGAGAATGGAAATAAGTAAATAAATAAATAAAATGCAATTTTCAACCATGAGCAGTGTACTGATACTGTGATACATAATATATAGTTCGTTATAATCAGTTTTTAGAAGGGACTAAACAAGTTGTTAGATATTAATATTACAAGTTGTCAAAATGCTCCTCCCACTGTAAAAGCCTTGATAAAATGTAAATGGAATAATAACTACCTAGAGATTATCGAACTAGGTTTCGTCAAAATGCTCTCCACTTCGTGAATATCAATATCAAGATTCAAGCCTATCTTTGAAAGCTGGAGTTTAATTTCTTTATGGTATAGGTATTATCGAAATAGTTTTCTTTTTCTTCCTATTTTAATAAAGTCTTTTGGGTAAATTACAAAGAAATTATACATTTCTTTTATTCTTTTTTGAACTTATCCAAATCTCTTATGAGATTTAAGAAAATTATACACATTTTCACTTAATTTTTAAAATCTACATAAATTTTTATAAATATCATCCAAATATATTTGATAGTAACTAAGTTATTATGTTACACTTGACTATTAATGAGTATTTTTTTTTCTTTTACAATTGTTTGTCTTCTTCTTTTAAGTATGAGTCAATTTTGATAAAAAAAAAAAAGAAAATTAAGTTGTAGAAAACTCAATTAAACTACTGAATCAGTCAACCTATATATAAGTCATATAAATATCAAAGTTAGCAACAAAATCATTGAATCAATCTTATTCCATCAAATTCATAAGTCAAATGAACAATTATAAGTTTTATAAACCAAATGAAATTACCTTAATAAAATCATCAATGATCTCACTCACAAAATCACCTAAATCAACTCTATACAAATAATAATAACATTAAATATAGATATATTTTAAAAAGGGAGAGACACCTGTAATTTTTTGAAACTTTAAACAAGATTTATATAGGTTTTAAAAAATGAAAAAAAAACATATGTAATTTCTTATAAATCTCAAAGATTTGTGTTATTTACTCAAGTCTTTTCATGGAATTTTAATATGTAGATAACATAACTTTATCAACGGTACAACAAACTTTACTGATACAATAACAAACTAAACTGTAACAAGTGACAAATGATAAACAGTAACATGTAGTTACCCAGAACTCCGAGATGATAAGAGAGTGGAAACTCAGAGGTCTCTAATTTTTTTATTATGTTCCCTTCTTTGACCACACTGTACTCTGCCCAAGTGAATACTCCCATCACCAAATCATCTTTTTGAAACTTAGCATTCCCAGAAGCCACAACTTTTCCAATAACAGCACCATCAATAGCCTGGAAAGTGTTAAATTAGAACTACAAGCTTAAACATCTTTGGCAATATTAGACAATTACTTATAATAGACTCATTCCTAAATAATCAATAAATAATTAATCTACTTCTCTAATATAAATCAGCATTATTTAGTACCAAAATATTATGACTATCAAGGAGTCTATCTCAGGTGACCAATATATGTTAGTTGTTATAAATACCGGCAGATCTATATGACCATGAGAATGGGTAGATGTATCTCCTCATTTCAATGAAATCACTAATATTTATCCTAAAATATTATATTTTACATTTAATAATTTTATATTTTGTACCTCTAATTTTATGTATTTGAACCTCTTTACCAGTTCACATGTAAGAGTAAGTAAATACATTCTCTTATTTTAATAAAATGTAAATATTTATCTTTAAATTTTATATTTTGTATCTCTTATCTTCGTGTTTGAATCCAATTATCACATAGTATAATGATAATTATAAATTTTTTATTTTTAAATAAATTACTCCACCTAAGGTCCTAAATCCGTCACTGATTATAAATCCTACCAAAGTTCGAATTCCTACGTTTTAACAAATAAATCATAATTAATAAATACCTGGCCGGGAGGTATGGGAACTGCAAAGCTTATAGTGCCCTGGGAAGAGCTGTAACTCTTCATGCGGTTAATCTGATAGGGATCAATAGAAATGTAGAGATTCTTCACAATGATATCATCAGATCCTGACTCAACTGAGAGAACAAAAGCCTCAGTTTTGATCTCAAAATTGGACTCTTTGGGTGCATCTTCAACGTGATGCTTTATTACTATGTATTTATTCGTCACTTCCATTTTCAGCTTTTCTAGTTGTTGCGCCTCTGTATGCATATGCACATGTTTTACACTATTTATAGAACGAAGAGCCATGAAAAAAACACAAAGACAACTTTTTTGATAAGATAAGATAATGTGTGATTGACATAGAAAAGAAAAAGTACTGTATCATTAAAAAATATTATAAAAGATTCAAATATCCTTAAATTTGAGTAATGGTTGTTTTTTTCTCCTATATTTTAATTGTATCTTTTTAGTCTTCAATTTTGAAAAATATTTATTTTAATCCTTCTAAACTAATTTTTTGACAGTTTAAATGATAGTTTGTGACTTTTTTTAACCGTCCGAAGTATCTGAAAGAATATTTTTTGAAATTGTAGACTAAACGGACATTTTCAAAATTAGGAAGTAAAGACAACTCATTATCTAAATTGAACTAAAAATATATTTAATCTTTATATAAATAATATAACTTTAAGTATAGTTTCTTATAAAAGAGAAATCAGTGACGGACGAGCCCATAAGAGGAATGATACTATGACAAACGAACGCCGAATCATTGCTCAGTTAGAAATATGGCCGGCAACAAACGCATTTCAAACAAAGGAGAGCGCGTGCTAATAGACAAAAATGGAATCATACGTGAACTTGAAACTTTTAAGCACCCCAGATTCTTTTTTATTTCTAAAAATGCAATAAGAAATTTAAAATCTGAAACCAAGTATTGCTCAATGGCTCAATGTTATTTATCTCTCTACAGTATGGCTATTGGTACCACATAAACTCTAATTTGCAAATACTAGATTAAGAAAATGAAATAAATAAATTATTAAAAACTACGAAAGTACTTTTTAATCTAATTATTGTTTGTATTATTTACTCATTGTAATAATAATTTTATGCGTAAATATATAATATTCGTTATCAGTATATTACGTAATAGTTTATATATTATAACAATGTGACATATACTAATAATCTGATTTATACATATAGTTGGGTAAGTTAAAAAATATAATTTATTTGAAATATTATTCAATACAAAATACTAAATCATAATATCTTAATAGTAAGCAGGAAATTCTAAAAAATATCTCTTCTAAAGGTTGATAACAATTATGAATATTTAAATACAAGTAAGAAATGGATAGTATAGCCTTGATCTAAAATTTGAAAAGTTTTAATGTAGTTTGATTGGTTAATTAAATTAAGACATAAATATATTTTTATTCCCTCAAATTTGGGTCATATTTTTTTATTCCTTTAAATTCAAAATGTTTTTTCCTCAAATTTAAAAAGTACTTTTTGTTTGTCCCACTACTAGAAAAATAACATTCAACATCGGTTCTTTTTGACATTCCACATCGGTTTTGAACCGACGTTGAATCAGACAACGTTGAATGTGTGCAAGTTAACATCGGTTTTGAAAACCAATATTAACGAAACTAAACAACATCGATTTTCCAGCAATAACCTATGTCCATAATCTGATAAATAAAAACGTAAAAATGTGGAACATTAACATCGGTTTCCTAAGAAACCGATATTAAGGAACACCACAACATCGATTTTTATCAAAAACCGATGTTGATTTTATGTAAACAACATCGGTTTTGCAAAGAAAACTGATGTTGATTTAATGTAACAACATCGGTTTTTTTTTTTTGCAAAACCGATGTTGTTACATCAAATCAACATCGGAAAACCGATGTTGTAGTCTAAGTTAACATCAATTTTCTTAAAATCGATATTGTTTATTTAATTTTTTTTAATATTTTGTCTGTTTTTTAAATTTTAGCAGTTCTTCAACCTGTAAATTTAAATATCAGATTCAGCCAATTTCACAATACATTAAAATAAATTAATATTTCAATAACAAATAAAATTGAATAGTGTCAATTACATAAAAGAATTTCCTAACTTAATGTTTATACAATTGTTTTGAAAATCCAATAACCACCTAATCTACTAATATGTCATCTCTAATTTTAAGAAAAAACTTCACCCATTAAACCCTAATAGCCTTCAAGGTGTCGGCTTTCAATGGTCTTTGATCGGTGAAATACTGCATGACATAAGAAAACAATTTAATAAGTACAAAACAAAAGCAAGTAAAAAAACAATTAGTTTTGAATCAGACAATTAATTACCATGTTCCAGTTATCTGTGAAGCCTCCTTGGACTATTGTCGATATCCAATGCATGACATAATAGCCACACTCAGTGTAAGGACCCTCACCTTTAGCCTAGGTCTCTTAAGTGAAAAACCTGGTTTTGGGTGTGGCGCTGATCGCGCCAGGGTTGGCGCTGGTAGCGCCAGACCCATTGGCTGTGGCGCTGATGGCGCCATAGGCTCGACAAGTCCACGCTGGTATCGTGGCTATGGCGCGAGAAGCGTCAGTTGGTCGAGAGGTTGGCGCGGGTAGTGCCAAGGGCCGCGCGGATCGCGCCACAAGTGCCCTGAAAAACCAATTTTCTCTGGATTCTCACGCTGATAGTGCCAAAGGTGGCGCGAGTGGCGCCACAGGTCTCGGGAAGTTGGCGCTGATGGCGCGGGGTTGGCGCTGGACCACCGCCATTGTGGCGCGGATCGTGCCAGACCTCGGGCAGGCTGACTATTTAAGGGTCAAACGCGTTTTGAAGGGAAAAACTATTCCCTCTTCTTCCCCACGACCCCAAACCTCCATGGATGACCTGCCAAGCTTCCTAGGACCTTGTTTTGAGTCCTAAACACCTCCCTGTTACTTTTAATTGTGAGAGAAACCTTCAGAAAGCTATAATCCTTCATCCTTTCTTTAAAAACCCCATTTGAGTGAGAGTTTGAATTCTCAAGTGAGAAACCTCAGAGAACTTGAGATTGGTCGAGACTCGAGGCTTGGAACGGACAGAGAAGCTTGTGGAAGCTGTCCTGAGATCTTTTGAGTCGCCACTGAGGTAAGAAACTTAAGTTTCTCCATTTGATTTTGATTCTGGGGGTTCCCATGAATAGTGACCCATATGAGCTGGGGCTAGAATTAACCCAGGGTCCTGTAGAGAAACTTGTTGAGAGCATTGAATAGATGAAGGATTAGCTTTCAATGTTTGATTTTGATGACTTTGAATCTTGGCTCTGTATATGCCTGTGTGACTTGTGTAGAGTCACTTGTTGATGGTTCTTTGATAGACTAGAGCCTTGATTGTGATGTGCTGAGCCTAAATGGCTAGTGGAACGAGACTTTGAGTGGAACTCAGTCTGTTCTAGTGGTAATTGAGGTTAAGGCTGAGGGAAGCTATGCCATGTGTGGATGTGCATTGAGTCTGAATGACTCAGAGGCGTGGCTTTCAGTCTTGAGGGACCTTGGATGGTCTTTGGACAGCCTTGTGTGGGGCTGAGCTTGACTGAACCCTAGGATAAGGGAATTTTGATATAATATGTTCTGTGAATTGTATGCCTGAGGGCTTATTTTGATATGAGAAATTGCATGTGCCTTGATTAGGCTTTGATTCTGAGACTGTTGGTGGCGGGAGCCACAGACCTGGGAAGGAACTGCAAAGTGATACCTTACCAGGTAAGTTCAGTGTTCTCTGGGGATGAATTCCCGCTTTGGTTGCACACCACACTCCTGGGGAGTGTTGGTCATGATTCATGTTGCATGCATTGGCTATGGCGTTGTTTGGATTGATTTTATATGCATTTGCATTGGATATATGTATGCTATGATTAAGATATCTGTTGGCCAATTGATGAATACCGGCATTGAGGAGCTCTGCCGGGTATTCAAGGCGTTGAGGAGCTCCGACCATTGGCCAATAGATGGATACCGGCATTGAGGAGCTCTGCCATATCTTGATAGGTACTGACGTTGAGGAGCTCCGTCAGGGCGTTGAGGAGCTCCGCCAGGCATTGAGGAGCTCTGCCACCTGTCATGTATTGAGATTATAATTGTGATTATGATTCTGATATGTTGAGGGCCAGAGGCCTAGGCTAGTGAGCCTTGTTTGTTAAGTTGCCTGTATGTGTGTTGTGGATTTGTGAGCCAGGGTGGGAATGATTTCCCAGGGACCCTGAGCCTACTGAGATATGTTATCTCACCCCGTGTGTGGGTTTTATATGATTTCAGGTGACCATTCTAGAAGAGAAGATCAGTCTCAGGGCAAGAGGCCCAGCAGAGACTAGGCTGCTTGATTGAGAAGCGGTATGGAGAGCTTGAAGGCTTGATCGAAGGTCGTACTCCGTCAAATTAATATGAATTAAATGTAGTACTAGGAAAGTGACTCCTAGGTCGTCTCTCAAGGATCAATTGTCAATGTTTAAGGGATTGAAAACGTGTTGGGGGGTTTTTGAAGGAATTTGGCAGAATATATAAAATTAAACAGAAATAATAATTAATTGCAATGATTAAAAACAAGTCAGACCCTTAGGACAGATTGCGCCTCCAATTTCCTTGATTCACGAAAGATGATCTGTTCCACTTAATTCTTATCAGTCCAGGTTAATCAACTAAGCGAAGATTAACCTAAAACGTCAATTCACGA
>PYAF01005396.1:208870-225982 GCA_007407185.1 Glycine tomentella | reverse complement strand
AGCTCTGTTTATGTGTTTTGTGTGTGTTGGTGGTGAACCAGGGTTAGGGAGGATTTCCAGAACCCTGAGTTTACTGAGACGTTTTGTCTCACCCTGTGTGGGGTTTGTGGTTTTCAGGTGCTTCTTGAGGAGAGGAGCTACCTCAGGGCAGGAGGCCCTAGTGGACCTGAGAGGCTGGATGGGAGGCTGCAGTAGAAGACCAGAGCAGAGCTTCAAGAGTTGGAGCTGGTCTTAGATCTCTGTGAGTTGTAGGGTATGTATATACCCATTTTCCTGTACATATTTGTTATATGACCCAGCTGTGGTCTTATTTTGAGCATGTACATGTACAGATGATGAGGATGTATTTAAGTATGTTTCCTCCTGACTTTATGAGTTTGGTTTTATGTCTTCTGCCTATATAGTTGTTTATGTTTTATATGGATCAGCAGGGGCTTGTTTATGTTCTCTGTTATGTGGTTTTTATATTCCATGCATAATGTAATCAAGATAAACGATTCTATCGCTTCCGCACCGCGCTTAGTTAACACCGATAGCGTGTTATGTATATCATTGATGATAACATGCCGGAGACGTCCGGGGTGTTACAGATAGTCCAAGACATTATTAATTAATTTAAATAGTTAAATTAATTATCTAATATTTAAATTTTATAATTTAACTTTTGAATTTAAATATTTGAATTTAAATATGAATTAACTATAGTAGATAGCTTCATATTAAAAGGAGAAGATAAAGCTAGATTTGAATTTGAATTCAACTAGCATCTTATCATGATCATATCCTAGATTTTAGGAAGAAGTTTGAGGGCTGATTAGAGGCTTATCATACGGCTGGATATTTGATTATTATTTGGCAAAATAAATTCCAAGTAATTGACTTGGTCTTAAGAAGATAAGATAGAAGGTTGTTGGAAATTTTTGAAATACAACTCTATCTTTTCTTCACGTGTGAGATGCTTAATGGTCAGAATTTTATAGTTAAAAACCTGACCTAAAACTCTTCTATAAATATACTCTTGTGATCATAGTTCTCTAATAATGGTTTTTGAGAAAAACCTCATCTATCTTCCTCCTTTTCACTGCCTCTTTGTGTGAGTTTTGGCTGAAAATTCAGCCACCAATATCATCTATTGGTGAGCCTCTTAGACAAGTAAAAACACTTTGAAACCTAACCTTCTTCCTCTCCATTGGTGCGCTTAGCCTGCCTCCTTTGGTGTTTGTTAGTGGCATTCAAGAAGTGTTCTTGAGTTTTGACAAGAAGTGGTGTGGATCAACATTAGAGGGCTTGTATCTTCAAGCCTATTCTTGATCATCAATTTCGAATATAAACAAGGTAACATCTATGTCCTAAAGAATGATTCTTGAATGGTATTTGTGTTTCCGCTTTGAAAAAATTTTGTGTTTCTTCTCACATGCCTTCGGGCTTCAAGGACCTATCTTTCAGTTACAAGCTTATGAAGAAAAGAAAAAGAAGAAGGAAGAGATCATGGAGCAACTACTCAAGACACAAGTTAATTCGACCAACGAAGAAAGTAGTCACAATAATAGAAGCCAATGAGAACGAGGTCATGGACAAGGACAAGGACGAGGTTGGATGCCCTATGATGAAAAACAACAACTTCCAAAGAGGAGGAACCTCAACAAGTGGTCATGGGCAAGGCAACTCAAGTTCAAGGTACAACAAGTCAAATGTGAAATGTTACAATTGTGAGAAATTCATCATTATGCTTCCGAATGTAAAGCTCCTAGCAAAAATAGAGTTGAAGAAAAGGCAAACTACATTGAAGAAAGAAGTACGGAAATGGAAACCTTATTAATGGGTTGCACGGATAATGAAAGAAGTGAAGACAATAGATGGTACCTAGACATTGGTGCAAGCAATCATATGTGCATAAAAAAGAGCATGTTTGTGGAGCTTGATGAATCGGTGAACAACAATGTGGCCTTTGGAGACGAATCTAAGATAGAAGTAAAAGGAAAATGTAACATTCTTATCCGTAAATAGATAATCAAGTACAAACACTATGCACATGCAATTCCCTAAAATTTTACCTCTCTCTTGAACCCTACAAGAGAAAGAACAAGAGTTAAAACCCTATCAACTCAAAAAAACCTTAGTAACCCTAACCAAGATTAAGACAATAGAAAGAAATCGTAATTTAATTGAATACACCTTTATGTGTAGATCACACTATCTTCAAGCTCTTCCATAGATTATTAACTCATGAAGAAGAATGAATGAATCTTGATCAACTTGAATCTCTTGAAGAAGTGTATAGTAACTCCCTTGCATGACTCTTAGAAAATGTTTTCTAAAAGATAAGATTGTATCAATAGTCACTAATGAGAAAGAACAAGTGAGGGTATTTATAATATTAACAACCAAAACAAATTTAATCAATTATCAAATATGGTAATCGATTAATTTAGTAAAATCCCTTTTTGTTTTACATTTCCATAAATGTGGTATTTGATTATAGAATGTGGTATGAATTATCTCATTTCACAAAGAGCTTCTCAAGCATTTGAGGTTCTAGAATAATTGATTATCAAATGTGGTAATAGATTATTTTGTACAGAGAGAATTTCTAAAGTTTCCAAGCGCAATCTAATTAATTACTAAATGTGGTAATCCATTATATCGAGCCACAAAGCCTTTCTTCTTCTAAAATTGACTTTTATAATCGATTACTTAAACTTGTCATCAATTAATTCGATGACTTTAGCCAAATTTAAAATAGAAGACAATTTTGTTGCTTGTGCTAACACTTTTCTATTGATTACATAACCTTGTAATTGATTACACTGTGTTGAACTCGTTTCTTCTAAGAAACTTTGAGATCAATTCTTCTATTTGTTGTGTTTGATTCGCACTAAACATGGATAAAGAAAAACTAAGACTTAATCTACCACTCATGCCTAGACTAAAAGCATTCAATACCAATGCCACATCTTTTAAAACGTGTTTGGCATTGTAAAATCATAAAATGAAAATCGTAAGACTAATCTTGAAGTCTTCAATCTTTGATTCAACAATCTCTCCCTTTTTGGTTTTGATCATGCCAAACCAAATGATGTGTATTGATGTTTTCCTTGTCCTTGTACTTGTTCTACATCATGCTCAACAAACACATTAGTAGAATCTACATAAATCATAAAATCTAGGTACATACGTAATCAATCATATATTTCTCCCCCTTTAGGCATCATAAAGCCAAAAAGTTTGTAATCAAAATAGAAAAAACAAATGTAAGCATAACATACAAGGTAGAGAAAAGAAAGATGATATCATATATTTCAAAATATCACGCTAAAAAGATTTCCATGCTATCTAAATGCACATATAACAAATAAGCAACACAAATCCACAACACATACATACAAATGCAAATAAATTGGTACATGAAATGAATTGTAGGCTCCAATATTGGCTCATGTTAGATTAGACTCACTTAAAATGCCAAACTTGTTACGAAGATGGTAGAACCTATCTCTAGCTAAAGGTTTGATGAAGATATTAGCTAGTTGTGAGTCTGTATCAATAAACTCAATATCACAATCACTTTTCTGAACAAGATCCATATTGAAATGATGCCTAATCTCTATATGCTTTGTCCTGGAATGCATGATAGGATTCTTAGTGAGACTAATGGCACTATTATGACATATTAAATGAATGTGCTCAAAATGCAATCCTAAGTCAAAAAGTTATTGTTTGAGCCACAAGATTTGTGCACAACAACTCCCAACAACAATATACTCAGCCTCAACCATAGATAAGGAAACAAATGATTGCTTCTTACTATTCCATGATACTAGGCCATTACCCATCAAGTGACAAGTGCCATTAGTGTTTATCTTATCTAGCTTACATTCGACTAAGTCTGAATATAAGGATCCTACAAGAGAGATCTTAGCACCTATAGGGTACCACATGTCAACATCTAAAGTGCCTCTAAGGTATTTCATAATCATTTTCACAACAGAGAAGTGAGACTACTCAGGACTAGATTGATAGCATGTACACATGAAAACACTAAACATGGTGTTTGTTCTACTTGTAGTCAAATAAGGTTGAAAACAAATGACCTCTATACTTTGTTTGATTAATTGTCTTTTCCTTTTCATTCACACTAAGGCAACAATTAGTAGCCATAGGAGTTGCAACCTCCTTGCTTTTGTCCATCCTAAACTTCTTGAGAAGTTCCTTGTAGTAATTTGTTTGATGGAGAAATGTTCCATGGTCCATTTGCTTTACTTAGAGATTAAGAAAGTAATTTAACTCCCCATCATTAACATTTCGAACTCCACCTGCATCTCGTATACAAAATCTTCCCAAAGAGATTGATTAGTGGAATCAAAATAATCTTGTCATCCACATAAACTTGCACAAGTAAAATGTTATGAAAGGACTTATTAACGAAAAGTGTTTTATCAACTTTTTCTCTCAAACTTTTGTTCAAGAAGAAAGTTTTTAAGTCTTTCTTACCATTGCCTTGGTGCTTTGTTTAAGTCCATAAAGACTTCTATACATGATTTGGATTTTTATGATCCAAAAAATCGGGAGGTTGGGAAACATAAAGTTCCTCTTCAATGAATCCATTTAGTAAAACACTTTTGACATCCATTTGGTATACTTGAAATTCATAACACAAGAATCCATTATTTTCATGATTCCTCTTGCTCAAGCACTCAAAATGACCCGCTTGAGTGAGACATGTAAGTGTCTCCTCACTTTGATTCTGGCTTGTCTTGCTTAAGCACACAACATTCCACGCTTAAGCGAGAAGGGCTCAATTTCTTCAACTGACTTCAATTCCAGCAAAAACTCCACAAAAACATCAAAAAGTCCTAAAAACTTGAATTCTAAAGTTCCTATGTGATTATTCAGAGTTCGCCACAATCTTAAGGTAAAACAAGGCTCAATGTATCATAAATGCTAGGTCTATTTAGTGATTATCAAAATAGTCCAAACTTAGAACCTTGCTTTTCCTCAAGCAACAACTACTTCCTAAAAAGAGTTAGCACTAAACACAGTTCTTACCATACAACATTCGTCACACATGCAACTTCCAATTCTCTCGTGTACTAAATCAATTAGAACGCTGCCCACTTCATGATTTCAACCTTACCAAAGTTTTTATCTCATAAGCTTGAATTTAACCCAGGTAAGTGTATAACTCAATTCACAACCTTAAAACAATGATACAGTTCAACTTTGATTTTCATCTTAACAATTAATTCTCATATAAACATGCAAAGATCACAAGGGCTTTCTTGGCTTGTAACATGGCTAAGCTATAAAGAACTTTGTTTTTTGGATATTCAAAATGACTCAAGAAAGAGAAAGTATTTGTCTTATAAGATGATTATCAAATCTATTTCTCATTCACCAGTCCTAGGTATCCTAACTTTTATCAATAGAACCACTTGGCTGCCTTCAATGCTTTTATTCATTTGTTTTTTTTTCTCTTTCTCTTTCTTTGTCTTTTTTTTTAAAGGGCAACTACTTTTTGCTTTTGCTAACCACTTTGAGATACCTAAACTTGATTCTCCCTTGGTGAACATAGATTACCCACTTAACTTATAATCACATGATATTCTAAGAAATTTTCTCTCCTCTTCCCTAAAGTCCAAGATAACATTGCCTTTTCTTTTAAGCTCGAGATTCAATATGATCAACATTTTTTTTATTTAGGCTCAACATGGGTGACAAGGGTTGACTAGTATCAGGTTTGCTATTTGGTTTAGTGGCTAGTAACACAAACATGTCCTTGATCATTTCTTTGCACATAACTACAAGCATACCAAAAGTGAGATTGAATCAAAATTAGCCGTGTGTGAATTAGGTGTGACGCTCAATTTATCAAACAATATGGTTCACTCAACTTACCAACTAGGCTACAAGTTACTTAAATTTCTTTTATTAATCATACCAAACTCATTAACCTTTTCAGAATCTTGCAATGACGCACAATTTGAAATCAACAACACAGTTCCTATCAGGCAATGCAAGAGATGTTATTATGCAATCACATGTTCAGTGCTTCCTATTGTTACTTTATTCAATTAAAAAACAACTAATCCTAAAAATCAAAATAACCAAAAGCAATAAAAGGAACATGGAAGAGAAATACTCCCCTAGGACTCCGCCTCATCTGTGGAAGAGTCTGCATCCATTTGGTCCTTGTTGTTATTGTCTTCCTGTACAACTTCCACATGTGAAACCTTATTCCCACCTGTTTGGGCAGCAGCCAATTGGTCCCCAAAGGTTGTTAGCCATGCAACATAAGCTGCATACTTTGCTTGGCTTAGGCAATGATAAAGGCCGACGACTTTGGTGGTGGTTTGGAGGCTAAAACCTCGCAAATAATCCATGAACCAGATGGCCATCTCCCTCATCTCAACCTAGATGGCCATCTGATATGGTGTTGGGGAAGGTGCATCCACAGTAGTAGGGGTTACTGGTAGAGGGTCATCTGGTGGATCTTTTGTGTGAGGATGAAGGTGAGGATGTGGAAGAGGATACATCTATCAAGGAGGATTTGTCTATGGATAAGGAGGACCTTGTCACAAAGTTAGAGCTGATGGAGGAGGTCTCTTCATAAGACTCTTCTAATGAGTCTTATTAGGAGACCTCTTTTCTTCTGACTATACTTCTGTTTGGGTACAACTAACTTGGGCTTAGGTATAGGTGACTACTTTGACTCTTAGGTTTTTCCTTTTCAAAATGTAACACCCCGTAGGCCTTCGGTGTATTAACATTTATAATATCATAATAGCGCTCAATCACTTTATTTAAAACTGGTGGAATCGAAATCGAACCGTATTTCTTGATTACATTATGTATGGAGTATAACAAAAATACATCACCAACAAACAACATAAACAAGCCCCTGCTGATCCAGTAAACATAAGCTTAACAATAGGCAGATAAACCAGAAAATCTCATAAAGATAATCAGGAGGAACGTCAAATCCATATCATAAACAAGTTTGTATATATACATCATCATCTGACACTACCCGTGTCTCTACAAAAGAATGAGCCAACACTAGCCTTGGTCTCAAAACCACTTCCTCACATGAGGGTATACAAAACTATACAAGGCATATACAAACATATCATGTGTGCACACACACCAGCCCTCTACAGGGTACAAAACAACATCATATCAAAAGGAGCCAATCAGCTCTGCTCCGACTGCCCACAGTCATGCAGCAATGTCTCTAATGGGGCCTCCCGCCCTGAGACTGCTCCTCTCTGCTAGAAGCGTCACCTGTAACCACATAAACCCCACACGGGGTGATATATACATCTCAGTAAGCTCAAGGTCCTTGGAGGCATCTCCTCCACCCTGGCTCACTTTCCATGACACAAATCATCAGGCATCACAATCACATTGGCCTCCCGACCTTCATAACAATACAAGCAAGTCATCTTGCTCTATGTACGGCGTATCATCATCAACGCCCACCTCAGTGTGAGACCGGAACTCACACCCGTGCCATCCCATCGGGAGCTATCCCTTACGCATGGACGCACGTATATGGTACCTCCGAGAATAGGCAATCAACTGCGACGGGACACACCTATCTCTTTGTCTTAAGGGATCATCATCACCCACGAGCAAACCAAACTAGGAGGTGCGCTCTCCTCCTAGGGAGGTCCATATCTATCTTACTGGCCAGAAGATCTATCAACAGGCATCATACATGTTCAAGCACAGATGTAGCATACATATCATTATGAGGATGCAACAACCAACAATGAATGCATCATGAATGCAAACATCACTCCCTCGGAGTGTGGTGGAGCACACAAGTGGGAAACATCCCCAGGGACCAAGAACCTACCTGGCAAAGGTGAGCTCTGCAGTTCTTTCCCTGCTCTGTGGCCTACGCCACTGACACCCTCGGTGTTACGCCCTAACAAGGTATACAAACACATATCACAGCCAATTCAAGCATACAAGGCATCAGCATATCAAGCAGTCCTCAACTGCCACAATGAAAGGAACATCAGTTCTTTCCATAACTCAAAGTCATCTAACCTATGGTTCATCATAGCCCGGTGCACACTAGGCCTCTCACAAACCCTCAGAGGTCTATCACATCTTAAACATGGCATTAGAGTCACCATAGACTCAATACAAGCCAAACACAATGAGCTCAAAGCTCTCAACAGCCCAATTACTCATAATACACACAGGGCTTGAACGGTTCATATCACACACAAGACACCGTTCATATGGCCTCTCAGGCACATCAAAACCATCAACAAGGCTCTTGCATGTCTCAATATCATTAAGTGACTCAACACAAGCCACACATGCATAAACATAGAGCCAAAACCAAAGTTCACCAAACTACAATCTGAGAGCTAATCTTTCATCCTCACAACATTCTAAACATGTCTTTCTAAAGGACCCAAGGCTAAAACAAGCCCTATCACAAGTGGGTCACTATTCACTCAAAACCCCAATTCACAAATCAACCGGGAAATCTCGAGTTTCTTACCTCAGAAATGGTGAGGAAGGCCTCTAGACCTCTTCCCTTAGCCCGAGTGTCCGTGAAAGCCGTTGTTCTTAGCCAAACTCGAGTTCTTCAACTTTCCCTTAAGAAAGGGACTTCTTTGATCAAGGGGTTTTAAGGGATTTCAAGGAAGGATTTAAGCTCACTAGAGGTTTCTCACTAGTTTGGTGTTTAAGGGAAGTGATTTGAGTCACAAAACAAGGTTCATGGAGCTTGGGAAACTCTCCAATGGAGGTCTGGACGCTGGAGGAAGAAGAAGAAAGGAAATGGCCCCAAAAATTCGTAAAATGCCCATTTTATATTGGGCCTGACCGACATGCCAAGCCTATCGCGCCACTTTGGCGCTGATCGCGCCAACCTCCAGAGTCCATGGCGTCAACCGCGCCACCCTCGCGCCATCCGCGCCAGACTTCAAAATTGTGGCGCTACTCATGCCAACATTTAGTAACAATGGTGCTTAAAGTGTGAACCTAGCGCCACTCGCGCCAGTTGCCAATGGCATGGCGCTGATCGCGCCACACCGGCACCGATCGCACCACATCTCTGCAACTGGTTCTGCAGAATACCTTTGCGCTTCAAGCGCTGAACCTCACACCATACCCGCCGAACCTGAGGGTTATTATACTTTGTATTTTGGGATGGTAGACCTTGGCTTAGACCTTTTGTATCAATTCAGCCATTACTTATATTACTTGTCATTTTGGAGTTGTATATGCTACTTACTAGTTTCAGCGAGGCACTTATATTTTACTACTCATTATGGCACATGAAACTTATTTATCTTTATTTGGAACCATAGAGGTTCATCTATTTACCATTACTTATTACTTGAGCATGTATGATTTATTTATGTTGTGGATGTTTCCATTTTACTCATTGACTTATAGTCTTAATACAATAAGTGATCACTATGATTGATTATACATGCTTTAACAAGAAAAATGAGATTTAAGAAATTAGAATATAAAGTTTGTATTTTTGGCAAAAATTTCCTCTATCTTTTCTAATTTTTCAAGTTAATAATAAAGAGAACTTGAGACTGTCTTTTCATTAAGGAAATCAATGAGTTATTTTAAAAGTCTATATTTAAGGGTATTACAAAAAGCATCAACTGCTAAGGTTGAGTGCTATAAAGCACAAGCAAATCAAGCTACCAATTCAACGATAGATCCTTATTCCATAGATGCTTGATTCTTGCTCAACTCCAAGGCTCAGAATGTGATGTTATGCTCTCTATCAGAAGAGGAGTACATAGAGGTAAACAACTTCAGAAGTGTCAAACATATGTGAGACACTTTAGCTGTAACGTATAAAGGAACGTTATAGGTAAAGAGGAAAAAAGTAAGTCTCCTCATGAGAACCTGGGAAAATCTAGATAACACTTAATCTAACGAAGATGAAGAAAAAGCCAATCTATGTATAATGGCAGACATTATAATAACCTAGATTCCAAAAAAAAAAAAATCCCATGCTAACAGCGTGGGAATGGCACGGTTAGCGTGGGATGCGACGCCAGTAGCGTGGGATATGGCGCCAGTAGCGTGAGATTGCACCAGAAGGCCTTTCATGCGGCCTTATGGCGCGAATAGCATCAGTTTGGCGCAATTAGCGCCACAGACGCGCCCAGTTGGCGCGGTTAGCGCCGTAGTGGCACGATTAGTGCCATAAATGCCCAGGAAGCTTTTTGTTGCGCTAATTTGACGCGAATAGCACCATATATGGCGCGATTAGTGCGGGAACGTCGGCAGACCCAGTATTTAAAGGCCATTTTACAAAATTTTGGCCCCAAAACACTGTTTCTCTTCCTCCATGAGCCTAGACCACCATTGATGCACCTTAGGAGCTTCATACCTTCATCATACACCCATAAAACACCTCCTAATCATCCTTAATCTTGAATTGAACCACTTGAGGGCCAATTTCATCCTGGCTAGAGAGAAACCCCATTCCATTGAATTCTTGAGAGAGAGCTGAGCTCTGGAGGGGCAAAGAAGCTGGTCCAAGGACGCCAGAGCTAGGAGAAAGACTTCTCCAGCCTTCCTCTATTGATTTGAGGTAAGAAATTCACGTCCTAACCGTTTAATTCTTGGAATGGGAGATTGGGTGAATAGTAACCAATTGATTATGGGGCTGGAATTACTTAAGTTCTTTAGAAAAGGGTAGTCAGGAGGTTGTTCTGAGAGATATGGAACCTTGAAACTAGGATTGTGATGAAGTTTGAGTTTGGCTCTGGGGAGGAGGAAGTGTGTGTGAATAAAAGGTGCTATGGCCTGAATTAACTTAAGTACCTTTACAAAAGTTGTTCATAAGGCCAAATGATCGGTGAAAACATGATAATATATGTGTTTTGGCTAAGTTGAACCATTGTTGGTTCTTGATATTAGTAAAGCTTCGAATTGAGCTATACAGAGTTTTAAAGGAACTCTAAGGCCCTAGCTAAACTGAGGCAGACCAATCAGGGTCAATGCATGGCCTAGTAGAAGCTGGGTTAAAATAAACCTTAAGTTAGAAGACAAAAACTGATTATGAAGGGAAGGGTGTTTCCTTCCATATAAACGGTTGAACGTCGTTTCTGATTGTTTATTTCATGCCTATTGTAGGGCGTGAGACGCATAGCACTGGTGGAAGTCACCACGAGACTAGGAGAGCTGATTCTGAGCCAAGACCAGGTAAGCTCAGTGTTTTCAGGGATTGTTTCCCTGCTTATGTGTCACTACACCCAACATGGGTAATTGCTTGATATGGTTTGCATTATGATGTTTTATGATTCTTTGATACTGTATATGTGTTGAATGTTGATGAAATGGCTTGATGGCTGCTAGCAACTGAATGCTGGCCAAACCTTGAGATAAGGTGTATGTGTATTGATTACGCGGAGATAGTGTGTGCTATGTTGCTTATGATGATGATATTAAATACACTAGTATAGTGTATGCTTGCGCGAACTCTGTTATGAGATGATTGTGATGTGATTGCATAGCATTTACTGGCCAATAGATAAAGGAACTATGGACCCCTTGGGAATGTGCCCTTAAGTGGATGATCTCCACTGGGACAATCCATAGGCGTTCATGTAAACCCTGAATAGATGTGCCTTTAAGTAGATGATCCTATTCAGGTATTGGACGACAAGTCCTGAGTAGATGTGCCTTTCAGTAGATGATCCTACTCCGGCATGGATGGAGTGAGTCCTGAATAGATGTGCCCTTCAGTGGATGATCCTATTCAGGCACTCAAGTAAAAGTCCTGAGAGAATGTGTCCTTCAGTGGATGATCTCTCTCAGGCCATTTGTTTGTTGATTATATGTATGCTTGCATTGTGCTGTTATGTGTGTGTAGCAGATTCTAGTAAGCCGAGAAGGTTGTTCATCTGATAAAGGATTTATTGATGAGATTTCTGCTTTATTATGTGATATGTATATATATATATATATATATATATATATATTCATTGATATGCTGGGGAGTGAACCAGGGGGAGTGAAACCTCTGATAACCCTGAGTTTACTGGGATGATTATCTCACCCCTGTTCGGGGCTCATGTTGCAGGAGCTGAGATTGAGGTCACTGAGAGATCCCAAGGCAAGAGGTCTGCTCTGGGATAGTGTGAAGATCACCCTAGGTTTAGATGATTGATCTTGTCAGCTCAGATTTTATTTATTTTGTCTATATTTTGATGCCTAGGGAACAATTTGTATAGTTTTGAGAATTATGTACCCTGTAAAGGATAATTAATTCACCATATATGTATAAAGATGTATTTTATACTTGGTTCAGGCTTCCTTTAATGTTTATTTCCATGCTTGCTGCGTTACTCTGATATTCTATAATGTTAATACGCTGGGTGCACACGGGGTGTTACAGACATAATTTCTAAAGAATCTGAATCAGATCAAGAGGATGAGGTAAATCTCGAAGATCTTGAAACTGTTAAAAAGTTTTATCATGAACTACTGTCAAACTAATCCATTCTTCCAAAAGCTTACAAAAAATTGAAAAAAGGATTAACATGAGAAAACCCTTCAAGATAAAGTAGATGTTTCACTGGACAAGTCCACTCAGACATGTGAAGCTTGTGTAATTCTTAATGAAAAACAGTCCAAGCTATGTCTTGAGAATGAGACAATTGCTAAGGAAAAATCTACCCTTCTTAAGATCTTTCAGGAGTTGGAAAACAAACTGAAAGATCTTCAAAAGGATATGAAGAAGCTAAATAAACTTCATGATTGTCAAAAAAGAGAAAGAAATGATCTATGGAGAGAATGTGCACTAGCACACAAAGATTATGAAGAACTTAAAATGAGTAAACATAATCTTTGGGTGGAATGTGAAGAACACAAAAGATCCATGAAATTATTGAATGATAAGCTTTTAAAGAATCAAGAATTTTAGGGTCAACCTTAAGATGTTGTCAAACTTCATGAGGAAATTAAAACCTTAAAAACTACATTAGCCAAATTTGTTAGAGGGACAAAAAATCTTGACAAATTTTTAGGATACAGCAAAAGTCCCTCAGATAAATCTGGTAATGGAGGTCCATCACAAGCTCGAGGCCAAGGAGGAGAACTTGAAGAGCTTCCTTTGGTTAGCTTTAGGGGACCCATGACAAGAGCTAGAACTCTAGCCCTTCAAGAGCACATCAAAGCTAACTTGCACCTTTTAGACAAGCATGATGAAGCACACCAACTCAAGAAGAACAAGGTCTGGATTTTGTACTCTCAAGTTGAATTTAATTCCAACACCTTTTAATGGCCATTGTAGTGGCAATAAATAGGCCTTTAGTGGCAATTGTTTAATAAATGTAGGTGCACTTGTAAATAATTTTTTTAGCACCTATGTAAGCTTGCAAAATGTAATTTGCACGTGGTTGACTCAGCCATGAGTCATCAAGTGAATATCTTGCACCTTAAGCTTCATTAGCTTGCGCCTCAAGCTTCATTTCACTTGTCATTTCATTCCACTTGCATTTAGCTTAGGTAGCTTACAAGACAAGCTTTAGAACCTTGGCTATATAAAGCCAACAAAAATGAAATGAAAGGAACTTTTGGTTAAATCAATAAGAAAGCTGAATTTTTTTGTGAGAGTTTCTCTCTTGTTCTTGTGTAAGAACTTCTTGGATCTTACCAATGGCTTCTCAAGGCTATTGTGGCAATTCTTCCTAGACTCATTGGAGAGCTTCTCCATGGCGTCAACCATCTTCATTCATTGTCTCAATCCATCCTCCATTGCTTCATTCCTTAAAGCTCATTCATGCCACTTTTGCTCCAAATTCACGGGTAAGAGTTTGAGTTCTTGAAGAGTTCTTAAAGATTGAGTTTCATTGTAAGGTGGATTGGGGAAAATCAATGTCTAATGAGGTTAGACATACATCAGATGGGGGGATCTATGTTCACGATGAAAATACTATTGTCTGTTATTTATGTGGTAAGGTTGGACACATGACGTCCAAGTGTAGGGATTGACCTAAAAAGGGTGCATCCAATACATTTATGACTAACACAAAAGGACCTAAAAAGATTTGGGTACCTAAGACAAAGATTATTCTTGTTACAGATGTCCATGATAGCAGGAAGCAAACTCCAATCATGGTACATGGACAGTGACTACTCACAACACATGATAGAAGAAACATGTACATTTCAGTGCCTGCTCCCTATAACGGTGGAACATTCACTTTTGGAGGGAATCAGAAATGAAGAATAACAGGAGTGAGTAAGATAGGTATTCATCCCTACCCATCTATTGATTTTGTTTGTTGAAGGGCTCAAATACAATTTGTTGAGCATAAGTCAATTATGTAACAATGGATATAATATCTTCTTTAACAAGGATGCGTGTATTGTACAATTTAAAGATGGGTCCTCCCTATTCTCTGCCAACAGAAAAGGAAACCTCTACAAGATCAGACTGGGAAACTTTTAGATCAAAAGGTTTCGTGCTTAATTATTTGTCAAAGAAAATCATTGGTTATGGCATAAAAAAGTTGTTCATGCAAGTTGGAGGTTAATCTCTAACTTGCAGAAAAAGAACCTTGTAAAAGGATTACCAAGTATTTCATATAAAGATGATTCACTTTGTGAGGCATGTGGAAAGGGGGAACAAATTAAAACCTCTTATTCAAGTAAAAACATTGTTTCCACCTCAAGACCTTTGTAGTTGTTGCACCTTGATCTGTTGATCCAACCAGAATTGCATCCACCAGTGGCAAGAGGTATGGAATTGTCATAGTAGAAAACTACTCTAGATGGACATGGGTAATGTTTCTAAACCATAAGAATGAGTATTTTGATATCTTTTTTAAATTTTGTAGATGTCTTCAAAATGAAAAATGAGTATGCATTACTTTAATCAGAAGTGATCATGGGGGAGAATTTGAGAACGATAAGTTTCAACTATTTTGTGAAGAAAATGGTATTTTTCACAATTTTTCAACACTTAGAACACCTCAACAAAATGAGGTAGTTGAAATAAAGAGCAGATCTTTACAAGACATAGCCAGACCATGCTCAATGATAATTCAACCCTTAAGCACTTATGGGCTAAAGCTGTGAATACTGCATGTTATCTTCAAAACAGGGTTTACATAAGACTTATTCTTAAAAAGACTCCGTATTAACTATGGAAGGATGAAAACCCAACATATGATACTTCCATCCATTTGGATGTATATGCTTCATTATTAGCCCTAAGGATAACTAGGGAAAGTTTGACTCTAGAAGTGAGAATGGAACATTTCTTAGATACCCTGAAACATCTAAGGCATTCATAGTTTACAACTCAAGAACCTTAGTAGTTGAGGAAGTTATTCATGAGAAGTTTAACAAAAATAAGCCTGATAAAAGCTATGCAATAGGAACTTGAGCTGTTTCAAAAGAATGATGTATGGAAGTTAATAGAGCTACCAAAACGGAAAAAAGTTGTAGGAGCAAAATGGGTCTTCTGCAACAAACTAGATAAAAATGGTAAATTTTTGGGAAACAAGGCAAGGTTAGTTGCCAAAGGATATTCACAACAAAAAGGTATAAATTACAAATAAACCTATGCACTTATGGCTCGTCTGGAGGTGTAACACCCCAAATTTTTGAACTACAGTCAATTGATGGTCTGTATTTCAAATTACTAGGGTAAAATGTTAATTAAAGGCAGTACAGAAGGATTTAGGAGAAATGACGAAAATACCCTGAACATTTTTAGAAATGACGATTATACCCCTAGGGTGAGTGGTGAAATTACCAAAATGCCCTTTAGGTAAAAAATGACCAAAATGACTTTAGAAATTTGTGGGAGCCTGAATATTGGATAAAATACTTTTAGATAATAAATTATTAGCAAGGTTGGTGGCAGAGAACCATAAACTGTAATTTCTAGGAATTTTGGAAGATATTTTGAAAAGAGCTCGATACAGACTATCTCAGACATCAGAAAACTATAAGAAAAGGATGGACATCATCTATAGAATTTTCTCTTAATCATACGAGAAATAGACCTTCCTAATAAGTTAGTTTAGTAATTTTAATAATTCAAGGCAAAATGGACCAATAAGAAATTAGAATTTAGCTATTATAGGTAAGAAAGGAAAAAATGGATTGGTTTGGATTTCTAAATTAAGCCTTGACCGTATGATGCAAGATCAATGGAGAAAAGCTTTAAGAAACTTCCAGAATGGACACATGGATGTTTAAAAGGTTAGGATACATGCCATTGGTCCATTTGTAAAGTAAGATAATAATGAACTAAGAAGAATTTTTTTGAAGACAACTTTCTCTTTACTCCTTTGGACACGTAGACCGTTCTAGGTATTATTTCAAAAATCCCAACGGTCAAAAGTTTGATATATTGGATAGTAATGTACCCTCAAAATTTTAAAAAGATCCAACGGTTAACAAATGCAGAATGAGTATTTTAATAAAATGGGCTTTGGAGGAGATTTTGTGACTAAGCTAGCAATCCACATAAGAAAGCAATTGAAGACTTGACCTACAAGCCTTGAACTCCATGTGCAAATGGAGAAGAATATAGAAAACTCAAGAATTAGGACACTTGGAGGGTGCAAAATGCCTAGCCAATGAGGTGAAACCTAGTGGAAAGTAAGTTATGATGACTTAGAAAGATTTTGTAGCACAAGCAAGCTATTCCACGTGAACAAGCAAGGAGTGCTCTCCAAGAAATGAAGTTCAACGTACGAGGGAGAAGGAGAAAGAGTAGTATAGAAGAATCAAGAAACAGGCCACTTGGACGGTGCAAATTAACTAGCCAATAAGGTGGAACCACAAGGAAAGCTAGTCATTATGACCTTGGATGATATTTGTAAAAATCAAGATTTACCACCTTATATAAAAGATGTAGGGACCGAAATTTGGGTTGTCCTAAGGGAAAGTTGTTGATTTGAGGGGGAGCTACATGAAGATTCAAGTGAAGAATCAAGTAACAATAAGGCTTGGATGTTTTGGCTTTCAACATGGCTCAAGGACTGAAGATTGAAGCTTGTGATTTAATGTAAAAGGAAAGAAAGCACTATGGTGATCCAAGCTTTGAATACATATCATTCATATATCATACAAGCATTGCATCATATT
>PYAF01005396.1:187877-207296 GCA_007407185.1 Glycine tomentella | reverse complement strand
AAAAATGTTTTAAGAAATGAAATATTTGAGAGTTGATGAATTATGACTTGTTCTGAGAACTGTATGAAGTAGACTATGGTTGTATGACTATGACTTATCTGTGAAGAATTTATGGAGTTGAACTATGGCTGTATGCTTAGATGTTGTGTAAAGCTTTATGTGATGGTTGAAAGAAGCTTTACGTGTTGTTTAAAAAGCAGATGCCATGAGTTGTCAAAGATGTTGAGCTTTGAGGTGTATGTGATATGAGAAGAAGAATAACGATTAAATATGTGATAAAAGTAAATCATTCATGCATTTTCATATGCATATGCCTAGCGGGGGCTAGTCCGTGAAGTTGTTTGTCAGATAGCTGGACTGAGTCCATGTGTTCAGACAGAAGGAGTCTAAGCTGGGGGGGTAAGCACAGTGAGGACCATACCACCATGATGATCACATGGATGGAGGTGACCTTCCTATCGCGACACTGACCTACCCCGACTGAATGGATAAGTTTCGTGCCACTGGGATGGGTCTTATTGAAAATCATGCATCATATAAAGAAGATGAGCATGCATTACATGCATTACATGATGAGTATGTTGTCTGATGTTCTGTATACTGTATGTGTTGAGTGATCTGAAGTTGCACCCTATTTTATGATTGAGGTTTTGATCATCTGTGTATATATTTGTTTATTCAAACTGTGGTTATCATAAACTTACCCTATTTTTGTGTCTATGGTTGACACCTGTAATGACCCCAATTCATTTGGGCGAGCAGAAGAGCAGCAAAGCAGTGGATGATTTTGAAGAGAAGATGATGAAGATTTTAATAAAGTGTATTTTAATTATGACTTATAATTTGGATTAGACGTTTAATCAGTTGTATATTATGATTGGGTTGTACCTTGGACTGTATTATATTCTAGGTTGTATTGATGGATTGTATTTGTATAAACCGTGGTGAGGGAAAATCGTTTGTTACGCAAGAAAGAAATTTTTCTTGAAATTATAACTAAGATAATTCTAATACAAAGTGGAAACAAGATTTCATCTAAAATCAATCGAACACGAGAGAGTAAAAGGAAGCGTTACAGGAGGCAATACGAATTTTACTTTTATTTGCAGCCTATAGCAATATGAATTGTATCAAATGGATGTAAAAATCCCATTCCTCAATGGATTAATCCAAGAGGAAGTTTATGTTGAACAACCTATAGGATTTGAGAATGAAACTCTTCCATATTATGTTTTCAAACTCAACAAAGCCTTATATTGACTCAAGCAAGCACCTAGAGCTTGGTATGAAAAACTGAGTTTGTTTCTCTTGGACTGGATGAATAATCAACAAGGTGGACGAGACTCAATACAAAGCAATGATTGGATCACTGCTTTATCTCATAACGTCCAGACCTTATACCATGTTTAGTGTTTGCTTATGTGTAAGATTCCAACAAGAACCAAGGGAATGCCATCTAACAGTAGTTATACGTATTTTTAGATATCTAATTGAAACTACTAATCTTGGTATTTTGTTCAAAAGAAGAGAAAATTCTAGGCTCACAAGCTTTTGTGATGCTAACTATGCTTGGGACAAAGTAGAAAGAAAGAGCACCAATGGAAGCTAGCACTTTATTGGTGGCAACCTAGTCATATGCATATGCAAGAAGCAAGGCAACTGCATTGTCCACTGCTGAAGCAGAATCCATGTCAGTAGCAAGCTATTGTGCTCAACTTCTTTGGATAAAGAACCAGCTTGATGACTACAACATCTATGAGAGTAAAATTCCCATCTACTGCGATACCAAACTACCATTAGTCTTTCCAAAAATCCCACATTGCATTCAAGAGAAAAAATATATAGAAATTAAGCATCATTTTACAAGATACCATGTTCATAATAGGATAGTGGGTCTACAATTTGTACTTACTGATGATAAACTTGTTGGAATTTGCACAAAACCCTTAACTGAAGAGAGACTGATTTTGTTAAGAAATCACCTTGGAACGGTGTTTATAAATAAATGAACTAATATATTTATGTCGCATCGAAGGACATATCGTCCAATGGATCTTAGCACATACATACATCATTCAACATATGGTGTTCACTCATGCATTTTCACTTATCTAGTAAAACACAATGTTTCCATTAAAGAACGTTATAATGTTTATTTTTCTGGGTTAACTCTTGAATGATGGGCTTAATGATTTCTTTTCAAAGCCCACAATAAACCCTTAAACAATAGAGATTCTTGGTATCACTCTCACTCTATTTTAGAAAACACTTCATCTTTCTCTCTATGACCAAACCCTATCTTTGACGTACACCTAACCTCTCCTATGGCCATTTCAAACTCATCTGTTGTTGAGATCGTTCCAGCCATAGAGATAACCACCATTCATACTGAGAATAAGCCTTATATATACATTGAACACTTCTTCGATATCCAAGAACTTTAGAAGGTTGGTCTCAAACTCAACGAGACCCTTCTCTTCTTTGGACCAAGGTAGTTCTTTAATCAACAATAAACCATATATCCAAAACTCATCAGAACATTCTGCAGGAATGTTGAGTTTGTTAACTACAAAGTGATTATGTCCAAATTTTTTAGAACTAAGGTGGTGCTTTCCAGCGATTCTATTGCCAATGCCATTGGGTGCTTTCATGAGGGAAGAACTTATCAAGAAGGGTGGGAGAAGAATTACGACTCTTATGTGGCAAGAGCTTTGTACAAAGAGAATGTTGATAAAGTTGGTGATCAGAAGACTATTATCTACAATTTGATGTGTAAGAGAGCAAAGATTTAGGCTAACATTCTTAATAAGAGTGTTCTTCATGAAGCAGGGTCTAAGACGTCTCTGTTAGATCTCTACAAGTTTGTGCTCTTCCACTTGATGAAGAAGCTTCCATTTGACTTGTCTCACACAATCTACATCAACATTCTTAGGAATCTGAAGGGCTTGGGTGGTATGGACGACATCATCTATGCTTCCCTAATTAACGAGGTGCTTTGGGATCAAAGAGTCTATCATGTCTTTGACAAGATGGACGACGACTCCAAGCAAACCGTCATAGCCAAACATTTCGTTGTTGCTAAACAACAAAAATTTAGCAAAACCAATCTAAAGACTTTTTGAAGGTTTTTGTAGAACAGAACCTGAAGGAAGCTCCACAGGTGGACTTGGACGCATTAAACAAAAGGAAGTTGAAAAGGCTAGCCAGGGCCATCACTGATCAAGACAGAGGTCTCAATAGTTTTTGCATTTCTAAGAAAATTCAAAAGATCGTGAATGAGTAGCAGAAGAAGAAAAAGATGAGGAATCAATAACAAAGGGAAGAAGAAGAGGAGAAATTAATAGCAAAGGAGCATAAAACCAAGAAAAGGTACGAGTAGACTAGTGTGTTGATATTGCGTTGTCGAGACGCATCAAAAACAATTTTACTAAGCTAATTCTGCAGCACAGGGTTAACCTAGGTCGACTCAGAGACACTATCAATGCAGTTCTAGCTTCAAATCATTGGTAATAATAAGGGGGAATTTTGTCGAACAGTTGGTATGCGCAAAGTAAAACATGCAAGAACACAAACTAAAATTAAAGAACAAAGCAATAACTAGCAAGATTGATAAAAGTAATGTAAAGTAGAGTAAAAAGCATCAACCCAATTCACCAAACCAAGCTATTCAAATCATCATCGTTCTCTAAAGTTTATCCTATTATGAAGGTTCATTCAATCTCATTAGAATCAGTTCAATCGACTCTACTCCTAAATTAATTGAAACCACAACCCTAACTGAAATATCATCCAATTAATCTTGTGATTATATTTAAATTAGGACATGAATGCATAATCCTAACTTGCTTTCAATCCTAAATACATTCATAATAATGAAAACAAAATAGAAATTGAAGAAGAAGGTGAACTTTCACATAGAATTCGAAATATCAAACCGGAACTCAAATTCTTCTCTTGCTTTGGTTGGATCCTTGGATTGATTGATGATTTAGCCTTCCATGATTATCACCAAGGAAAGCCCCATGAATTAAGTGCAGAAAAATGGAAGAATAGCAAAATGGAAATGAAGAAGATGAAGAACAAATGAGAGAAAATGAAGAACAAGCTTTTGATTCTAAAAACTAAAGAAAATAAATATAAAACTTGTTTATTGAATTGTAAAGTGCTATCCAAGTTTCACTAAAGTCACTAATATATATAGTGACTAAGTTCTGAAAATAGAATGGGCCATAAACAAACCCAACAATCTAATTATTTACTATTTACACCAACAAAATTAAAACTCGCAGCCCAAATTACAAGTGCAGAGGTTCTGATTTTGAAGCTTAAAATGACCCTCTAATTGACAGAATTGACCTCGGTCTATTTCTAGTAAACTTGTAGATCTTTTTGTTATCTTTCTAGGGACTCCTAGAATGCTGCATTCGGAGATCGGTAGCACTCTATAGGCCCTGCACAAGTCAGATACATTAAGTGAGCAAAAATCCGAAAATACGCTACAATGAGCAATTAAGCCCACTTACTTGCCTAAGACAAAACTGAATTAGAATGGGAAAATAAAAGTCCAAGAGAGGTCAAATAGGCTAAGAATGATAGACAAAAATTTAACTAAAAGCACTCTATCATGCGTCCATCATCGAGCATCCAACAGAAGAGAAGTTAGTACCACAAAGGTTAAAAGACTTGAGTGAAATTGATGAGGATGACAATGGACTTGTGCAATTTGCTCTTAAGAAGCAAAAGGTTGTGGCATAAGTTGCTCCTGGCCCAAAAAGAACAAAAACTGTCAAACAAGCTCTTGTGCTCAAAGACTGTGTCATTCTGTCCACCATCCTAAGACGCATCAAGACATGGGCTACTAAAGCCAATCCCAAGATTGCTGAAAAAGAATGGATAATCTCTTTCAATGGAAATAAGGACAATTTTGCTTCATCCTATTCAGACAGTGGGTCCATGGACGACGCTCCGCTCTCCCTCTTTGTAAGCATCCATTCCCAACACTCAAACAGCGTCCACCTCTATCCCCCATTCACCTCGAGAAGTTCAGAAGATCAATTCAATAGAAAGAACCCTTAACAAATGCTTAGAGATTTCCTCTAGCATTCGTTGAGGGTAATTCCCTATTAGTATCTTCCTTCTCTGAAATTGTTCAAGAAGAGCCCATTCTCCAAGAGGGCGTAACTATACAAGCACAAAATTGGACGTAATATGACTATGTGCACACCCCATCTAAAGCCTTCACGGCTCTTCCTTTAGATTCCATATTTCATCTACAGCCTCCTCAGTGGACATGTCCAGTGCAATCACAAGTCATCAAGGTGCAACTACACTGGCTAGCACCTGGAACTCAACAACGTTTTCATCCATCCACTAAGGTTACACCAGCTGTTGTGTGGAGAAACCTCTAGAAGTGTAAAGACCAGAAAAGCACTAAAAAAAGTATTTCTAGGGATCTATTTGAAAAACATAGGAGGGGTACTTCACAGGAAGTGGAACCACAAAAAAGTGAGCTTCAGAAGAAAGTCAACCTTTGGACGCCCTTTACAAAGCTTCTGCATGTTCATCAAGTAAATCTTGACCTTTCTTTGGAAGATTATTATTCTCTTGGAAACCTTCATGCGTAAATGTATAGAGATGAAGCCATTGCCTATCCACCGGGACTGCACATCTCAAAGGCCACCGATATAAAAATCGTTGCAGATAAGGTGTGCCATCATCTACCCATTTCGGATGTTTCTAAGAAAAAGGGTATTAAGTTGTACTACAATGAAGAGATGCCATCAAGGAAAATGAAGGCTGAAGTTTTCAAGTATCCAAGGAATTAGAGTTCCTGGTTTAGTGGGAAGAAGCTTGTTCAAGCTCCAGATGCGTACAATGCCAAAACCTTCTTAAATTATATTGTGTGGGATGAAACCTTGAAGGCCTCCACATCTGGTTGTGATGGAAGTGATAATGTTGTTCACCATGACATAACTCAAGTGTTATGACCAATCAGGAAGTATCACTTTGATGATGCTTATGTGTGTTTCACAAAGGATCCTGACAACTATTCATTCATCCAACGCCTCCTACGTCATCCCACTATTCAATATGAAGAAACTTATAAGCTTTTCAAGATGAGTGAACAAGGGATGGTAGATCATGTGACTAAGCTCCATGATGCTAAAAAAGAAAAGAAGGCTCGAGAAGGATAGTTGGTCGTTGCTGCCACTAAGGAGACTGAAGTTGTTTCCATACAAGCTGAAGCCTCTACTAAAGATATGGATGACAACAATGTACGTAAGGTGATTTACAATGTGAGTAAATCTGGTTTGCAGCTGAGAAATGCTTTCATTGGTGTTCATCTTGAACATTTCATACTCATGGATCAAAGCATGCTTCCTTGATCTTCTAACTTCCTCAATTCCTTCATGAGTAATTTCCAGCATCTCTCACATTTCTTTTGCACTATTACATCTCATTGTCCTGAAAAATTCATCAGAGGAAAGTGCAGAGGTGATCATATTTTTAGCTTTAAAATCATATTGTGCAGCCCTTTGTTCAGCCTCAGTCATCTCATCCCATTCTTTGGGAATCAGCTCATTTGCTATAGTTTTCTTTGGAATAAAAGGACCCTTCTCTATTGCATTCCATGCTCCTGGGTCTTTTGATTGAATAAAGATTTTCATTTTATTTTTCCAAAAACTGAAATGTTCCCCTTCAAACATAGGAGGTCTGTTTAAAGAGGCACCCTCTTTAAAGGTTATTTGTGAAGTATTCATGTTTCTTTTTGAAAAGAAAAAGTGATCTTGAATAACTTTCAAGAACCAGCTCTTGATGCCAATTGAAAATAAAATGAACACTTCAAAACAACCAAGAGGGGGGGTGAATTGGTTGAACCTTGGTAAATTAAAATTTTCAAATCAAAGCTTTTCCACAGGATCTTTATCACTTTAAAATATTTTGAAACTAAAAATCATGTATTCAATCAAATTCCTCTGTCAAGAAATCAATGAGTAATACAAAAACTTATGTGCAAACAAATTTGAATCACCACCAAGACTATTGAGAGATGAAGAGATAAGAAGAAAGATCAGCCACTGATTTTTATACTGGTTCACTTTAAACACTATGAAGCTACATCCAGTTCTTCCACTCAACACTAAAGTAGAGTTCCACTATTGCAAAAATATTCTTACAAGATATTACAAGCCTCTCTTTATCAACCCTAGATAAAGTTCAGAAGTCTAAAACACTATTAGACCCTTAGTGACCAAACCTAAACTGAGAACACTACTCAACTTCCCTTAGAGAAACACTATCTCTAATCATCAAGCAAGAAACCCATTTGCAATAAGCCAATCTTTACAAAAATCAATTAAAAGAAATACACCTTCAAAGACTAAGGAAAAATTTCACCTGATAATCCAATGAACATATGCATGTGAATGATTCAATCAGGTTGAAAGAGAGATTACAAACTCAATGCATTCCTTCCTAATGCTTTGACACAATGATGATGCTTCACTTCATTAATTCAGTGACCCATACGAATTTGTGAAGCCTATTTGATGCTAGAAACTCAGAAAACTCACTAAAGAAAGCTTATGAACGTTTGTGAATGCTCAGTATTCGAATTTCTCAAAAGTCACAAAAACAGAGTAAGAGGTTTCCTTTTATAACAGCTTTCTAACTGAAAATAATCGATTAAACACGCTCCTGTAATCGATTATTTCGCATATGTAATCGATTAATTCAAGAATGTAATCGATTAAAATGCTCCTAATATGTTCTGGGCTTGAGCTATGAACAATGTAATCGATTATTCCGTGAAGTAATCGATTAAGCCAGACAAACATGTTTTTCTAAATGCATTGAGTAATCAATTACTGAATATGGTAATCGATTAAGATAGTCAGTCATGTATTCTCAAATGTAATATGTAATCGATTAAAACGACATGTAATCGATTAAACCAGTTGATCATGTAATCCTTAGGCATAGATGTAATCGATTACGAAATGTTGTAATCGATTAAGACAAACAACTTGATTTTTCTATTTTAGCCTGTGTAATCAATTAATTCGATATGTAATCGATTAAAATGTTCTTGCTTTGTTTTTCAGAAGGCACGGAGAACAAAATAATCGATGCCAACAATATAGTAATCCATTAATTCATCAAAACTTTATTTTTCCAAAAACTTAGCTTTTTAAATGCCTTACTAGTAAATTGCTTTTACTTAGACCATCAATCTAACAATCCTAGATGAATGATTATGCATGTAAGGCTTATTGGATTATCAGATTACTCAACTTCCCTTTTACATGAATCAAATTGATCATCCAAAGCTTCTTTGACACACTTGCAATGAGGCATGTTGAAAGCACAAAACCACCAAGCTTGAACCTTGTCCATTTATGCATTAGCTCCTCTTGAATCAACATTAGAGTCTTTTTCATGACATCATCATGTCATAAAGTAATTGAACTCATGGGAGAGTTTTAATGCTCTACACATCTCATAATCTTGCTTTTCTAAACAAGGGATTAATAAAAAATGAATGGATGATTAGAATTACCAAAATACACAAAGGATTAGTAATGTATATTTTTAAAAATATCCAAAAGAACATTTATATTTATGATTATCATATATGTTTGTAAAAATTTATATTGTTTATCATTTTCAAAAAGGGGGAGATCGTTAGGTCTAGATGACTATTCACACCTTAAATTTTGATGTTTACAAAAAGTATAAATTGTTAATGATCTAACGAGTTGATGTTAAGTGGATAGGACCAACATTGTTAAAAGGACTTAATCGTTATCTATATATCTCATTCATTTTTAAAGCGGAAAACGTTCAATCAACATATAACCAGCGTCCAACGCGCTATAAAACCAATAGCGTCCACTCGTTATGATAACCAATATTATACATTGAGTGTGTTCAACACTCACATCTAGTTGGTATAAGTCTCTTGTGCACTCTTATGACGTCCAACATAGTACGAAAATGTTATGCTAGCCAAAAGGGAAGTACACATATTCTCACTCATAAAAATTCATTTTGCCTCTCTTTATTTGAATTGCTAACATTTGAATTTAAGGAAAGGACAAAATAGAAAAGATTAAAAGGTTTATACATAAAATTCCTCAAGGGTCATTTTCTTTGAGGACAAGGAGCACATGTTGTTATCAGTACCTTTATTCCTTTACTCTTCAATTAGAGTGTGCCATATCGCCTCACCTCCCAATATGAGACTATGGTCATTTCAAAGACTCACATTAATCCCGTAAAAGATTCTTGACTGAAGTCTATAAAAGACAATCTCTACCAAAAAGCGATGCAAGGAAAGTATATCAAAAGAAAACAAGAATATCTTTGAGCAAAACTCTGCAAAAATCATTGGATGATACATATAATCTTTCATTGAATCCTTTGCTAAGCAGAGTTACTTATACTTGAGCTTTATTGTTTATCCACTCTTGAGTGTTATTGAATCTATGAATTCATTCAAACTATTGTTTGTGATAGCCAGGAGTGGCTCAGTGTTAAAAAATACTTAGGTTTTCTTAGATTCAGAGAAAGTCTAAGATAATGCTATAAGTGGTTAGAAGAATACTTCTAAAGCCAGGAATGACAAGACAAAATACTTGTTTTGTAATCAAAGTTTTTTATTAGTGGAATCCTTTACTGTTATGTAAAGGAGAATTGGATGTAGCTCTATTTGAGTGAACCAATATAAACCAAGTATTTCCACATCTCTCCTTAACAGTTTTATTAAGCATTTTCCTAGCCTTTTCTACCACCTTTTTTGTATCAAGTAATGACTTGAAAATTTTCATAAAGTATTGAGGTTTTGTATAAGTTTTTTCCTTATGATGTATGTTTTTGTTAGAGACAGGGGAAGCTGGAAGAGGATCAAGACAAGAATAAAGTCATGTGTCTTAAATAGATTTTAGCTTTTTACATGCCATTCAATTGAAGGCATTTGTAATTTGTTAAATTGTTTGAGAGCCTCATCTTATGATCCTTGCATTGGGTAAACATCATTCATTGGCATGCATACATGTTTTTATCAAGTCACATGTTTTGTGAAAAAGATTAAGGTTTTCATGTTTGCATGAAGAAGCCAAGTATTTATGGTTAAGTTTTGAAAAAATCACTTTTTACACTGATTTAATCTATTACCATAATTGGTAATCTATTACTTATGCCATGAAGAACTAAGTAATCGATTACAAGGTAATGGTAATCAATTACACAGCACAAAAACACAGAATAAGTCTATCTGCTTTAATCGATTACAAGGTAATCATAATCAATTACATAAGCATGTTTTGAATAATACACTATATGTTTTAATCGATTACAAGGTGGTTTTAATCGATTACAAGGTGGTTTAATCGATTACGTTGCTCATACATCTTTTCTAGAAAGTTCAAGAATAGATTAATCGATTAATCAAGCTAATAATAGATTACTTAAGATTTAATAATCGATTATATGGAAGATTTAATCGATTACATTCAGTTACAACTGTTTTCTATATATAAAAAAAAAAAAACTATTGGGTCATTTGTTTTAGACATAACTTGATACTTCAAAATTTTCATTACTTTCAAAAGCCCTATGATTCTAAGAAAAGATTTACTGGGATTCATAGCTCTTGTTTCAAAACTCAAAACTCATGCATCATCGATCATGTTGGTTTGAACAAGATTTGTCAAGAGTTTTTCAAAGAGAACTGATTCGAAGAATTGCATTCATTCAACCTGAGATTGTTTGGTAAAATTCATTCACTCATCTTCTGAGGATCATAAGGTTGCTTCTCTCTTAAACTCTTGTTGTGATTTGATTGTTTACTTTTGTTTCTTGTAAGTTCTTATTTCAAAGAGGTTCTTTAAAGCTTTTCTAGAGTAGGATTCTCTAGAGGGAAGAATAGAAAAGGGTTCTCTAATTTTTGATCATTAGAAGTCTAATAGGGTTTTAAATTTCAGTTCTTTATTTAGGGTTGATAAAGGGTGATTGTTGTAAAGCTTGTAAAGAACCGATTTTAATTTAGTGAAACTCTAACCAAGGTTTGGTTGGAAGAAACTGGGTGTAACTTCTCTTGTTGAGAGGTGAACCGGTATAAGTCCTTGTGTTGATTACTTTCTTTTAATATCTTCTTATCATCTTAATCTATGATTCTTTTGGCGAAATCTTTATTACTCAACAAGTGGAACTTTTACCAATTATATTCTTGAACTTAGTAGTTTGATTGATTGAAGTATTCTTGGTTTAATTGTGATAAAGATCATAAATCTGCTGCTTGATTTTTTAAAGATTTTAAAGACTATTTTAACCAATTCACCCCTCCTCTTGGTTATTGTGTTTGTTCACATTGTTTTTAGTTTTAGTTTCGACACAGTTAACTTTGATATTCATATATGTTACATTTTCAAAATTTAGTAATATAAGCACACAAAAAGGTAACATTCTTTAGGGTGTTACAATTAGTGGAACCCTTCACTAGTTTGTAAAGGAGAACTGAACGTAGCTCTATTTGAGTGAACTAGTATAAAGTGTTTGATTAGTATTCGCTTAACCTTATCTTGACGCACTTTGTCACAGATGTTTTTTTTTTTTAACAAACCTCCTTTGAAAATATATTTTATCAATTACTGGACGACATTGTTTCTACTATCATCAAAACTATTTATTCATTACATGACATTGTTAGTAGCTCGATTTTTGCATAGATGCTCGTGAAAAGCACTATCTTGCAAAAAAGATTTTATTTTTATCTAACACACTATTCAATACCCATTTAGTGTGATATCTGTTATTTCAACCTTTATATATTTTTATCTTCATAAATTGCAACTAAACCACAAGAAGTTCACTACTAGTAGCAACTGCCATTGAACATGTCCACATAATCACCAAAGAGTGAACACTTAATCTTACCCCTAACCAACAGATCAATAAATTAATAAATACAAAAAAAAAAAAACACAACATAATAACAAATCTAAAAATTTAATAAACAAACACTCATATCATCATTAATATCTAGCTCTAGCGATATAACCCTCCAACCCTTGCCATGACCAACGAAAGCTTTCTCAGATGACACAACAGAAAGTCACTACTACATAATAGGCCATTAACATCGAAGACATTCAATATCGATTTTGAATCGATGTTGAAATGACTATCGTTAAAAGTAAGTCATTTTTTACATCGATTATAAGACCGATGTTGAAAACCATTATCTACATCAGTTCTTCCCAAAATCGTTGTAGATATATGGTCCAAATTGTCTAATATCTGGAGCACTTTCTACATTAGTTCTAACAAAATTGATGTTGAAAGTTGTATACGACATTTGTTTTACGAAAATTGATGTTAAAATGTGCTATACCACATTGGTTTTGGTCAAAACCGATGTGGTATTAAAACAGATGTTGTATATCACATTTCAACATTAGTTTTGATAAAAATGTTTTTTTTGCAATTTTTTATATTTTATTTATTTGTTAAATGAAACCAAACCTAATTAAAACCAAAATCAATTCAGGTAATATTAATGGTATTCATATATATATATATATATATATATATATATATATATATATATTTAAATTAATATTGAATATATACTATTAAATAAAGAAACACTTAAAGTGCAAACATAAAATATACTAAAGATAAGTTTAAAAATCCATGAAACAAGTATACCAAACTACATCAAACAATGATCTCAATACATGAATATCATCTATAAGTTATGCTAAACATAAGTCTAACAATTCTAAAATTCCTTAAATAGTCAATGCTTCATTTCTAACTATTAGTAAACGTTTTGCTCACTCAATGTGAGTTGTCTTTATTCTTTCTAGTTTCAATGCTCTTGGATCAATAAGATTTTGCATCATATAATAAAACATAACTTAATCAGTCTAAGTAATAACAACTACAATAAATGAAATCTATTATGAAGTAAACAATAATTACAATTTCTCAATTACTAATACATTTACAAATAGTTAGCTAAATGAGGGCATAACAATATCAAACAAGAAAATTTTATGCATAAATGCTAGGTGAGATCTACATTGTTACAAGAGGACATTGTATAAGAAAATGAAACAATGATAATTGAGAAATATTGTATAAGAAAGATGAAAAATAAAAAAGAGAAAGAAGATACCTTAGGTAAGATCTACACTATTAAAATGAAACAATGGCACTAAATGTTGTTCACTATGCAAGCATAAGGAAGATATATATGGGTTTTCTTTCTCATGAAGCAATGGCATTAAATGAATTTTGTTTAGGCGTCTAAAATCTACATATATTTGTAGTCTTCATGATTTTCTCCCTTTACATGACCACCTCACGTGAAAATAGTAGCAAAAGCAAGCATCTCTATATAGTAGCATGGAGTAACATATGTAAATGCTTTTTCCCACTTGTACATGTACATGTACATGAGGAAATCTCATCATAAACCTTCTCCATGTTCTATATTTTGGTAAGGGAGAGTAAGCACCTTTAAGAATGTTATATTTATTGTTCTAGCTAGGAAAATTGAAAAAGAAACATCGAAAGGGATCACAAGACAAGTATAATACAAGCTACATGAAGAATAGGCCGCACCACATAAAGTGAGCAAAACTGAGGCACAGGCATCAAATTGCAACATGATGACATTGCATTCACTCTCACCAACTCCAAATAATTGAGTAATTTTACCTGGATGATACATAAAGCAAGCATGATTCCAACAAGAGTTTGAGCAATATAGTTAAAAATTTATTGGCAACTAAAAGTGAAAAACAATATCAGTATAACAGGGAACCAAAATGAAAGAAAAGCAAACTGATTTTGTTAAGAAATCTAATGTCTTTTGCAGCTGGTGCTAATATCTTTTACTATATATGTCAAGATGCAGCTTTGGCAAAAATGAATGCCTCGGTAGTTTATACCATGTTATTTGTAGCTGGAATTTTGTGGAGCTTCCTTTTTCGTCGTGGACTCACCCACACATTAGTCATGCTTTAAAAGGGAATGATTATTATAGCAATGCAGGACAACAGGACTTGAGCATCTCATGCTATATATCACAGTTAGAAGCATTTAAATCAAGCACAAATGATTCATCTAAAAATTCATTTTTAAAATTAGTGCATATTCTACCTTAATAGTAATAATTAGATATAGGTGAGAAAGTTTGTTAGACTTTACCTACAAATTTGCCTTGATGAAAACTTTCTTTTAACCAACTTGATGAAATCACCTAAGCACTGTGTAGTCAAAAATATCTCCTTGTTATAAATAATCAACATGATTAATTACATACAAAATTGTAGTAGATATATATTGATGAATACCAATAACAACTTCATAAGAATCAGGATATAAGAACATTATCGCATTATCGACATGTTTAGATTTGATTTGATTATTTTTTATAGGGTATATCATTTTTTTACCAATAGCTTTCATTTTGATTATAAGATGCCAAGATTTCAACTAGTTTAAAATTGATAGTAGATCTCAACTATAAATAAAATTTCAGTATGAAACTAGGCAAGCTAACATTTGAAAAATATTATTTTGAACCTACCCTGAATAGAGGGCGGTACAAAAATTTAGAGTCTTCCTCACTTTTCCTGTGACAACATGTGCGGTCATACTTCCATCATGGGATATAGTTCTTCCAAGGTCTTTAATCACCTAGGGATGGCAAAGTGGGCCACCCCACCCAAAACAGACTGGCCTGGCCCAACCCACCAAAAAGAATGGGTCGGGCCGGGCTGGCCCACTTTTACAAAGTGGGCTGGAAATACTAGCCCACCCCACTTTAAAGTAGGTTAGTGGGCTAGTGGGCCATCCATTTAAAAAATAATAATAAAAGTTAAATTTTTTTAAAAAAGGCAAAAAAATTATAAAAAAACAAATGTAAAAAAAAAAAGTAACTTCACTATTTGGAATGACAAGCAATCCACTATGTGCAAGAACATTTCAACATATCAAAGTTTAAAACCTTATTGCCTACTAGATAAACCACAAATGAAAGCACATTTCAGCAACTCTGAATTAAACAAATTTGATTGTACCAAGAAATACCTCCCTTCCGATTAATATTTCTTCTTTGAAAATAAAATAAAACAATACCAACAAAAACAACTTGCAGCGGTGGAGAAGCCATGTATGCTTCCCTAAACACAAGTTTTAGGATAAAGTACGAAGGAGCAAATGTGATGTTGTACATGCAAGAAAACTATGACAAACCTCTTACACCTTAATTAATCTACTTTTATTATATCTACCAAAGTTTATAATAAAAATTCAACAATTTCCACATTACCACAACATCCTGTACATGTATCAAATCTACTCAAAGTCACTTTTTATATTGCACTGCATAATGTGTATGTGCAAGGCCACAAAAAACACACCAAATATTGAAGAAATAGTCACTATCCATCCCTGAACTGAGAATACGACACATAAATGGTCTGTTTGTTCAGTTTAGAATGATCACTCCATGCTTTACCCAATTCCATCTTTTATCCATAATGAAATGATCTTACAAGAATACTGATGCTCATAGAAAAGTTCATATTGCACATTCTGAGTCACAACTAAACAAGGAAAATGAAGTCAAAGGAACCAAAAAATTAACTCTCCTTCCCAATCATGTTCAAAACATCATCACTTCAACACGGACGCAACCCATATGTTACTGCCGGATAAGAATGAAAAAAAACCAAATGCATTCGTCCAATCTGTGCACCCACTTTCTGCATTCTATCAAAAACCCTCTTTACTTATAATGCAAAATTTCTCTCAGAAGCCAAAACAATAATTTTTACTGGACAAGAATATATGAACGACAGCCAAATGCATTCTTCCAAACTCAGCACCCACTTTTTTGCATTCTATCAAAAACCCCTTTTTACTTAAAAAGTAAATTTCTTAGAACCCAAAACAATCGTTTTTCCTTCTTCAGGAAACAACTAAAAGTGCTCATTTCACCAAATTTAGCACCAAAATCCAAGGCCAATGGACCTGTCCCAATGGCGGGGTCTCATTGTCCCAAATCATGCAATGTAATATGGAAAACAAAGTTATTGCTATACCTTGCTAAGCGACTACACAATGGTGACAGTACCTTGCTAAGCGAACGAGGTGTCGAGGTCTGGAACTGGGACGAGAACGAAGAACTGGAACGACGTCGAGGTCGCGTTCGCGCCGTCGCGGAACAAAGCACTGGAACTGGAAGTCTGGAACGAAGCACGGAAGCACCTGGGAGTGGGAGCACTGGAACGTCGAGGTCGCGGTCTCGGTCACGGAGCCGGAGACGCGGCGCTAACTAGGGAGCACTGGAAGAGTGGAAGAGATCGCAATCGCACAGCCAGCTTCACTTTCTCTGTCTCTCTCATCTTAGACTCACTTTCTCACCTCTCTGCTCAGCCACTCAATTTTCAAATTATATTAAATATCTACTTTAATATTTAAATATTGTAAACCCATCAGGCTGGCCCGATTTTGGTTCACATTTTTGTGGATTGGATTGGTCCGATCCATTTTTTATTAATGGGTTAATAATATTAGTCCAACCCATATTTTTTTATGGATTTAACGGATTGGTCCGTCACATCAGACCCGTTTTACCAATCCTACAATCACCTATACATAGAACAAATGTCTAATGGTGTTAAATTGAAAAAAGAAAAAGAAATATCTAGATCTCAACATTTGAGTTAATTTCCAGGTTCTATCCTATTACTAGGAAAAAATAGAAAGCTTCAAACAGGCCATTTTTTTTACCAACAACAAAAATAAATGTTGAAAGGCGAATGTCAATATAGTCAAAAGGAAGAGACTAGGTCTTTAAAAGGACAATAAAAAAAATGCCTATCAATTTACCAAAGCATATATAAAATGCTTGGCTAATTAAAACATACCTTCGTGAGTTGTGTTTTCTTAGCATCGTCAGCAATATTCATCAACATAATTCTAAAGCATTGTTTAGTTGATGGAAAATATATGTTGAAGGGACCTTCTAAATGCAAATAATCCCCGATACATTTTTCAGAAATTTTTGTAATTGAAGGATCACGAGGGACTTCATCAAAACAAGGATTGGCCTTATTAGTCTCTAAGATGAAACTGTAGCTAGAATCCGGTTGATAGTCAACCAATTGGTTCCCCTTCACCCTTTTTGACTTCAATGAGGATAAAGAGGCTTCCTAGACCCTCTTTACACCTTTTGTAGATTTAGGAGAATACTTCACATTAGCATCAATTCCATCCTTTGAAATTTCTACATTGGCCTATCTATCATCATTTACTTTGGCAAAATGAGCAATGTTAGTGCATCATTCCTTAGCATTGTGACTATCAAATCATGTTCAAAGAGTAAGAGATTACAACAAAAATGACATAAAAATGTTAAATAGCCTCTATAAAAGATATTTTGTTTACTAATTTTTTAATTACAAAAAGGATATGATTTAAATTATAGGTTTAAATATGTTTTTGGTCCCTATTAATTATTTTTTTGGTCTTTGGTCCCTAATAAAATTTAAAATTTTGTTTTTGGTAGCTAAATTTGTTTTGAATATAAGCTTTTACAAGTAACCTGCGGGACTTTCCTTTGGTACCAACCCGTGCTATTTGTACAAAACCTGTTGTAATTCACAAAGGGAAACATCGTAACATTGGAGAACTAAGGGAACATCTTTTACAAGAACCAAATTGTTCTATTTTTATGAACAAGAATGTCTGATTTTATGAACAAGAATGTCTAGTCGAATGACTAGCGGGTTAATCTTGAATCAATAACTCTCTCCTAGGTATCTATAAAAGAAATACCCAGAACGAAGTAGATCACCCTGCACTTTGACACCGATGCGACGTTTAGCCAATGGGCGTGATGTGTGTGCACAGTGACAACATATAAGAAAGTCGAGAGAGAAATCATATACCTGTGAGCGTACCTCTTATTTATAAGATATAATCCATGATTGTTGGGATTAGGATATTTGTTTGTTGGGATCTCCTTCGATGGCTGCTATGCACATTGTTGAGATCTCCTCATTTACTGTTGAGATTCTTAGCTAGTGGGCCCTTAATGGGACATTTTATTAGGCCCATATATTGAGTCCGTAATAGTTTTCCCCCAACCCAGTTGTCGAGGCTTCTAGACAGCCGGGATGTATTAGTTGACATAATCCCATCCTTCAGCTCTGACGAGTTCTGATTTTCACGCACCATTTCCCCTAACTGGCTTGTCGATTTGCTTCTTTTCTTGACATTGATTAATTTATATGACCATCCCTAGTAAGGATAGTTTATCTTGATTTTTCATATATGCCAGGTTGTTTCTTTATTTCTGTCCTGTACCAGTTTCCTCTCAGCACGATAATCTAGTAGTTCGGGTTGCCGGGGTGTATACTATGTTGAACTTTGAATTCTGACCGTAAATAAAGGCACACACCTTTTTGATTTTGATAAATGAACTCAAAACACTTTTAGAGTTCTCTTCAATGAAATCGGACTTAATTCCAAAATTCATTTTCACATTAACATATGAACTCAAACACTTTTAGAGCTCTATTCAGTGACTTCGCCAAAGTCATAAATATCTTACGCAAAGTCTGCTTGAATATTCATCTGGTATTAAAACCCATGTGTTATATTATGCGAAGGTTTTATTTAAATCTCTACATTACATTTCGGCTTATACTACCGGAATGCAATCCGGACCAAGGGCAATCTGTCACATTTTCAGACTCAGTTTTTAACCAAGACTTTAAACATTTCAACCTGATCAGGGTTAGCATGACAATTCACCTCCTTAGCCCAGAATATAACTTTGATGCAACACACACATGAAGGTTTATTTTTATACCCCCATTTTATCTAAACCTTGATTTAAGTATCTCGGTTTTAGATTTTTAATTAGGCTTTGTCTAAGGGCAAAAGAACCAAAATAATATTTTTTTAATAAATATTTACCGATAAGGGGCGCTTTCAAAATTATTTACCAAAATGGGGCAGTGTAACATGCCTAATTCAGGCATGTTACAGCTGCCCCAATTTGGTAAATAAGGCCCCCCTGCTCCGCAGTTCCATCATATCTTGACTTCCAGTGTTCTTTGTCTCTGCTAAACTGCCAACCATTATGGTGTTTTTTGGTTTTTTCAGAGATTTTTGAAGTTGTTTTGAGTAAAGAGAAGCATGAGTTCAAGTGGTGATTCTGTTCGCGTTTGAGGGATTAGGGTTTGCTGGGCATGGTTAGGTTGTGTTTAGGGTATGGTCATGTGACGATAGTTTGTGGTTAAGGGTTTAGGGTTTGGTGGGCATGGGACGTGACGTTTGGGCCAGGGTTGGGGTAGGGTTAGCTTTCATGGTCATGTGACGATGGTTTGC
>PYAF01005396.1:159440-187777 GCA_007407185.1 Glycine tomentella | reverse complement strand
AGAAGCATGAGTTCAAGTGGTGATTCTGTTCGCGTTTGAGGGATTAGGGTTTGCTGGGCATGGTTAGGTTGTGTTTAGGGTATGGTCATGTGACGATAGTTTGTGGTTAAGGGTTTAGGGTTTGGTGGGCATGGGACGTGACGTTTGGGCCAGGGTTGGGGTAGGGTTAGCTTTCATGGTCATGTGACGATGGTTTGCAATTAATGGTTTAGGGTTTGGTGGGCATGGTATGTGACGTTTGGGCTAGGGTTGGGGTAGGGTTAGGTTTCATGGTCATGTGACAATGGTTTGCGGTTAATGGTTTAGGGTTTGGTGGGCATGGTATGTGACGTTTGGGCTAGGGTTGGGGTAGGGTTGGCTTCATGATTTTGGTTTCAACTTGGCAAACTGCTTCACCTTCTTCATCAGCTCATGCTCATAGTCCTCAGAGTGACCCTTTAATCCCCGCAAACTGCTTTCAACAACTTGGCAAAACGAATGCAGCAAAGCACTTGTTACAATTGTGATCAGTGAGGACGATGGTGTTAGTGTTGTCCTTCCAAATGCCCCAAAACCAAACCTTTCTCACCTAGAAAAGATTCAACTATTCCCTCTAATAGGAAAATACAGTTCCCTTGTGGCCATGGCTCATGCGGAATGAACTCACGATATGGCAAGGACTACTATGCCTGCCCCATCAACCTAACCAACATCAACAGTAAATCATTAACCATTAACCTGAACCCCCCAAACCCTAAAAGCATGAACCTAGACGTACATTGTTTCGACTTGTGCCAAGTCCATCATCATATACATAGATAAGAAGCAAAACACAACAAGAAAAAATCACACAACCCTGTTATTGAGGAATTAGGGACTTGACTGACCTGGGGAGTCGAATAAAGTCACGAGTTAAAATGAGTTTTTCATTAGTTGTTTCCACTTGTGGCAAGTCCATCATCATATACACAGCACCAATCACACTCTTCACTCTTCAGTCTGCATTGAGAAGAAGCAAAACACAACAAGAATGAAAACGTCTGATCATGTCTTTCTCCCATTCACCTTCTTCATCAACTCATGCTCATAGTCCTCAGAGTAACCTTTTAATCCCCACAAATTGCTCTCAACAACTTGGCAAAATGAATGCAACAAAGCACTTGTTACAACTGTCATCAGCGAGGACGTTGGTCTTAGTGCTGTCCTTCCAAATCCCCCAAAACCAAACCTTTCTCACCTAGAAAAGATTCCATTATTCCCTCCAACAGGAACATACAGTGCCCTTGTGGCCATGACTCTTGCGAAATCAAATCACGCTATGGTAAGGACTACTATGCCTGCCCCATCAACCTAACCAACATAAACAGTAAATCATTAACCGTAAACCCTTACACCATGTACCCATGCCAACCGAAACCATAAACCCTAAACTATACCCCCTACAATCCTGGACCGCCAATCCTAAACCCTATACCCTAAATCCAAACCATTTAACACAAACCCTAGCCATTTAAACCAACATACACCTAACCCATAAACCCACACACCTTAAACACTAAACCATTAATGTCAACCCCCCAAACCCTAAAAACATGAACCTCGACGTACATTGTTTCCACTTGTGCCAAGTCCATCATCATATACACAGATAAGAAGCAAAACACAACAAGAAAAAATCACGCTGACCGTGTTATCGAGGAATTAGGACTTGACTGACCTCGGGAGTCGAATAAAGTCACAGGTTATCATTTGGCCCTGCGTTTCGAGCTATCATATGTCTAGTGCCATTTCTGACAACTTCGTGAACTAGACAAGGACAAAAACATAGACACAACACCAATCACTCTATTGACTCTTCACTCTGCATTGAGAAGAAGCAAAACACAACAAATTAAGAAAACGTGTGATCATGTCTTTCTCCCATCCAACAGGAACATACAGTGCCCTTGTGGCCATGGCTCTTGCGAAATGAACTCACGCTATGGCAAGGACTACTATGTCATCCCCATCAACCTAACCAACATTTACTGTACTACAACTACGAAGGCACTATTACTGGTTATAGGGAGATGTAGCATGTAATAAAAGAAGGAAAGTACACAAGCAGAGCATGTCTTTACAGATGCAGTTTTTGATGTGCCTAGACAATAGACATGTATTTATTATATATACGTATATAAAGTAGAGATTTATTTATTTTTCAATCCATAAACCCTAAATCTGTAACCCAAGCCCTAAACCCTAATCACAACATAAGCCCTAAAACTAAACCAGAATCCATAAACCCTAGGTCTGTAACCCAAGACCTAAACCCTAATTATACATATATTGATTGGGCGTCATTCAACACGCCCACCAACCCTAAACCATGCAACCAGAACCATGAAACCAACCCTAACCCAAACCTAGCCCAAACGTCACGTCCATGCCCACCAAACCCTAATCCCTTAACCACAAACTATCGTCACATGACCATACCCTAAACACAACCTAACCATGCCCAGCAAACCCTAATCCCTCAAACGTGAACATAATCACCACTTGAACTTGTAACGACCTCCTTTTATTTACGTATTTAACTTATTACTTATTTAGTTTACGTATGATTTTTTTTTTTTTTACTTAATTAATTTTCGAAAATCAATTACCATAGCCTTAAACTAATTCATTTAGAATTTTTCGAAAATAGTAGTTAGGGTGATCAAGCTTAATAACTTATTTATTATTTTGACAAAACTTTTACTTTTTCTACTAACTAATTCGTTTACGTAAAACTATCATTCTAGATGAGCTATTTAATTTACTACGTTTGTAAGTTCACCACAACATACAACATACAATTCGATATAAACAGTCCATAGTACAGATCCAATAATATACAGATAGTCCAAAATACATATCAAAAGCCAGAAAATAGTAAATATCACATCATCTTCATCACATCATCCATGCATATCTTCAATCCAACATCCATGCTCAGCTATTGCTGTTCATCTGCTCGCCCGAATAAATTGGGGTCATCACAGGTGTCAACCACAGACACAACTCGGGTAAGTCTATGATAAATACAATTTAAATACAGAGAGTATATATATATAAATAATCACAATATCATCCATAAAATTTGTAGAAAATGCATGCTTATCTTTTTATATGATGCATGATTGTCTTAAAATTTTATCTAATGGTACCATAGTCAAGATAGCCCCACTTTCTCTCTTGTGGCCCAGAACTTATCCAATCAGTCAGGGTAGGTCGGTGTTGCAATAGGAAGGTCACCTCCATCCATGTGATCATCATGGTGGTGTGGTCCTCACCGCCACAACTACCCCCCAGTTCAGACTCCTTTTGTCTGAACGCATGGACTCAGTCAAGCTATCTGACACACCTCCTCTTGAGGTAACGCGGCTTAACCCCCGCAGGGCATATGCACATGAATGAATGATTCATATTTAATCTTTAATTGTGTTCTTTACTTGATGTTCCATAGGTTCAACATAAACTAATAAAGTACCCAATATATTTAAAAACTCATGGAACAACCATATATAAACCTATTTACACAAAATTTTACAACAACAGTCCATTCCATGAATTTTCACAACATGCCATAATTTATTAAAACTCAAACATTGATTAATCATGGTTCAACATAATACACAAAATTCCAACATTCCTTTAACATAAAATTTAATAGACATACATAGTAATCAGCCATATAAACTTTAGTAAAATATCAATACCAATTAAATCATTACATACCAAGGTTCAAGTCTTTTAACAAAATACTTATTAAGCTAAATTTAATTTATTCATGCTACTAAACATCTATTAAACTAAATTCAAATTACTTCATCAATTAATAAATTTATTAAATCGATTTAATTATTTGAGACAATTCTTACTATTTCTAATAAGTAAGGCTTAATTGTAAAGCTAATTAAGGCTCTTAACATATTTAAACCATAATTATCATAGGCTTCCCATACCTTTGCCTTAAAATTGACCAGCCTTTGCTTCCTTTTTCTTTGATCTTCACGTGTAATTTTAGGTAGGTGGTCTTTGATTTTTCCTTTTTAGTGAAAGGTAAGGGTTGAATTTGATATAAAAGCTAAAGGTACACGGCCACTTAGCTTGTTTTGGAATTTTTTGGCTTTTGAAAGGAATAAGGCTTTGCACGATCACTTCCCATTTTTTTTTTCTTTTTCCCAACCAAGTTTACGGACCCTCCTATTTATATGAGAATGTTTCCTTTGCTTTGTAAAAAAATCTCACTTAAGTTATCATTACTTGCTTTACATGTGTTTGCTATTTATTGGCTAGCAAATCATTTGATTCCAAGTGTACATATTCTACAACCTTCTTGTTTCTTCCTTGCAATTCACGTGCTCCTTCTTTTGGTGAGGCTTCTCCCTTTAATTTTCCTTCACCGTGCAATGCCTTGTTTTGAATAGATTCTTGCTTTTAAAATATCTTGGTGTCATAATTACTACTTGCCTACTTGGACCAATGAGATTTTTTATGCTTTCTCAATCATTCATGTGCTATCCTTGACTTTTCAAAAGCTTTTCTCCTTAGGTTCATCTATCACACAGTTCAAGCTTATTCCTAAAGCCATGTTTATACAAATTTTCTTTTTATTTCCTTTAATAGCACTTTTCTTAATTCTTATTGGTCTAATTCGTTTTCAATTAATAAAATTACTAACCTAACTTGTTAAAAAAGTCTAGTTATCCTATAATTAAGAGAAAGTACTATAGATTATTTTTATCATTTTCCTATGTTTTTCAGATACTCGAGTTAGTCTGTATTGAGCTTTTTTCAAAATTTCCATTAAAATTTCTAGAAATTGTAATTCATGATTTCTTGTCATCTCTTTGTTGATAATTTGTTCTCTATGGATATATTATCCTTCCCTCAGGTTCCTACAGGATTTCCAAAATTATCTGGCTATTTTTAGGGTAAAGGGTATTTTGGTCATTTTTCAAAATTCCTAGGGGCATTTTCGTCATTTTTGCCTTAAACTCATTTTTATAAAATAGAAGTGCATATTGATAATTTAATGATAAAAACTCACAAATATGTATTAAATATGAGGGTGTTACAGAACTCATGCTTCTTGTCACTCAAAACAAGTCAATTTAAAAAAGTCAGGCAGGCGTACATGGTGTTTGGGGTTTAGGGCTTTGTGGTGAGTTTAGGGATTGGTTGGGGTTTAGGGGTTGGGTATTCGTGTGAGGGGTTAGGGTTGTGTTGGCAGGCGTACATGGTGTTTGGGGTTTAGGGCTTTGTGTTGAGTTTAGGGTTTGGTTGGGGTTTAGGGTTTGGTTGGGATGTAGGGTTTGGTTTAGGGTTTAGGGTTTGGCTGGGGTTTAGGGTTGTGTCGGCATGCGTACATGGTGTTTAGGGTTAGGGTTTAAGTTGATTCCTTTTTAGTTACTTTTAGATAGATACTTATAAACGTTAAGTGATTCATTTTTTGGTAAGAATTTGTGTTGCTAGGGGTTTAGGGTTGTGTGCCTTTGGCATTTGCCATTGTTAAGGGGGAGACACTGGAAGCTTGGAATTACTTCCTTTCTAACATTTGCTTCCATGTTACTCGCATGCAAAATAGTTTAGTCACATGATAATGTATGCATTTGTGGGGACCCCAAACCTAGCCCAAACGTCACATACCATGCCCACCAAACCCTAAACCATTAACTGCAAACCATCGTCACATGACCATGAAAGCTAACCCTACCCCAACCCTGGCCCAAACGTCACGTCCCATGCCCACCAAACCCTAAACCCTTAACCACAAACTATCGTCACATGACCATACCCTAAACACAACCTAACCATGCATAGCAAACCCTAATCCCTCAAACGTGAACAGAATCACCACTTGAACTCATGCTTCTCGCCACTCAAAACAACTTCAAAAATCTCTGAAAAAACCAAAAAACGCCAGAATGGTTGGCAGTTTAGCAGAGACAGAGAACACTGGAAGCCAAGATATGAAGGAACTGCGGAGCGGGGGGGCCTTATTTACCAAATTGGGGCAGCTCTAACATGCCTGAATTAGGCATGTTACAACACGCCCAATCTAGGCTTGTTGTAACATGCCTAATTCAGGCATGTTACACTGCCCCATTTTGGTAAATAATTTTGAAAGTGCCCCTTATCGGTAAATATTTATTAAAAAATATTATTTTGGTTCTTTTTCATTAGCTGAAGGTTTTAACCAGTTCAGGTTTTACCCTTAAGCAATCACTTCTTGAGTTTTTAACCCTTTCTTGGGCTTTACCCTCAAGATCTCTTACAACTCGAGTTTTTTACGCGGTTCAAATTTTGGAAGTGTCCTCACTTACTCTTTGAACCCGACTTCTTTTTTGCACTTCTTGAGTTTTTAACCCTTTCTTGGGCTTTACCCTCAAGATCTTTTACAATTTGAGTTTTTAACCCGGTTCGAATTTTGGAAGCATCCTCCCTTACTCTTTGAACCCGACCTCAATTTCAAATTTCGAAAGCGTCCTCCCTTATTCTTCGAACTCGGCTTCTTTTTTGCACTTCTTGCTGACTTTGTTGCCGCTTGAGGCATGTTCTTGCCATTTGATTTGTGAACCATTTTTATCCCGAAGTGTTGGTCTTTATTTAACATACCACTTATATCCCGGAGGACAGGTACAACATTTTTATCCCAGAAGACCGGTACAACTTTTTTATCCCGGAAGACTGGTACGACATTTATATCCCAGAAAAGCGATACAACATTTATATCCTGGAGGACCGGTACAACACTTATATCCTGGAGGACCGGTACACATTTATAACTTGGAGGACCGGTACAACATTTTGACTTCTTTCGTCAAAGTTTTATGGTTACGGAGACCAGTTTTACCTCTTTGAAGGACCTTTTAATTTGGGCCCCAATAAAGACAAAAATGCTTTATTTATTTGCAAACTTGCTATAAAATGGCTCATGATCTCAATAAACGAGAAACAACATTGTTTCCAAATTACAACTTACTAATCCTAATTAAGGAAACTTGCCGAAACCACGACTTATTGATCCTAACAAAGGAAAAACATTACTCGTCGAAACCACGGTATATTGATCCTACCTTATTCTTCAAACTCGGCTTCTTTCTTGGCTATGACCCCCTTGCTGCTCCTTGCCCCTTGGAGGTGGGCTTCTTCTTTCTTTCTCTTTGCCAACTACGTTGGCAATCTCCATTTGTTCTAGTTCAAGGTACTTTTTTGATCGAACCCTAAACTCCATCAGGGATTTCACTGGATCTTTGTAGATTGGCTTTGTCAGCCGGGATGACCCATTCAACCCGGTGACAATGAGGCGCACATGCACTTCTTCTTCCAACCCTTGCACCTGCAAGGAAGCATCCTTGAAACGATCCAAATAACTCTAGAGCATCTCACTAGGTTGTTGTCTTATCTTCCCAAGTGCGAATTCGAACTTGGGTTGTTTCTTACTAGTAGCAAAGTTCAACAGAAACTTCTGCCCGAAATCTTCAAAATTGCGGATTGACCGCGGTGGTAGTGTATGAAACCAAGTCTGAGTAGCCCTCGATAAAGTTGTAGCGAAAACCCTGGAAATAATGGGCTCATCAATTCCCCTTACACACATTTGCATGTCAAACTCATCAATGTGCACTTGTGGGTCTTGGCTTCCATCATATTTTAGCAAGAAAGATCCATCGAAGTCTTCCAAGTATGGAGTGTTGACAATTTCGTCAGTTAAAGGACTGTTGTTATGTTGCCCCCTACTGTATTCTTGGGCGAGGTGCAACTTCTCTGGGCGGACCCGCTACATTTTGGTCTTCCTCCGCAATCAGGTTCTGAACCATCATTGCAGGTTCCTGAACGCCAGAAATCACAACCCGGACTTGGGCTGTCTGATTTGTTTCCGCGGTAGCAGTTTGGGGTGGAGCGATTGCTTGCATTCGAGCCGCGTTTCCAACGTCAATTTGGACTGGGTTTGCATCTCAAACTCGGCTGGACCTCCAGCATTCATTCATGATGAACCCCCAATCTCCATCCGATTGATTGGTCCTCCAAAATCAGCCCGAGCTACACTTGTGTTGCCTCTTTGGTCTACATGTTGACTTTGTTGTCCTTGATTCTCATTATGAGCCAGATTCTCCATGCTTCTAAAGCGTTGCTCCATAAGCTGGATACGCTGCTCTTCTTCACGTCTCAATGCGGCACTACACTCCTCTATCTGTAGTTCTAGGTTTCTGATATTTTCCTACCTTTACAGAGCATACCTCTTTTCCATCTCATCCATTCAGGCCAGGATTGAATTGAGAATGTTGTTCATGAGACATTCGTTGGGCTCTTGAACCATCTGGATTTGGTTCAGACGATGAGCATCTATATGATCGGGTGAGACTGTCCGTGTCACTGGAGCAGGAGTAGAGGCTGCATCTGAAACCTCTTAACTTACATGGACAACGTCATAGTCCGCCGGTTGGGGTGGTGCCATGTTCTGATCTGGAAGAGGTAGTGGATTCACCTCCTCCAAAACAGGATTTGACAGTAAATCCCTCCTTACACCCGCATCAGAGTATGGGTGCAATCTGATTGTTGCTTCTCGTGTTTACCATTGGGAACGTGGGATTTGAAATTTAACATCCCCACAGACGGCGCCAATTGTTATATTTTTATGAACAAGAATGTCTAGCCGAATGGCTAGCGAGTTAATCTTAGATCAATGACTCTCTCCTAGGTATCTATAGAAGAAATACCCAGAACTAAGCAGATCACCGTGCACGTTGATACCAATGTGGTGTTTAGCCAATGGGCGTGATGTGTGTGCATAGTGACAACATATAAGAGAGTCGAGAGAGAAATCATATACCTATGAGCGTACCTCTTATTTATAAGGGTGTTACCTCTAGGTTAATTGTTGTCATTTTGTAACTAGATAAGTTATAACCTCTTGATTAGATAAGATATAATTCCTGATTGTTGGGATTAGGATATTTGTTTGTTGGGATCTCCTTCGATGACTATTATGCATGTTGTTGGGATCTCCTCATTTATTGTGGAGATTCTGAGCTAGTGGGCCCTTAATGGGACATTTTATTAGGCCCATGTATTAGGTCTGTAACACAAATTATGATTGTGATAACTGATATTTTACTATTTAAACTGGCCTCTTTACATAAATATCAAAAAAGCAATTCTACAATAAATAAATATGTAACTAGAAAAATAAACAAGGAGGAATACGAGCATGATCACATATCTATCATGTATTCAAAACTCAAAAATGAAATAACAATCATTCATACAATAAATAAAAAATGACTCTATGATCTACTCAAGTTTCCAAAGAATTTTCATTTATAAATTACCTATTTAAGCCAAAATCCTTCTGATTCTTTGTCCCCCCCAAAATAAAATAGAATAAACACCAACACATTGAACTCTCTTCCTTAGCTATAGAAACATTAGATGACCAAAACCTACAAGAAATTAACCAATAATTAATTGAGCTAAAAAGTCTTATTTAAACTCATGATTATCACGATGGCATGATCACCAAATGTTAGACTCTTGGCAAGTGTACCAATTGTCATTGCAGGTTACATAATTTATAAAAGATTGTTTCCACAGGGACTTGAGCTACTCAATTTTTCCAGATGAAAAAATCAATTCAATAGTTATGTACAATAAGTGTAAGTGGAATTCCATCAGTTTACGAAAATAACGGAAAATTATGAAAACTAGTAAATTTTAATTTAATTAATTTATAAGAATGTAGAATTGGGTTTCATTGTTCATACCCTCAGTATCCATTTAATATTAACACATATGAATCGTTCTCCAATATTACTGATGCACACATTAATTCACCTCGAATCGATCCATCACATTCAAGAATCCTAAGGATATTTACCGAACATCGATCCCTTGTATATGAAGTAAATAACCCAACATTACAATCATAATCTCGTGCTATTTGCAATCAAAACGTTATGCTCTATTCCTAGCAATGTAACGTAAAGAGTAAAATCATTTAGTTCAAATCCTAAGGGCACTTTCCAGTCAAGCTTAGAATCTAATTTCATGAGACTAGTGATCAAGTAGAATCAAGCATTAAGAACATAATGAAATTACCAATGATGAGTAAAATAGATTCATACATATATCAAATATCAAAAGAGATACATATGGGTAAGAAGATTACATCCAATCCATAGGAGACACTACCCGATCATGGTGTAGAGCAAGAGATCAATAGAAGACATACAAGGGTGGTGATCCTCGGCCTGTTTCTATAGAGTTTCCACTCCTTTTCTCTCTTATCTCACCTCTCTTTAAGCCTCCATGGCTGCTAGTTTCGTTCTCACCTGGGCGAGTTAATACTTCATGTTGAAGAAAGGTCTTTAGCCCAGGCGAGTTCTGGGCTAATTTGCTTGCGGAAATTTCCTTTGTTGACCTTTTTGCCCCTTTTTGATTGTCTTGATTGCTTTGGATGCTCCGAATACCATTGAAACCTATCAAAACACTAAATTTGATTGAACTAATCTTCCAAAATGTAAATAACATATTTATATATGTACTAACTATAAAACAACTAGGAATAAAGCAAATTTATAATCAAATTCACTGAAATCAAAAGACAAGTGCCAATATTAAATCTCGAGTTTAACTAAAATATGACATTTATGAACTCCCCATAACCTAAAATATAACATATTTATATATGTATTTTTTTTAAAAATTAAAAAATTGGGATTGTCGTAAAAACCGTCTTAGAATGTTTTTTTTTATAAAAAAATTGAGGATTCTAAGACGATTTTTTTCAAAAAACTGTCTTAGAATGTCTTTTGTAAAAATAAAAATATTGAGGATTCTAAGACGATTTTTCTGAAAAATCGTCTTAGAATATACACTTAAGATGGTTTTTCAAAAAATCGTCTTAGAATGTCTTTTTTTAAAAAAAAAAATTAGAAATGTCAACACGTCCATTACGTACATAATACACGAGTACACAACCCAAATTCTAATAGTCTTATTCTAAAGTGGATTAATCCTAGAAGTTTAGAGTTTTTTAATTATATTTAAATTATGATTTGGTAGCAATTGCATCATGTAATGCAATCTATAATTTAACGACTAAGCCAACTCTACAGTCCATATAAATAATTCTACTTTTCTAATTAGTAAATGACATATCTTTTGAACAAGTTAAGCCACCTTATCCCGAGTAGCAAAAGTCTGATCCTTCAACTGACTCTAGCTTTTGATTTTGACCACCTGATGATAATGCAACTTTAACTTCTGTAACCTATAAAAATGAAAAATCTCGTAAAAAAAATTTCTCTTTATGAAGATGATGGAAAAAGTTAAAAATATTCAGTGACTATTGTCAAGAAATGAAATATTTCAAATTTGTTTATGACATGAGATTTTCAGCATCCAAGTAACACAAAATTGTACTAAGAACCATATATATTAATTGTAACACTTAACTACACATCATAAAAAAGAATTAAGAAAAAAAGGAAGGAGAAATCGTAGAATATTATTCATCATGATGTAAGGGATTGTAACTGATGGAGTTATAACATGAACTTACTAAATATTATGATAATTAATGTGAGTCATACTATTTGTTCACCAAAGTCCACAGTAATGTTGTCTTGTGGAATACTCTTTACAAATATGGTAATAACCACATCATCAGGTTTCTCGTAGAATTCATGTCTACATCAATATTATTTCAAAATTTAACCATGTATGATAGAAGTCTTTCCTTTCAATTGGAATTTTCCAAAAGTTATATTAAAAGCATCACAAGAACAGGCTAACCAATTATAGCAGTACAACAAATATGAGCAACAAAAATTATGAGGCACTTTCAATATGTAAGGCCAAGGCAAGCCCTGTCATGGCGATAAAGTTGTGTCTTGGTGACTTGTTGGTCATGGGTTTGAATCTGAAAACAACCTCCTTGCAGATGCAAGGGTAAGGCTACGTACAATATCCATCTCCCTTACCTACACATAGTGTGGAGCCTCCGGACAATGAGGTACGTAGTTTTTTAATTTTTTTTTCAATATGTAAAGCAATAACCTTAGTAAATGGAACAAAACAGAATATTGCACTAACCTGTATTTAGGTTTAACCACTATTACTATAGGTGGATCTGGAAGATCATTTTCTGCCTCAATAGCTTTTGTAGTAGCACCCTGTGTTTTGCTCTCTTATTGTATGGGTACTACACCAGATTCTTCTGCCCAACATAGTATTTCAATCAAACACGTCAGCTCATAATCAAATATGACATATGTTAACATATTCCCTTCCAAAGGTCAAGAGATAATCATGAAGTTTCATATGAAATCTAAAACACCAAAAATGTAAACACCACAAACAATAAAAAGCCTTCTCTCAGTTTGGTGCATGTGGTCAGTAGACACCAAAAGGGAAAGTTCGACTATAGTCAACATATGAAATAAATGTTTACCTACAATCAGTTCATCGCAGTCTTTGATCAAATCAATAAATTTAGAATCTCTTGGAGCCAATGAAGTCCCCATCTCTAGAGCTGCCTTAGCAGTCTGATATTCCTTAAGCTTGATGCATGCGATACTACAACCAAACACCAAATAAAGTTACATCAAGAAGCTTAGTAAATAGTATAGGCAAAAAAAATCAAAATATTGTTATTTTAATAAAAAAAATTACGAAAATATAATCATTTTGAACCAATTTATGAATGTATATCACTCAGTCGTGCCCCAGGTGGGCGCCACAAGTCGTGCCAATGGAGGCGCAATAGGTACAAAGTGGCACCCCATATAGGCGCCACAAGTGGCGCCTCATACAGGCGCAACTTTGCACCCCTATATATACCCCAAATTCACTTTTTTCACTTCTACCTTCTCTCTAGCACTTTGACTTGACTGCTCTCTAGTTTTCTGTTTGAGTTTGAGGCTTTGCGCAGCGAAGCTCTGCCGGTCAAGTAAGTGCTTGAATATCTGCTTTTTAAATTACATGAAATATATTATATCATTGTCTTAGAAAATTGTTATTGATGTAGGAAATTGTTAGTCACTTATATTATAAATAGTTACTTAAAAAATACTTTAGCGATATAGTTAGTGAGTTATAACATGTTTATTGGCTTGGAATATTATTAGTTAGTGATCTAGGTTATGATTAAGGACCTACCTAAGACATACATAACCAATTTTTAAAAATAATATTATTTGAAATTAAATAAATTATGATAATGTGATTATAAAATGTGTAGCATATTATTATGGCCGAGTCATTGTCATCTGAGTCACCTCGTTCTGCATCTGACCATGAGCCTACCGATCCCACAATGCATGTTCTTCCCAGACCATATAGATGGGATATACTTAGGAGGAGCAGACAGCGCACCCATATTTCACAGGCTGTTTGGAATGAGGAAACACAGAGAGAACTAAAGATTCGCCGAGAAGGTAGACCTAGTGGTGGACCCCTACCCGACGATATTCCAGACCTAGTCGCACAGTATTTGACTCAGGATGGTTTCATACATGTTGCTAGCATGCGATATATGCAGGTATCCATTTACAAATATTGTTATGTTTACTATGTTGAAATTAGTGTATTTTGAACTTATAAATTGATAAGTGACTTATATTTTTTAGATTGATGTTGCCCTTATCAATACTATGGTTGAGCGGTGGAGGCCAGAAACATATACTTTCCATATGCCGTAGGGTGAGATGACTATTACATTGCAAGATGTCGCATGTATGCTTGGATTTCCTACTGATGGGCAAGTCATTACCGAATAGACTTACACCAATGAAAAGACATTGGCAATGGGCCCGATGTGGCCACTAAGTTTACCTCTAGCAATTTGAAGCTATCATATTTTGACAGAGTGTATCCTACATGGGATGTAGTTGATGGTAATCCTCAAAATGTGATATACTTTATCAAGGCTCACATTGCACGTATGTTAGGATCTTGGATCCTTTGCAGCAGATCGAGGGGGGGGAGCGTAGTAGGATGTCGCTACATTGCCTTCCTTGTGGGTGATTTTGCTGATATTGGTTCATATAGCTGGGGTCTGCAGTTCTGGCACACTTGTTTAGACAATTGTGCGATTGTACAGACCTAGAGAGAAAAGACATTGGTGGTTGCACTATTTTGATTGTACAGACTCAGATTTCCACCCATTGCTCCCTCTTTGCCTCATCTGTATGAGCTGGACCGCCACTTCGGACACTAGTATGTTTGTTTTGTATAACTTGAATCACCATGTATTTATGTGTACTGCAATTAATAATTGAATGTTGAATTTGGAAATTAGATTTAATGCTTTAGGTCGCTTCAAAATGAATTCACTTAATTGGTATCGAGACAGACTAGACACCTTATGTAGAGATGAGGTATGTTTTTTTAATCAAATATATTTATTTAAAATGGATGTGAATATGCAATTGACTCCTATAAATGTTTTAATTGTGTAGGTGGTTTGGCAACCTTATCAAGATTACGATATCTTGGGTGCATCTCCTGGCACAAAGCATTTGTGGATGGCTTGGACACTTGTTATTTGTTTTCACATTGCTGAGTATGTGCAGCCTGATAGATGCATGAGGCAATTTGGGTGGGATCAACTGATACCTCACAGGCCTGGAAAATTGAAAGGTGTGCATGATTTTACCCTTCGGGGTAAACCCCAAGAAAATTGGGCTCGTAGGCTAAGAAAATTTATAAAGAGATGGAATAGGAGAGTTCAACATGTTGAAGTGCCTCCTGAAATACATGGTCTTATGTCACCAAACCATGAGTACATGGTTTGGTATAGACTTTTCGGCAAGCGATATGTCACGAAGCGGGCTGCCAAATTAGGACGTTGTGTAAGTTATTTACTCGAAATCATATTTTTACTATTATTATATATTTTTCTTTATGTATATATGTTGTGAGTTATAGGTTGATGGTCTGGAGAATTTGTATTTTGTCACCACGCCTGAGCAATTTCTGCACCACCCTTTGGAATATGTACACAAGGAAATAACTCTCCTGATAGTTATTTTTAGATAGGCCGCTTGGGTGGAGGAGCCAGGTCTAGAGGCACCCTTGATACAACTTCTAGAGCCTATTCATGCACCTAGGCCACGCATGGGTGGATGGTTTAGGCCACCCTTCATAGGTCATGAATACGGTGTTTAGCAGACATTTCACAAGCCTACCCAGCCAGAGGCTCATACATATTATCAGCCAGAGTGCCCATCGATGGACACGCAGAGCCAGTCGGTGTATCAAGCCAGTCCAGTAACCATGGCATGATCAGACAACGAGCAGTAGTCAGAGACCTCAGTCGTGGGATGATATAGCTCTTGAGGACATGTATAGCCATATAGATTTTTCACCACACCAGTCAGACTATCGTCCAGAGCTGACGGTCGAGGCCACTGGAGCTCCATACCATGTGCCACCACCTGCTCCTACTCCATAGTCTTCGCGTGGACGTGGTAAATGTAGATTGCCAAATCGTCAGGCGCGTCATCAGCAGTGGCCTCCGGCTTCGTAGACTTTCTATTTTGTATTTGTTATTTGTTACAGACTATGTTATAGACTCTATGGTATTATGGACCTTTTTTATCGCTTATATTTGTCATGAACTATGTTATGTACTATGTTTGTCGCTTGTTATTTGTTACAGACTATGTGAAAACGTAAAGCAACAAATAACAACATAGTGAACCTCAAAGACAGTCAGTTATGAAATATAAGAAGATAAAGAAAACATTAACATATCAAAAATAAAATCATGAGGTACATGGACGACTAAGACAATTTCGACGGTTATGACCAGGTAATCTGCATATGCCACACCTAATACGACTTTGACTAGTTTCAACTTCATCCATCTCATTGCGTATTCTAGTTGACATTGGATGACCCTTTGCACGCAACATAGAATTGCTTGCTCATTACCAATTGGCTGGCATGGAAATGAGTACGCTTTTACCAAGTTTGTTGTAAGGAATACATCATCCACATATTGTGCCGGTGCCCGACAAACATGTAAAGCGGCTGTTGCAGCATGACTACAAGGATACTTGAATGCCTTAAATTTCCCACACTGACAGAACCGCTCAGGGAGGTTTATAGAATAGGATTTCTCATAACCATCGTCAACCTCAAATACAGTTTGCTCAACATTATATGTACGAACATAATGACCAATAGCATTGGACTCATTGGCCTTCAACATAGCAACCACATTTTTGCAATGACGATGAGGACCTTGCAATTGCTTAGCATCCGATTGACCCTTGCATACAAAATATTCCACCAATCTGCTATATGTGTGTTTAATCAAGGCGGTTATTGGCATGTTTCTTGCACCCATTAAAACCCTGTTAACTGACTCAGACAAATTTGTTGTCATATGCCCATACTTTCGTCCCTCTACATCATATGCACGTGTCCACTTTTCCTTGGGGATGTTATCAATCTAGTTTGCAACCTCAGGACTCACATCACAAAAATGTGTCAAGGCTACCTCAAAATCGATAATAGAAGGAGTATAACCTTCACACAAATTAAATAACATTAAAATTCATTAATACATGCAAAATTGGAAGATGAAGTTGTTAACCATACCTAAATTCAATACCGCTCTCTTCAAATTTTCATTTCTGAACTTTTGATTAAAATTGCTAGCAATATAATGAAGGCAAAACACATGATATGCATGCGGTGGCTGCCACCCATGGTGCCTCTCAATTGCAGATAATATGCTTAGGTGCCGATTAGAAATAAGACAAATATTTGTCTTCTTTGTAACATGAGTGTGAATGTTATCCAGAAAGTAATCCCAAGCTTCCAACGTCTCTCCTTCAACAATAACAAATGCAAGTGGCAAACATTCATTATTTTCATCCTGAGTTGTGGAAATCAACAATTTTCCTTTGTACTTGCCATATAAATGAGTGTCATCAATTTGAATAATCGGTTTACAAAAATTGAAAGCCTCGCAACATTGTCTGAAGGTCCAAAAAATGCGGTGAAACATGCGTTTTCCATGAACGATTCTATGAGCCACACAATAATCTTTGTTTGAAGATGATAAATAGAACCTGGTGAAAAGCAAAGCATATAGTCGCACCATCTAGGAAAAAATGCATATGATTCCTCCCAATCACCGTAGATAATTGTCATTGCTTTCTACTTTGCATACCATGCCTTTCTATATGAAACTTTGTATCCATAGGAATGGGCTATCCTCTCCTGGGCTAGTCCAATTGAACATGATGGATCATGCTTTATCATCTCTAATAATAAAAATGTAACATTAACATTAATAATAAAAATAAAGTCATTAATTCTCATAATTATCATGTCATCCAATAATGTACCTACTACGAGTGAAGCAATAACATCAGCATCAAGCTGTTTGTGGTCCTGAGAAATGTGATCATTCAAGCAATTGTGATCCCCCACCCCATTTTGTAACCATCCATCTTTCACCGTACGTTGGTTTTATTACCCTAACCTTCCACGGACAATTCTGGTCATGCGCACGACATTTCATACTTAACTTTGTAAGCGTGCTTTCAACCACAATAGCTTCTTGATGCTCTTTCATGAGGTTTTGCTTGATTGCCATCTGCACCTCTTTTTTTTATGCAAATTCCTATTTGACAAACAACTTATTCCTTAATATCCATGGACCCTCAATTGAACCAAAACCAGTGCTAGAATCTTGTTCACTTGGATGATCCCAATCAATGTATGTGTAATGTGGGATTCCATCCCAAAAAGTAGTATTACCCTCACCTACATGTGCAAATTCCCATTATTATTACAAAAATAATACATAAACAAAAACCAGACATATATGTAAATAAATGTTGTTTGGTATCACACCTTCCGAATGTTGTGGTAATTGATACTTGCCTACATCCTGATGTGTTTGGATTTGAGACTCCCCTGCATCTTCATGTGCTTGGATTTGAGACTCCCCCACATCCTAATGTACTTGCATTTGAGTTGCGCTTGGACCATCATCCTAATCATTGTCTGAAGCACTAGCATCTCAATAAGAAGACAATCTTCCATTGCGATATTTTCATCATCGTCATCGTCAATATCATCATCCATAACCCAAGTAGGGTCATTTTCATCTTCCATAGACAAATTAACAAGCGGAGCAGCAGATGATGATGCATTATGGGAAGAATTGAAATCAACTGACCTCATTGGTAAAGCGACATCCTTTACTTCAGCAATATCCACATACAACTCTAAGAAATCTTTCCTTGGCTGGTTAAACAATCCTCCTATTACTATTTCTACATCTTCGTCGTCCATTACTTGCATGCTAATATATTTATCTTCGCACCATATTCTTGTAGTGACCATAGTGATAGATCGATTACCTTTGAGAACTAATTTTTGACAGATTTTTTGATTCAATTCGTCAATAGTTGAGTTGCGCTTGATACGTGTTGGCCTTTTCTCACCTTCGAAAACAACACCACGTCGGCCCCCAATTTCCCTACCATTATAATATAGAACAATATGAATAGAATCAGTTGTGTACACATTTTTATATATATAACCAAAAAAGCACAAAAGAAAGTATAAATAAGAAAATTTTGAGATATCTAAGAGTAGAAAGATGATAAAGAAGAGTTTTGAAGAGTGTGAAGAGGATATGAGTATAAATAGAAGGAAAATGGCTGAATGACGCCTGGGCGGCGGGCAGGTAAGGGATGAAGTCGCGCCCCAGAAAGGCGGTACAAGTGCAAAGTGGCGCCTGTATGAGGTGCCACCTGTGGCGCCTATATGGGGCGCCACTTTACACCTATAGAGCCTTCACAAGGCGCGACTTGGGGCGCCCACCTAGGGTGCGACTGAGTGCTTTACATTCATAAATTGGTTCAAAATGACTATATTTTCGTAATTTTTTATTAAAATAACAATATTTTAATTTTTTTGCCAAATAGTAGAGTAGTAACTACAATCAAATTGACCAAGGACACAACACAAGGAATGTAAAACAGAATGCAAAAGCTTATGACATGATGAGACGAGATCAAATGTACTTTGACACAAATATCCTTGTTAGTATTCAACTTTCACATAAAATAGTAATATGTCAGCATTAACAAAAAGCAGTTTGTTAAGGACAAAAGATATTTGTCACCTCAATAACATTTTGGTAGTAGCAGTACAATAACCAACTTTTTGACAATATTTTACAATTCTACTACGGAAGAAAGGAATGGAATTGATGACATTGATGGCAACAAGGAAAAACATACCAGGTAATTATACATTGGACAAACTCAAAATCCGTTTTGATAATAAAAACATTGAAGGAAAAAAAAGTGTCATCAAACTCACCCTTTTCGCAAATATGCTTTGAGTGAGAAGGATGATTCAACTCAATCACCTTGTCTGCATCAGCAACAGCCTCTAGGGAGAAAAAGGAAAGCAAATTTAGTCGCCAAACCATTGATTTGCGTAAATGCCAAAAAAAAAATTTCCATAATGGTTAAAAACTTTTATGAAATTTTGTAACTTTGCTAATTCACTGAAGACATGACCCAATTGAGCAAGGTTTTAGGAAACAACTTAGAACCTAGATTCAGTGACAAATTTTTGCTCCTATAACTGACCAATTTTAGTTAGAGAATGAACATCTACATAGAAGTTTCTTTCCTTCTATGTACGATATCTGCTACCTTCCATTTAACAACATGGTGAATTTTTTTTTTGCCATGAAAAACAGTAGCTATGTTATGGTGGTTACTTTGCTATTTGTCATGATAAATGGATAGTGCAGAAAAAATTGCTCATATGTTAGGGCAAAGTTTTACTTGTTCTTTGATTGATAGGAACAACCGAACAGGACATGAAATTTAATGGATAAAGATTAATATGTTATGATTGAATATAATAAAAAATCTATTTCACTTCATTCTTTTAAAATTGATTTTTTTTTATTGATTTTCACTTTGCCAGTTTAAACAATAAAACATAGCAGTGTTTATCATTATTTTTTGTTTCTAAATCTTCTTAATCCGAATATACGTGGAATTGAGGGATAGAATATATTTGTAAACATAGTTGTAAAATATATTTGATTATTATTCAATTTTTAAAATTAATAATATATTTACTCCTTATGCATGGTCTGTCCCAAGTCAGGATAAAAGAGGAGGGTTAGCGTCAGGGAATGCTAATCGACCGTAAAAAAAGCTATTTCTATGAGATGAACCTTTATGATATTTCTTTGGGGCGTACCCTTCATAGCGACGCGTTACATCGGCCTCCGGGTGTAGCAAAAAATGAGATAGGGTTCTTCCCACAAGGCAAGGCACTACATCGGTCCCGGGATGTAGTGGTAAGTGAGCTAGGGTCCATTTTGAAAGGCAAGGTATCAGATCTTCACCCGGATTTGGTGATAAATAGGCAAGGGTCCCAACACGCAAATGGGTGAGCGTGACAGGCAAACACCACCCAGGGTTTAAGGATGCAATTAGGAAGCTGGAACATAGGAACATTAACGGGCAAACTAAGGGAGTTAGCATATGTTTTTGCCATAAGGAAAATGAATATTGCTTGCTTATAAGAAACTAAGTGGGTTGGAGAAAAGGCCAAGGAAGTGGATGGCACCGATTTCAAGTTGTGGTATACAGGTACAACCAAGAGTCTCAATGGGGTTGGAATTATGATTGATAGAAGTTTCAGAGATAAAGTCGTTGACGTCAAAAGGAAAAGCGACAAGATTATGATGATTAAGCTTGTAGTGGGGGATTTAATTTTAAATATCCTTAGTGTGTATGCACCCCAAGTTGGACTGCAATCAAATGAAAATAACCAATTTTGGGAAGACTTTGAGGAGGTTTTGAGAGGGATACCACGAGAGGAGAAGATTTTCCTAGGAGGAGATCTAAATGGTCATGTTGGTAAAACAATGGAGGTTTTGATAGAATTCATGGAGGTTTTGGCTATGGGACTAGAAATGAGACTGGAGAAGATGTCTTGAACGTTGCACTAGCCTATGATTTGATGCTAGCAAACACATTTTTCGAAAAAGGGATTCTTATCTTATCACTTATCATAGTGGCCAAAAAATTGTAGTCAAATTGATTTCTTTATGGCTAGAAGGGAAGATAAAAATTCTTGTATTGACTACAAGGCCTACCTTGGAGAATGTGTTGTGACACAACATAAGTTGGTAGTTCTGAAGGTTCGGTTCAACAAAGATCTTAATTTGAGGAAGAAAGCTCGAAACCCAAAGATAAGATGGTGGAAGCTAAAACAAATAGAGTTTAAGAAAAACATGTTGCATGAAGGACCTGGGAGTTTATTAGAGAAGTAAATGAAATATGGAATAAGATGGCTATGTGTGTCCAAAATGTGGGAAGGAGGGTGTTGGGTGAAAGCAAAGGAAACAGAGTTATTACAAAGGAAACATGATGGTGGAAATGAGAGGTGCAAAAGACTATTAAACAGAAGAAGGAATGTTTTAGATCTTTGTATAAATGTCCCAATGATGAAAATTTGCAAAAGTTTAGAGTAGCGAGAAAAAATGCAGATAAAGCAGTGCGGGAAGCTAAAGGCAAGGTTTTTGATGATTTGTATAAAAATCTTGGGAGCAAGGATGGTGAAAAGAGTATTTACAAACTTGAAAAAATGAGGGATAAGAAGAGTAAAGACCTCACCCAAGTTAGATGTATCAAGGATGAAAATCAAAAACTTTTGGTAAGAGATGAAGATGTACGTGAAAGATGGCTAAACTACTTTAACAAACTTTTTAATGGGGATGGCGATAAAAGTGGGGTGGTTTTGGATGACACTTTTGATGAGTTGAATATAAGATATGTGCACATAATTAATACACATGAAGTTAAGGAGACTTTAAAGAGAATGAAAAATAATAAAGCTTTGGGACCTGATGACATCCCTATTGAAGTGAGGAGAGGCCTAGGGTAAAATGGTTGGCCAATCTTTTCCCTGCTGCTTGGAGGAAAAGTATGCTTGTGCCTATTTACAAAAATAAGGGAGATATCCAGAATTGTTCTAACTATAGGAGCATCAAGCTAATGAGCCACACTATGAAGTTGTGGAAGAGGGTTATTGAACATCGCTTAAGGAGGGAGACCAATGTTTCCGTAAATCAATTTAGATTTATGCTAGGAAGATGTAGCATGGAAGCTATTTTCTTGATGCGACAATTAATGGAAAGGTATCAGGAAAAGAAGAAAGACTTACATATGATGTTCATAGATCTTGAGAAAGCATACGATATGGTCCCAAGAAAAGTCTTATGGTGGACACTTGAGAAGAAAAAAGTATCATTAAAGTATGTTAATGCAATCAAGGATATGTATGATGGGGCTACCACATGTGTGAAAGTTTGTAATGGAACATCAAGGTATTTCCCTATCACGTTAGGTGTTCACCAAGTTTTGGCTCTTGGTCCTTATCTCTTTGTCTTAGTGATGGATGAACTAACGAAAGATATTCAAGAGGAAGTGTCGTGGTGTATGCTTTTTGCAGATGATATCATGTTAATAGGAAACTGGAATTATGGAGAAACACTTTGGAGTCTAAAGGATTCACGATAAGCTAGAGCAAGACGAAGTATATGAAGTGTGAGTTTTCATAGGTAAGAGATAGTGATCAAGACACAATGCATCTACTTGGTCAAGAGGTACCCAAGAAAGGTGCTTTTGGATACTTGAGATTAATGTTGCAAAAAGGTGGTGAGATTGATGAGGATGTAAATCATAGAATTAGAGAGCAGGGTGGATGATATGGTGGAGTGCATCTGGGTTTTTGTGTGACTGAAAAATTCCCCTTAAGCTAAAAGGAAAATTCTATACAATATTTGTAAGACCGATAATGTTATATAGAGTAGAATGCTGGCCAGCACATAGGCAACATGAGCATAAAATAGGGGTAGCAGAAATGAGGATGTTAAGGTGGATGTGTGGTTATATGAAGATGGATAAGATAAGAAATGAGAATATTCGATGAAAGGTAGTAGCAGTACCAATGAGTAAAAAGATGAGGGAGCATAGATTAAGGTGGTTTGGGCACGTTATGAGACAACCACTGGATGTTCCTATAAGAACAAAAGTTTTTAACCAAGAGCTCGACACGAAGAGAGGTAGAGGTAGACCGAAACTTACTTGGGAGAAGGTAGTTAAACAAGACCTAATGGAGTGGGATATAGATTGGCAGACAATATGTCTTAGGACGGAGTGGATAAAATCTATAAGCTTGGTGGAGGGTTAAACCTATTAATATCTCTATGTTCTAGTCGTTCTCTTTTTTAGTTCCTTTCACCCTTCTTGTCTTTCAGTTTATTTTCCCTTTCTTTTGCTTATGTACCCTTTTTATTTCCCTCTCCATTTCTCTTTCTTTGTCTTATTTCTGATCTATCATTGAGTTCATCTACCACTGACCCCAATTAATTTGGGTTAAAGGTGTTGTTGATGTTGATATTGATTTACTCCTTAGTTTCTTTTCCTTTGTTCCATTTTCTTTGATTTTTCAGCCCTTTAAGATATCTTATCTTACCCTGGTATACTTGTTAAATGTTTTTTAAAATAGTATTTCTCCTAAAAAAAATACATTTTTAGTAATTAGTACATTTAGTCAATGGTTCTAGGCGCAGGTAAAATTACAATAATATCTAGTCTTCTATGCAAAGTTATTGGCTTCCATTGATAAGAAATTAAGAATCATGACCATGCAAGAAGAAAAAGCATCATATTAGAGTCCTTAACATAACAGTAGAGGAATTCCTACAGTTCCAGACACTTGTTTCATTACAATGAAGTTGAATTATGTGAAACAAACTGATTAGAATGTACATGCTTCTTATTTGAGACTTATTCGCCAAGTTCTTTCTTTTTCCTCACATTAAATGGAAATAAGTTGGTAGCAAACAATGAAATGAGCACAAATTGACAAGTGTTTGAAATCAAAACAACACTCTATTAGCTCACAAAAATATATTACTGGCTACAACAAAAGAACCAACTCATCCTAAAATTATATATATATATATATACCTTTACTGTGTACATTTCAGAATCAAATACTCAACTCATTTTGGTAAAATAGACAATCAGTAATAAAAGAAACAATAGTTCATAAGTTTGGTCAACAGAAAAATAAATGGCAAATAGACCAACACAAAATCCTCGTTAAGTTTGAAGCAGTAGAATGTTGGGCACTAAGATGAAATGTTGAACTCACCTGCATAAAGTCCATATGGATTTGAATCCGGATACAGTGATTCAAGACGCTTCACCAGACCCCATACTTTTCTATAAGAAAGAGTCTGTAGCACGAATAATAGCAATAAATCCACCAAAACACGCACTCGTGAGCGAACAATATACACAAAATCAGCCAAATAGTAAACAGATCTACATTGCAAAAAAAAATAAAAAAATTGAAAGAAAAAAGAAAAAGAAAACCTGAGCGGCTTTGTAGGTAGAGAGTGTGCTCTCGGTGGTCTCTTTGCAGTCGGCGCCAGTCTTGAACTCAGTGAGGTAGAAGACCTTTGAGTTGTCGAAGGTGGTGGAGGGGACAAGGCGTTTGTCGAGGAGTTTGAGACGCGGATCGATCTTGGAGATCTTGACCTCAACCTTGGAGCAGTAGTCGCGGATGACGGTGACATGGCCCTAGTTGCTGCGACTCTCCTCCTTTTGTTCATTCGAGGATGACGACAACGTGGTTCTCGTTGCCGCAGCATGCACCATTCTTTTAGGCGAAAAAGATAGAAAGAAATTAAAGTGTGTGTGAGAAAGAGATAGACAGAGGGATACAAATAGGGTAAATAATTTCAAAGCATTCGACGACGGTTATATAATTAACCATCGTTGGACACAACTTTCTAAGACAATCTTTATAAAACCCTCATCGTTGAAGTTGATCATATTACAAAATTGCCATCGCAAACACATTGTAAGACGGTTTTTGGGAATCGTCGTTGTTTTGCTGTCGTAGAATGCAGTTTTTCTGATAGTGTTGTAGTCAATGAACTAGAAGCAACACAACCATGAAAGCATTATAAACATGTAAAGAAAGGAGAATAAGTAGCTTATACCCATTAGTCACACATCTCTCAAGAAACTTTGATTGTTTGCCCTTATTCACGACAATTAATTCATTCCAGGTATCTTTGTCATATAAATATGTAATACTTCCTGCAAAACCATCGATTATCCACCATACACCACCACCTACGCCCTTACCCCACGATGCCCAATGTTGTGGTCCCGCATGGTTATCCACTTCCATGTGCGGTGTAAGGATCAGCAGTATGATTGCATCTCCACCATCTGGCTCGCCGATGTAGAGCTACTCTACACCAGAATGCACTCGCAAGACATGCATATATGCATTATCTACATACATTTTCATGTGTTTTACTTGGGCTCCAGATCTGACTCCTCCATTACTCTAAATCTGATGATGAAGACAATAGCGACGATGGAGAGAGTGAGAGCGCGAGGAATGGTGAGGCAGAGACTGTGACGACGAGGTGATGGTTAGCGGCTAAGAAAAGATTGAGAGTGATAGTGAGAGTTTGAATGTGAGAGTGAGTGGGAATAAGGAACGATTAAGAGTAAAACATACTATGTTTCAGAAAAAGCACAACATCGATTTTCTAAAAATTGTTGTTAATGCACATCCATCAACATCGATTTTAATTATAATCGATGTTAATGACCTTTAAACAACACTGGTTTTTTTTATAAAATTTGATGTTAAAAGAAATAAACATCGGTTTTGACAAAACCAATGTTAAGAAATCATTTTATTTACAAAAATGTCATCGTATTTTTGTTAACATCGATTTTACATATAACCAATGTTAAATTGACAATGTTGGATACATATTTTCTAGTAGTGAGTAAACCAATAACATCTACAACCCAAAAAAAATAAAAAAAAATCTTTAACCTCACATAAAACAATACGACAAAATAAAATTATAAACATATATTAACAAAACATACCAATTAAATAATCATGTTGTCCATTTGTCTCTCGGATAGCCTCCAAACTCAAAACCGACAAAACATGCATAGGGATTGAATCACAAATATAAGGGTTACTTTGGTTTTCCCATGAAACACGAGCTTAAAATCATGATGAGCAGCTCTATATGAGCCAGAGTTCGGAACAACACCAAAGTAACTCGTCTTGTAAACTATACCCTCGGTAATCACACCCTTAAACCTCCTCATCATTGGTTTTCTTATCCTAGCCTGAATTCCTGTACCCTAAAAACCAAAAACAAAAAACAATAAACACCAATTATGTTACCAACTAATATTTAGAAATCAGGGCATCAAAATATCAAACTAAATAATTTCAAATACTCTAATTCTTAAATGAATTACATTTATGAATTACATTTTCATCAGTTAAAACCATATCCAGAGAGAAAATGGTTTTGTTGGTTCATCAACAAGACACATTTCCTAGAGCCGAATTACCCTAACCTTGAACCACCAAGTTTGCTTAGTGTCATCAACAACACTCAACAAATCATAATTAAACACCAGCCATTATGATCGCTAAAATGGAAGTTAAAGGAAACTTAAGAAGAAAGAAGATAGAAATTATGTCTTGGGAATGAGCCTAATTACTCTACATGAGAAAGGAGATGAAGAAGCGGAAAAAAAAAAAAAAAACACACAAAGAAAGAAAATGGTTCGATTCTTTTTGTGTAACGCTAAAATGGAAATTAAAGGAAACTTAAGAAGAAAGAAGATAGAAATTATGTCTTGGGAATGAGCCTAATTACTCTACATGAATAACACACGGTGAGCCTAAGAACAAAACATGCACCGTTTTTTTTTTTTATACACGAAGATGTGTAAAAGACAAAATTTACCTAACCATAACCATTTTTTTTCAACACTTTTACAATATTGACGTTAATTGCCGACAACTTTTAGGAATAGAGTAATATTGACCTTACATTGACGTTGGTAATTTATGAGAAATAATTATCAATCAATTTTATAGTGATACTTGAAAAATTGACTGGAAGCACAATAGTTAATTGGAGTTGGATATAAAAGAATTAAGAGCTTACTTGAAACCGCAACCCTAGCCTGTTAATCATTGGAGTCCTTCGTCTTATCCATTTCAATTTGCATTGTTTGATTCTTAGTTTTGTCGAGGAAAAACCCTTTCAAAATATTATTCCTAAAAATTAGAATTTCTTGACTAATTGATAATCGTAACTGGTCCTTGGGATTTGATATTTGGACCTGATTGTTAGTTATTGTCATGATAGGCTTTGTTTTCATTTAAGTGTATTCTAAAACATATCAAGGTTTTGACATTGTGTTGGGGACTAGTTGTGTGGTATCAAAAAGAAAAGAAATTTTAATTGATTTAGTTATATAGTTAGTTTCATTTTGTCAAATACTCTTTTTTGTTTTATTTGTTTCTTCTCTTCCTCTAATTTTCTTTTTCTGTCTCCTTTTTTATTTTTCTTTTCATTTATTTTGCTGCTAATCTAATTCTTGTTGCTTTCCTAGTTACTCTTATTTGTTTATTCTAACTGAACCTAAGGGACTTGATCTACTTTATGTTGCAGATCGGGGACAATAAAGGGCACAAAACATAGCAATGTTGGTCTCAATTCATCAGACAAAGTTTAAAACATCATAATACAAGCAAACTAACTTGGTAGTAAGTAGGTTCCCAATCCTATGAGAGATAAGGGGGTTCTCTCAATTCTAACATCTAATACCACTCATACAAAGCAAAACCTCATCCCTCTTTACCTTTGAGTGAATTGAAGTAGTAGTAGAGAAATGAGAGAAAAATATGTTTCTTCAAAGCTCCCTTGATCTAACATGGAAGGCACACATGTAAATCTCAATGGTTCTTTAAGTTGACCAAAGTTTATAAATTTTTTTTTATTATCTAGCATTGATTTCTTAATTTAATTTATTTATTGCGTTTTTAATTTACATCCCCATCCCCATCATGTAACGCCCTCAATTTACTAATCAGGGTCATTACTAACCACACATCACAAACAGACATATAATCAATCAGAGTTTAAGCAGTTTGGAAGCATACACTAGAAGTGACATCATCAAAGTCACTATCATAACATTGTACATCAGAGTATGGTGAATATACATAAAAGTTCCACTGTACAATACAAAACTGTACAAATAACCCATCAGGGTACATCAAGATACATAACCAAAACAAATGAGCAACATGCTCAAGTCCTCTATCCTAGTGTGTCCTTCAGCAGCTAATCCTGCACAGGCTTCTTGCCCTGGGATCTCTCTGCTGCTCTGGAAGAA
>PYAF01005396.1:126020-138987 GCA_007407185.1 Glycine tomentella | reverse complement strand
CATCTGCCTATATAATTGTTTATGTTTGATCTGGATCAGCAGGGGTTTGTTTTAGGTTTCTGTGTGTGGTTTTATATTTCATGCATAATGTAATCAAGATAAACGATTCTATCGCTTCCGCACCGCGCTTACTAAACGCTAATAGCGTGTTATGTATATCATTGATGATAACATGCCGGAGACGTCCGGGGTGTTACAAGCATAAAGACATGTTGAGGAAGGGTTTCACCAACAAACCCTGGAGGTTGTTCAATACAAACTTTCTTCAATATTAAGCCATTTAGAAATCCGCTTTACACATCCATTTGATATAGCTTCATATTGCTATACACTGCAAATGAAATTAAGATGCGTGTTTCCTCTAAACGAGCTACAAGTACATAAGTTTCTTTGTAGTCTATACCTTCTTGTTGTGAGTATCCTTTAGCAACTAACCTTGCTTTGTTTCTCACATATTTACCATTTTCGTCAAGTTTGTTGCAAAAGGCCCATTTTGGTCCAACAACTTTATTTCCTTTTGCTTGTTTGACTAACTTCCAAACATCATTATTGAAACTGATTAAGCTCCTCTTGCATTGCTTTAAACTAGTTGTCATCTTGCATTGCATCATTAATGTGTTTGGGTTCCATTTCAGAAATTAGTCTAGCATGCCCTTGTGTTGTGAGTGATGATCTTGTTTAAACACGATCTACTGGATCACCAATAATTTGACTGTCTAGATGACTTCTTCTCATGATACGTTCAGTGGGTTCTTTTACCTCTTCTTGAACATCTTGTTGAGTGGACGCTTTTGTCTCTGGATTCTGTCTGGATGTCCTAGGTTCTATAGAGTTGTTGTCTAATCGTAAATCTGCAAAAGACTCATATAACTCTGATAAATCTTTAAAAGGCTTATTTTTGTCAAATCTTATGTGACTAGCTTCTTGAACTACCAAAGTTCTTGAGTTATACACTGTAAATGCCCTTGAAGTTTCAGAGAATCCAACATCCCATTATCACCTTTTGAATCAAATTTCCCAAGTTATCCTTTATGTTGAGAATAAAACATTTGCATCCAAATGGATGAAAATATGACATGTTGGGTTTTTGTCCCTTCCATAATTCATAAGGTGTCTTTTTAAGAATAGGTCTTATGATATAAATTCTGTTTTGAAGATAACATGAATTATTCACTGCTCAGCCTAGAAGTGCTTAGGGGTTAGATTATCATTGCAGAAATGGCTAATTTTAAGGTAGTTGGTGCAATTCCTGAAGATTATACTTGGCACCAAAAGAAGAAGTTTCTCAAAGATGCCAGATATTTTGTGAGGGATGATCCTTACCTCTTCAAAATAGGAGCAGATAACCTTTTGAGAAGATGTATGACCCATGGGGAGGCAAGGAACATGCTGTGGCATTGTCACAGTTCACCATACGGAGGGCACTACAATGGAGAAAGGACTGCTGCAAAGGTCCTGCAAGCAGGCTTTTGTTGGCCTGCACTGTTCAAAGATGCCCATGAATATGTACAAAGGTGTGATAATTGCCAGAGGGCAGGTGGAATCTCTATAAGAAATGAAATGCCTCTACAAAATATTCTAAAAGTTGAAGCCTTTGATTGTTGGGGAATAGATTTTATTGGTTCATTTCCATCATCGTATTCAAATGAATATATTTTATTAGCAGTTGATTGTGTGACTAAGTGGGTAGAAGCAATAACTGCACAGAAAGCCAACTCAAAAATAGTTATTCGCTTCTTAAAAAGAAACATCTTCTCTAGATTTGGAACACCTTGTGTATTAATCAGTGACAGAGGATCTCATTTTTGTAACGCTCAACTTCAAAAGGTCCTTCAACATTATGGTGTCTGACATAAGGTAGCTTCTCCTTATCACCCGCAGACTAATGGGAAGGCTGAAGTTTCAAATAGAGAAATCAAAAGAATTTTAGAAAAGACAGTTGCCCAGTCACGTAAAGATTGGTCCCAGAAACTTGATGAAGCTCTTTGGGCATATAGGACAACATTTAAAGCACCTACAGGGCTCACACCTTTTCAGCTAGTTTATGGCAAATCTTGCCATTTACATGTGGAACTGGAACACAAAGCTTTTTGGGCTTTAAAATTCTTTAATTTTGATTCTAATCTTGCAGGTGAACAAAGAAAGCTACAACTGCACCAATTAGAGGAGTTAAGACTTTCAACATATGAAAATTCCAAACTTTATAAGGAAAAAGTCAAATTTTATCATGATCAAAAACTTTTGAAAAGGAATTTTCATCCTGGACAATATGTTTTGTTGTTTAATTCTCGATTAAGATTGTTTCCAGGTAAGCTGAAGTCCAAATGGTCCGGACCTTTCACCATAAAGGAAGTAATGTCACATGGAGCTGTGACTCTTTAGGACCCAACTACAAAAAGAACATGGATAGTGAATGGTAGCAAACTCAAGCCTTATCTGGGTGGTGAAGTTGAAAGGCTCACCATTGTGGTACAACTGCAAGAAATCGGAGTTGCAAATTCGTCCAGCTAAAATGACGTAAAAAAGCTCTTCTAGGAGGCAACCTAGTAAGTTTTTAATTTTTCTTATGCTTTTTATATATAATGTAGTAAATATAGGCTGAAATATGGGTAGTATAACTTTAAAAAAAACATTAACAAGTAACAACTTAATATTCCTTATTTCTTTAAAAAAAAAAGGTTTAACTATCCCAGACGAGTGAACCTAGTATAAATTGCTCGCCTAGGCGAGCATACAACAGAGGGCCATCATCAACAAAGGTAAAACTCAAAATTTTGCACAAAATCACTTCCACTTCACCTTTTATCTTGCTGTGATTTCTTCCATTTCACCCAAGCTCACCCAGGCCGCTGCACCCATCCATTTTCATTGCTTTCTTCTTGTTCTTGGTCCCAAGTAAGTATCCCTCTCTTAAATCAAATAAATTTCTGAAACGCTATCCCTCTCTTGTATGTTCTTTTGCTTTTATTTACAAAATATGACTAAGTTAGAAAAATTCAAGTCTATGATTTTGCTTTTCTCTTCCACTTTTGACTATTCTGAATGTGTATATATGCAATTGGTCATCACTTCCTCCTATTTCTTTGCAAATTTTTGGTGTAAGTATGTGCCAATATGACCATTTCAAAGCCCAAAATTGTGTGCACACCAAGTGTTTGGTGATTTGCCACAATGAACTGAGCTTATAATTGGTACATTTCTCATACACGAAACATGATGCTTGTCCTAAAAATTCCACATATGCCATAGATCATAACTTAGGTCTAGCTTTCAAATAGAATCATCACTTTTTGCTTTTTTGTATGTGCGTGACTTGTTATTTTCGACTTATAAAAGTGTATCACTTAAATACCAAAGCTGTAACTTAGAAAATTTCAGCATTCAGTTTCATTCCATAAACATGGTTACTGTGCATAAAATGGAATGCATGGACTGAATTACTTGCTTAACTAGTGTGCTAAATTGGAAACCTTTTGCCGTTTTGTAAGTGTCTCAAGTGTACATAGGCTGCAATTTATCATGATTGTGCATTCACTAAATCATCATGCTTGTCACATGCTAAAATCTGTTTTAAGTTATTTCAGATGGCTCCTAAGAAATTACAGGCTAAGAGAGCTCGCAATGAAGGCACCAGTGCCCCTCCACTTGAGGATTTCATTTTTGATGAACAAAAATTTAGAAGCAATGAGCACCAACTCAGATTTGAAGCCATCAAAAACTGGTCCTTTCTCAAAGAAAGAAGAGTTCAACTATTGAATGATGAATATCCATAATTTACAACCGAACTCGACCGGCATAGATGGGGACCACTGGCTACACCATTGCAGAAATTCGACCATGAAATTGTCCTAGAATTCTATGCCAACGCATGGCCCTTGGAAGGAGCATTGTTCAATAAGCGTTCATTCGTCAGGGGACAATGGATTCCATATGATTCTGATGCCATAAATCAGTTTCTAGGAAATCCATTAGTCCTCCCAAAAGGACATCTCTGTGATTATATGGCCAGGCGTAATAATTTTGATGAAGAGGCTATGCTCCAGCTTTTATGCATACTAGGATGCGACTTTGCACGGAACATAGCAGGTAATAGGGTAAGATTAATGCGCACAAACATGACTACCCTTACCCAAATATGGCTGACCTTTTTGCAAAGTAACATTATGCCTAGTGACCATAACTCTGATCTTCCAATGCTTAAGTGTCAACTAGCCTATAGTATTATGACTCAGCTTAGCATTGATGTGGCTCAAATAATCTCTTATGCAATTCACCAATTTGTGATCACCTAGGCATCCACTTAACCTTGAGATAGCCAATAGGGCACTTGGATTCCCAGCATTGATTACTGGTTTATGTCAGTTATTTGGAATCCAAGTACATCCCTCTAGGACCATCTGCCCTCCTATTAACTGTGCTTTCATTGAGAAATATTGTTTAGCTAGACAGGTCGAGCAGCAGCCCGTTCCAGAGCCCATTTCTTTGGAGTTCGTTTCTGGACATTTGCAGAGAATGGAACTCCAAATGAACACATACATGCAGCACATGGTGGATTAGCAAGCTGCAAATTTCAGAGGTCAGATGCAGCTGAATGAGAGCTTCTACAACTATACTCTGCATCAGTACCGACATGATCCCAGCCCATTTGCATGGCCCACTCCGGGGCAGTTTAGAGCTCATGTAGTATGGCTTGGGGACAAGCCAATATTTCAGGAGGAGGTAGCAGGCTCTAGAGCCCAGCAGGATCCTGCAGCAAAAGAAGGACCTGCAACTACTTAAGAAGCAGCAGAGGGAGGAGAGGCAGCAGATGATTTAGAGCAGGATCTGACAGCTTACCTAACTGATCTACAAAATCTGTGACACTACTTTTGACTTATTTATCGCTTTCTTTATAGCTTTTGAAGTACTCTAGTTACCTTACTTGTGCACTTTTATTTCATGGTTACTTTAGTTACATATGGTTACCGTTGTTTGAAATATCTTAGTTATGTTATTATTTTGCTATTAATACGCACATAGTTTATGTTGAAGCTATGCACATTTAGGGAAACATTTTGGTATTGTGTACAAGAAAAACTCTTTTTGAAAGATTTCACATACTTTTGCTTATTTTGTAAATAAAATAGTAATTTAGAATATAATTCAAATTTTTGGGGCATAAAAATGAAATTATTTTTTTTGATATATATTATGTTATGTTTTGAAAAGAATCAGCAAAATATTTGAAACTTATCTTTAGATCAGAATACAACAAAAATAAATTTTTGTAGGAAACCATGAGAAACGAAAAAAAAAATTAATGGTTTTTCAGAAAAATCAAATAAAGGTAAGTCTTTTTACATGGAATTGATAAACAACATCAGTGGGAAACATTGATTTGATTTGAACATGAAAACAGACCTTTTTAAGCCTAGTGAGTGTGTGCATCCAAACAGAAATTATACGTTGAGAGTCCTCACTGATATGAATTATAGTTAATTTTGTATAAGTTTCTAGTTGTCATAACATATGATTCATGGACATGATTTAGGCCTTCTTTCTTGTTAAAATATCATTAAAGCCATTAGCCAAAAAGCTACCCTAATATATGATGATCATGATTTATCCTTTGCAAAGCCCTTTGAGCCAAACACTTAATATTTTGTTGACACCCTAACCTAGAAAAAGAATTTCCCACCTTACCTTAGGTTAGGAGGGCAAGGAAAGATTTTATTGAAAATTTTTATCAGTGGATAAGATGATATGATGAAAAAGGACTTTTTCTTAAAAAGATGGCTATTCATGTGACTCTAAAAAAAAGAAAGAAAAGAAAAGAGAAAAAGTAAACAAAAATTCCTTATGGTTGAGTGAATAAAAAGAATTATATGAGAAAAATGGATATCTTGGTAGAAAAAGGAAAAAAAGAAATATGAAGTGATGATAGCATGGTTTTTCTGATCTTTGTTTGCTCTCCTACTCTTAAAGGTAATTTTTTTTAATATCCAGAAAAACCATGAATTCTTTTCTAGCCAGGCCTACCCTAAAAGCCCTAAAGATCCATGATGATTATGAGCTATGATTTCATGTTTTGAGAAGATTGGTCCAAATTAATGGTGTATTTTGATAGGTTTGAAGATTCTAGAGGTTTTGAGCATATAAAGCCAAGAAAAAGGGGTGATCAAACTAAAAATTGAAGTTTCAGAAGCAATCCAGGCCCAACAATAAACAAAGCCCAAAGAAAACTTCAGCATTAAGATTTAAGCTCGCCCAGGCGACCACATCTAGTGCATTTTGGCTCGCCCGGGCAAGCTACACGTTTCAAAAAGACATCTTAAGCTCGCCTAGGAGAGCAAAACATGAAGGAATTGCCCGCCTTTGAGAGTGAAGCGGGCAGGAGGAAAATCCTATAAATACCCCACGGATTTTGGAGAGATGGCATGTTACTAGGCACCATTTTAGCTTCTTCATTCATATTTTAGGCTTAGGAATCCTTCTTAGGTTATAATAGAGAGTTAGGGAAGTGAGAAAGTGAGTTTTTGTAGTGGAGACTCTGCCGAAAAGAGGATCGATGACAAGCTACATTGTCAGCCATTCTCTTAAGGAGGCTCTTCCGATGAACGCCTAAACTCTTTAAGGATTGGACGTACTCTTCTTATCCTTATGCTATTTTAATTTCTATGCATTATTCTATTTCTTATTGGTGACTTCATTCTATGCTTAATGAGTGATTCTAAGTGATCGCTAGTTTCACGAATTTCAACTCTAAAGGCGACTAGAAACTAAATTTAGGGTTTGAATCGAATGATTTCACTCATCACGTTACGTTTCTAGGAATAGGGCATAACGTTTTGATCGTATTAAACACGTGAATAGAATCTTAATGCTAGGATATGTAATTAAATATGCAAGGAATCAATATTTAGTAAAATATCCTTAGGACCTTAATATGCGAGGAATCGAATTAGGGTTACTTTAACGTGTGCGACAATAAGAATAGAAAAATAATGCATAGGTAAAATTAATTGAAGGGATAAGTAAGACAATCCAATCCTACGCTTCCCTTGACTTAAAATTCATTTATTTATTTCCGTAGTTTTTATCTTTACTTTACGCTACGTCATCAAAACAAATGAACTTTCAATTACACCATCTATACATAAACTATTAAACTGATAGATAAATATTTAATTAACTAAAGTGAACTCAAATCCCTGTGGAGACGAACTTTATAAATTTGTAACTTGCAACGATGACACGGTACGCTTGCCGAAAAATTCCTAACAACTTCTGTTTTAATTCTGGAAAAGCCATGAAGAACATTTTAATCGATTATCATGTTGTTGTAATCGATTACATAGCACAAAATAAAAATCATATTTTCCTGTTTTAATCGATTACCATGAATCATAATCAATTACTGAAGTTCATTTTTTATATGTGCTTGAATGACTTAATCGATTACCACATTTTGTAATCGATTACAAGTATATTTTGGCATTGTGTTCGCATGCTTTAATCGATTACCACATATTGTAATCGATTACACAAGCCTATTTCAAAACTAAACCTGTCTGCTTTAATTGATTATGACTCGGATTAATCGATTAACTTGCTCGTTGCATTTTCCCAAGTAGTGCTAAGAACATTTTAATCGATTATTTGGCAATTTAATCGATTACATATGATAATTTAATTGATTACTTGGCGCTTTAATCGATTCCATTATGTTATAAAAGTTTGTTATAAATAGTTTGAACGCTTGTCTGAAAACTTAACTTACAGACTTCGATTTTTCTGAGCATATACAAGCCTTCTCAAAGTTAGAAAGGATTTTCTGAGTTAGCAAAGTTCTTGTCCCACTCTTTAATCTTCATGGTGTATTGAAAGATTGCTTGGGCAAGATTTTCAAAGATATTTTAGAGAGAAAGTTCTGAATTTGATTTTTGCATTTCAACTCTGATTGGTAAACCATATTCATTGGATCATCAGGTTGTCTTTCTCCATTATGTCATGTTCTAAATTTGTTTTCGTATTCTTGATAGTTTGAAATTATTGTAAAGGTTTCTTTAAGCTTTTTCTAGAGTCGGTTTCTCTAGAGGGAAGAGTAGATAAGGTTCTCTATGTCTTGATCATTAGGAATCTAATAGAATTTTAGACTTCTGTTCTTTATCTAGGTGTGATAAAGAGTGATTATTGTAAAGCTTGTAAGAACTAAAATTGATAATAGTGGAACTCTAATCTAGTGTTGATTAGAAGAAATTGGATGTAGCTTCTCTTGAGAAGTGAACTAGTATAAATTCTTGTGTTGTTTTCTATTCCTTAATCTCTTGTTATCTTGATCATTGATTCTTGGAGTTATCTTCATTACCCAACAAGTTTTGTTTTTAGCAATTATTTTCTTGGGCTGAGTGGTTTGATTGATTTGAAGTATTCTTGGTTCTATTGTGATTAAGATCCTCTAACTCTGATTTTCTAAAACATTTTAAAAAGGTCAAGTTTAAACCAATTCACCCCCCTCTTTGTTATTGTGGGTATTCCTATTGTTTTTGAATTGGTATCAAGAGCAGGTTCTTGAGTGTTATTCAAGATCACTATCTTTCTTTAAAAAGAAAATGAATACCACACAAATTACCTTTAAGGAGGGTGTCTCCCTCAATCGTCATTCGATGTTTGAAGGAGAGCATTTTAGTTTTTGGAAAAATAGAATGAAAATCTTTATTCCATCAAATAACCCAGGTGCTTGGAATGCAATGAAAAAGGCCCTGTGATTCCTATAAATATCGTTGGTAATGATATGATTTCCAAAGAATGTGATGAAATGACAGATGCTGAAAATAAAGTTGTTCTGTATGATTTCAAAGCTAAGAACATGATTACGTCTGCACTTTCTTCTAGTGAATTTTTTAGAACTGTTAGGTGCAAAAGTGCAAAGGAAATGTGGGAGATGTTAAAGGTTACTCATGAAGGCACTAACGAAGTTAGAAGATCAAGAAAGCATGCCTTGATTCATGAGTATGAGATGTTCAAGATGAACTCCACAGAAAACATATCTCAACCCAAACAAGATTCACCCACATAGTAAATCATCTTCTTGGTCTTGGGAAGATTTTTGTTACTGAAGAGTTGAACATCAAAATCTTGAAGTGCCTCACAAGACCATGGCAACCAAAGGTGACAACAATCAAAGAATCAAAAGATTTGTCCAAGATGGCTATGGCTGCACTTTTTGGTAAGTTTCTTGCATATGAACTTGAAATGTCACAACTAACGAATGCAGAAGATGCAGACAAGAAACATAAAAGCATGGCCTTGAAAGCTGCATCCTCTAAAGTGGAAAAGGAAGAAGATTCAAGTGATGAAGATGATGATTACAACATGAATCTAATTGTCAAAAAGTTCAGCAAATTCATGAGAAGAAATAAGAACAGAAGGTTCACAAAGTTCAACAACATCAACAACAAAAAGAGTGACAACAACAACTCAAACTTCACTTGCTTTGAATGTGGTAAGCCTTGCCACATTAAATCTGAATACTCTATCTTCTTGAAAAAGCAACAAGGTGAAAAGAAGAAAGAAAAAAGGAAAGCCTAAGAAAGCCTATATAGCATGGGAAGAAAATGAGTCAACAACTTCTAAATCATTAAGTGAGAATGAAGAAGCAAATGTTTGTTTCACCTCCACAATAAGTAGAGATGGAGAATTCTCAAGTACTGAAACTGAGGTAAATTCTGAATTTGATCGAGTAGTTGATGCTTTCCATGAAATGCATGAAGAATCTCAAAAGTTTGCAAAATCCAATAATAAGCTAAAAGGAAATCTTAGATGGCAAAACTTGATATTTGTACCTTGAAATAAGAAAATGAAAAACTTGTATTTGTACAAAGCTTGTTTCAAGCTACAAAATGAATGGATGTGTATGTGCTTCTTCTTCATCAAATGTTGACAAATACAAAGTTTTGCACGAAGAGTTTGATGAGTTCAAAAAGAGTCAACGTGAAAAACATACGTTAGTATTTTCAGAAAATAATTAGTTGGTTGATCTTTTGAAAAGACTTTATAAAGGAAAATGCAATTTAGCTGAAATGTTAAGTGTGCAAACATATGCTGGAGATACTTCTGGATTGGGTTACAAACATGGATCAAAATCATTTGGAAAAAACAAGTTTGTGCCTCCAAAACAGAAATATCAAAAAGTTGTTTCAAAAACAAAATTCAATCACATGACTCATTTTGAAAGATCATCAAGAGCTATAACTTGTAAGTATTGTATGAAGAAAGGTCACACATCTAATAGATACTATGCTAAGAGATTTTATGTGCCAAATGGAGATTGCATTTGGGTGCCAAAGAAAAAGAAAATAGCTAACCCCTATGGACCCAACTATAATTGGGTACATCCCTTTGTAAATTGATTTGAATTTTGCAGATGTGTCTAAGAGCAAGATCATCATTATGGTATCTCGACAGTGGTTGCTTTAGACACATGACCTGTAACATCCTCAAAATTATATTATAATTACTTGTAGAAATATGATGATATTTAGATACAAGTATGTTTAAAGAAAAATGACTAAATCACTCTTTCCATGAAGTAGAAATTACTAGAATACCCTTAAGATAAAAATTACAAAAATGTCCTTGCATATTTTGGAAAATGACCAAAATGCCCTAGGATGAATGGCAAAATTACCAATATGTCCCTAGGCCAAAAATGCTCAAATAACTTTAGAAATTTTGTAGGAACATGATGAAATTATAGAGTACACTTAGCTGACTAAGTATCAAAATATTTTGTGACAGAAAACTCTAGAATAAAATTTCTAGGAATTTTATAAGATAACAACTTTGAGACTTTATTTAAGAAAATTCAAGTATAAGAAAAATATGGAAAAATGATACATATAATCTAAGGAATTTTCTCTTAATTATAGAATGTATAAACCAATTTAATAAAATGGTTTAGTAATTTTGATGGTCAGCAGAAGTATAGGCCAATCAAAAACAAGATAAAGAGCAATTTAGTATGTAAAGTTTATATATTGCTCTATATAGAGTACTTGTGATTTATTTAAACTATCATTGAGATAAATTCTTAGGAACATCTAGAGTTCTATTATTCATCTTTAGATAAAAGAATGCAAATTAAATTTGATTTCTTTTTAAGAAAATACCATGTGTAAATGCCATATTAGAAACTAGATTATTATTCATCATCAAAAATGATCACATGTAGCATGAAAGGAAGAAAAATTTGTATTCCTTTCCTTTAGATTGGTGTTAGGGATTTTCACCACGGCAAGCTACCGTTCTATCGTTGTAAGTTTCGAATTTATAAGATCGTCTCCATAGGGACTTGAGCTTGCTCAGTTAATCCAAATAGAATTAAACAGTTTAATAGATATGTACAAGTAGGTCAAACGATATTTCATTTGTTGATGCAAGTAAGTAAAGTAAAATAACTAATCTTAACGAAAATGAAAATATATTTATGAGAAAGTGGGATTGGATTTCATCATTCTTAACGTTCTATATTCAATTAATATTTACCATGCATAAATCATCGTCTATTCTTTATTGATGCACACTAGATTACCTTGAATCGATCCCTCGCATTCAAGTTCTAAGGATATTTTACCGTATATCGATTCCTCACATATTTAAGTAAAAATCCCAACATTAAGAATTATAATTGCGTGCTTATATGCAATCAAAACGTTATGCCCTATTCCTAGCAACGTAACGTAATGAGTAATTTCATTCAGTTCAAATCCTAAGATTACTTTCCAGTCTCACTTCGGATTTAAGTTTGTGATACTAGTGATCAAGTAGGATCAAGCATTAAGCGCAGAATGAAACTACCAATAAGAAATAGAACGATTCATGCATGAATATTAAAGGAAGTATAGGGTTAAGAAGATTACATCCAACCTCTAAGAAGCTAGCCAAGCATGGAGAGAACCTCCTCTCGGAAAGAGTCGCTGAACGTTCCCATCCTCACTTCTCTCCGGCAGAGTTTCCATGTTAATCCTCACTTCTCTCACTTTCTTAACCTGCTTAATACCTACTTAATACTACTATTTAAGCACCTAACTCCTAAGAACAAGGCTAAGGAAGAAAAGGGAGGAAAAACCTCCAAAATGGCATGCCAAAGCTCTCCAAACCGTGGCCTATTTATAGATTTTGTGCACCAGCATGCTTTACTCGCCCAGGCGTCCATTTTGCCTGTAGGAGCTCGCCTGGGCGAGCTTATCTGATCTCCTAGGGACTTGAAGCTGGCCTGGGCAACCAAAATGCACCTGGGAGGCTGGCCTGGGCAAGTTAGAAGCTTAATCAAGAAGAAACCTTTGGGCTTTGTGATTTTTGGGCCTGATTTGCTAGTGGAACTTCCCATGCTTGATAAGTACACCTTCCTTGCTTGCTTTGATCTTCCGGAAACCTCGAAAATCCCTGGAATCTATCAAATACACAACATGATTTGGATTAATCTTTCGAAACGCTTTAAGCACAAGAATAAGGTGCTAATTAACTAGGTTTAGGGAAATTTATAAGCTAAATGAAAGAAATCAAAAGATAAGTTCCAATATTTTATCATGAATTTAACTTAAATGTGGCACTTATCAATTGGTCATTCATGTGAGAAAACATGTAGAAGAGGAAAGAAACTTCATGATAAGCCACTTGGAAAGCAAGCCACATGATAGAAACAAGTGGCATAACACTTGTATGGCATGGATGCAAGATAATATGAAAATGAAGCCAAGATTTCTCCACCTCCACCTAGCCTTCAGTTGAACTTTGATGAAGCAAGGAGAAGCTTCATGAAATTGGACACATGTTGGGACACTTGTAAAGGCATGCCAACTAAGTGGACACTTGGAAAGGCAATCATTATGACCAAGACAAGTGTTAGGACACTTGTATGGCACATAATTAGCTTGGAAGATTTTTTTTAAGGAAAGTTATATTTTCTAAACACTATATAAAGGAC
>PYAF01005396.1:95486-125920 GCA_007407185.1 Glycine tomentella | reverse complement strand
AGGCTATTCTCTGGTTATGCATAAGTTGGTAATAATCTTACTTGATTAAGGTATGGTGGTGTAACCATACTTATGGTACATATGATGATATGATGAAAATATTTTTCCATAAGGTAATATGTATTTCACTTTTGGATTTGATTTTATTATGGATGGATATTGATGTGATAAGATAGGTGGATTCATGTTTCCAAGTCCAATACGAGGCTTTGGGGAAACAGAATCTGATGCTACATACAGTACGATATGTAGTACCCAGGTGCAGGATACATGGCAATATTCATGCATGTTTGCGTAAGACTATAGCAACGTCTACATCTAGTACGAGGTGTAGCCACATACAGTACGATATGTGGAGGCCATTGCACCCTGGGATAGTTCATCTCATGCATTCATATAGTTGCATGTTTCTTGTGGATGTGTTTCAATATTGATGATTGACTAACCTACTAATAAGTTTAGGATTTAGCTTTGCCTACTGAGAAATTTTATTTCTCACAAAGTTTTGTTTCATGTTTTTCTTAGATGACAACCATGGTCAGGTTCATTGAAGCTCTGGAGTAGTGAGGAAGTTATGTACTAGACTGAAGTATGGAAAGTACTGTACTTGTATTATATGTACTTTGGTAACAAGAACTATGGTTATGTATAATGTATTAGTTTCAAAACTTTTGTAAGTTTTACGTTTTAGAATTTTTACTATTATACGCTTCTTAAAAATTTAACCCTAATTAAAGTAACAACAATAATACTAATAATAATTAGCATAAATTTAGGTCGTTACATGACCAATGACATATCAATGCTCACAAATTTGACTCTTAAAAATGGAGGATTTGTCACTTATGGAGACAACAACAAAGGAAAGACAGTTGGTGAAGGAAATATAGGAGACAACTTTAAGACCAAGATCAAAAATGTTCTTTATGTGGAAGGTTTAAAGCACAATCTCCTAAGTATAAGCCAACTTTGTGATAAAGGGTTCAAAGTGTCATTTACGGACATATGATTGGTGACATGTCAATGCTCACAAATTTGACTCTTAAAGATGGTGGATTTGTCACATATGGAGACAACAACAAAGGGAAGATAATTGGAGAAGGAAACATAGGAGACAGTTTCAAAACCATGATAAAAAATGTTCTTGATGTGGAAGGTTTAAAGCACAATCTCCTAAGTATAAGCCAACTTTGTGATAAAGGGTTCAAAGTGTCATTTAATGACAGTTGTTGCATGATATGTGATGGACAAAATGGTGAGGTGATTCATATAGGTAAGAGAAAAGGTAATATCTGTTTACTCTCCATAGATCATGCATTCTTTCACAACCCTTCTTGCCTAATAGGTAAAATTGATGAATGTTGGCTATGGCATAGAAGGGCAAGTCACATTAACATGCATCATATGAACAAGCTTATTAGAAAAGACTTAGTCATTGGCTTACCCAAACTCAAGTTTGAAAAGGACAAACTATGTGATGCTTGTCAAAAGGGGAAACAAACAAAGAATTCTTTTCAAAGTAAAAATATTGTTTCTACTTCAAGACCCCTTGAATTACTTCACATGAATTTATTTGATCCTTCTAGAACTCTGAGTTTAGGAGGTAATTACTATGCGCTTATTATTGTTGTTGGTTACTCTAGATTCACATGGACTTTATTTTTAAGATCCAAGAGTGATGCTTTCAATGCTTTCAGAAAATTGGTCAAACTTGCTCAAAATGAAAAGGGAATAAAAATTATCTCAATAAGAAGTGATCATTGTGGGGAATTCCAAAATGAACATTTTGAAAAATTCTGTGAAGAAAATGGAATCAACCACAATTTTTCAGCTCCAAGAACACCCCAGCAAAATGGTGTTGTAGAGAGAAAAAATAGATCCCTTGAAGAAGGTGCAAGAACTCTTCTTAATGAGACAAATTTGCCTAAACATTTTTAGGCTGATGTTGTAAGTACAATTTGCTACACTTTGAATAGATTACTAATATGGTCTATTTTGAAGAAAACTCCTTATGAACTATACAAAGGTAGAAAACCAAACATTTCTCACTTAAGAGCATTTGGCTGCAAGTGTTTTGTATTGAACAATGGTAAAGACTCACTTAGAAAAATTGATGCTAAAACTGATGAAGCCATCTTCCTTGGATATTCATTACAAAGTAAAGCATATAGAGTTTTCAATAAAAGAACTTTATGCATGGAAGAATTAGTTCATGTTATTTGTGATGAATCTAACTCCTCTAAAGAGGAAAAGAAGTGTGAAAATGATGCAGGTCCTTTAGAAGAGTTCATACAACTTGATGGATCAATGGATAAAGAAGAGGAAGAACCAATTGCTAAAATAAAACCATCAACACCAGTCCAAAAGCCAAAAGATTGGAGAACTACAAGAGATCTCTCCCTTGACAATATAATTGGTGAACTTACAAAGGGAGTATCCACTAGATCTTCATTGAGTAATCTCTGCTGTAATATGGCTTTTGTTTCACAAATAGAACCTAAGAGCATTGATCAAGCCTTACTTGACGAACATTGGATGCATGCCATGCATGAAGAACTGAATCAATTTAAGAGGAAAGAAGTTTGGGAACTTGTTCCTAGACCTTCTTCTCTCAAACCTATTGGCACTAAATGGGTTTTTAGAAAAAAAAAACTTGATGAAAGTGGTATCATAGTCAGAAACAAAGCTAGATTGCTTGCAAAAGGTTACAACCAAGAGGAAGGCATTGACTATGAGGAGACTTATGCTCCAGTAGCAAGGCTATAAGCCATTAGGTTGCTATTTGCATATGCATGTTTAATGAATTTTAAACTGTTTCAAATGGATGTTAAAAGTGCTTTCTTTAATGGATATATTGAGGAGGAAATCTATGTGGAGCAACCTCCTGGTTTTGCAGATTTCAAATATCCAAACCATTTTTTCAAACTTAAGAAAGCTCTTTATGGCTTAAAACAAGCTCCAAGGTCTTGGTATGAGAGATTGAGCAAATTTTTTCTTGATCAATCTTTCATAAGAGGACATGTTGATAAAACCTTGTTCATCAAAAGGCAAAGCAATGATATCTTATTGGTTTAAGTATATGTTGATGATATCATTTTTGGTTTAACTAATCAATCCTTGTGCAAAGAATTTTCTTTCTCTGTGCAGAATGAGTTTGAGATGTCTATGATGGGAGAATTAACATTCTTTCTTGGACTTCAAGTGAAGCAAATGAAGAATTGGACATTTCTAACTCAAACCAAATATTGCCTTGAAGTGATCAAAAAGTTTGACATGGAGAAAAGCAAAGATGTTGCAACTCCAATGGCAACATCAACCTTTCTTGATTTAGATGAAAAATGAAAGAAGGTTGATGAGTCAAAATACAGAGGAATGATTGGATGCTTACTATATTTGACTGCAAGTAGGCCTGATATCATGTTGAGTGTGTGTTTGTGTGCAAAAGCAAATCCTAAAGAACCACACCTCGCAGCAGTTGAAAGAATCATCAAATATCTCAAATCAACACCAAGAGTTGGTCTATGGTATCCCAAAGGTGCATTACTCAACTTAATTGGATATTCTGATTTTGACTTTGCAGGGTGCAAATTGGATAGAAAAAGTACTAGTGGAACTTGCCATCTACTTGGCAGCTCACTAATCTTATGGCAATGCAAAAAGCAATCTTGTGTTGCTCTATCAATTGCTGAAGCTGAGTACATCTCTGCTAGAAGTTATTGTGCTCAAAATCTTTGGTTGAAGCAACAACTACAAGATTTTGGTCTAGAATTACAAGAAATTCCCTTTCTATGTGACAACACAAGTGCCATCAACATATCCAAGAATCCAATAATGCACTCAAGGACCAAACACATTAAGATTATGCATCATTTCCTAAGAGATCACATTCAAAAAGGTAATATCAAAATTGAGTTCATTGATACACATAATCAATTGGCTTATATATTCACTAAACCTTTGGCTAGAGATAGATTTTATACTCTTAGAAACATGCTAGGTATCCTTGATGAGTCTAACATTTGCTAGCATGCTTGTTCTATGCTTATCTATGTGAAATTGCATCTTACTTGACTAATCATCACATGTGCTTCAAAATTCGAAATTGGCTGCATAATTACTATTCATTCTGCAAAATGCTCTGTGATAATCGATTACAGCACGGGATAATCAATTATTTGAAGTTTATGCTATATTCAGAGTCATTTTCTATGTCATGTAATCGATTACATTCACGAAATAATTGATTAATATCCACCAAAATTGAATCCGCAGTCTAAATTTTCTTTGGAATAATTGATTACTTATCGGAATAATTGATTATTGTCCATCAAAATAGAATCCTCAATCTTAATTCTCTCTAGAATAATCGATTACTTATCGAAATAATCGATTACTGTTCAAACAAAACTTCTTCTGATTCAAATGTTTCCTGTAATAATCGATTACTACACGAGATAATCAATTACACCGTTATAAACTGTCATTGTTAAGAATGAAATAATCGATGACATAAGCTCATAATCGATTACATATGGCCGTTCTCAAATCTCTGCAGATTTTTTGGAAATCTAAACTGTCATATCTCCTATTAAATTCAAAATTTGAATCTGTCACTGAGTAGTTATGGCCTAGATACGTGGGATAACTGCTCCAACGTTCAAAATTCAAATTTCAACTCAGAATTTTGGTTATAAATTTAGCCTTGGTGAAGAATCACTCACACTCATTCAAGTCTTTTGCTTTGTATTTTCTGAAGCTCTTCTCTTCCATTTTCTCTTTCTTAGTCACTACCGATTAATCCCTACTCTCTAAATCTGCCATGTCTACATTTAAGAGAGTGAAAACCAGCAAAGGAAAGGCTGGTGAATCAACCAATTCTGCTGGAAATCGATTAAATCTCTGGTTCACTGAGGAAAAGCATAGAATGACCTATATGCAATTCAATGCTACAAAACTTGTTATGCCTCCCAAATACCTTGACCTTGATTGGTTCATCTAGGAGGGATTTCAGTTCCCTGCTCTGCTAGAGGCTCAAGGGCTAAAAAAGTTTGTTGAACTCAAGGGTACTTTTTACCCTGAGTTAGTAAAGGTATTTTTCACCTGTGCAAAGGCTAGCATGGATGGGGTAATTCGTTCCCAAGTAAGAGGGGTTCCCATGGTCATAGATGATGAAGTATGGGAAGCTGTTGCAGGAATCTCCTCTAATAGTGTAAGGAGATTCGATGAAGAAATAAGGGGCTACAACAAGATTGATACTTACAGAGATATGCTTCAAGATCCCCAAGCAAGGCTGAAGACAAGACTTGGTGTGGGAAATCTGACAGGGGAGGATAGGTTGCTTCATTACATCATAACCTACATCCTTACCCCTAGGTCTACCAACCATGCTCAAATCACAAATGATGATTTGTAGCTTGTTCATGGCTTGAAGACCTTTACTCAGATCAATTGGGTTATGATTTTTATAGAAATAATGGTGAAATTCAATAGGTTGATTAGTTATAAGTTTCCTTATGTTGTTCTTGTATATAGGTTTATAAATTATTTTCAGATTGATGTAACAGATGAGGTGGTTGATCACACCTCTGATTCCACCAACTTTATCAAGGAAAAGCATCTGAACAAGCTTGGCTTGATAAAAACAGTCAATGGATGGCAAATGGCTGGACAACAACCATAAGCTGGAGGTGAAGGAGGTGCTGTTGAAGGGGGAGAAGAAGCTGAAGGAGAACCTGCACCTCAACAATATTCTCCATTTGAGTCTCTCATGATTCAAAAGAGGAATGCCTTAATGTCTCTCCACCATGAGCACTGGGCTAAGACTGATTTAGCCTTAGAAGATATTCAATCCAGGCTAGAGAACATGGAGGCTAGAATGGTTCTTCATGGATTTGATGAACTTTAGATTAATGAAAATGTTGTTGTGTTTATGTCTGCTTTCTTGTTTTTGTTATGTTCTGTTTCTATTTTTCTGTTTTCTTGTTAAGTTCACTTGATTAATGTACTGCATTATTTCCCTTTTCATTAATGATATTTCAGTTTCTATTTCTCATTGTTTGAGTTGCTACCTTTTGTATTTGATAAGCCAAATAAGGGGAGAAATAATTGATTGAATTGATTGATAACTAAGAAGCGGAAATTGCTCTAAGAAGGGGAAGTTGCTCTCTTTTGCTCTATTTTTTTTTTAACTAACTAAAATTACCTAAGCAAGGGAGAGAAAAAATAAATGAAAGAAAATGATTAATGTTTATGTAAGCATCATACTTGACACTTGTTCTTGGCAAAGAGCTTATTTTATTTTAGGTTAACAAGTATGAGTCTCCTATCATTCATCCCTCAAAGCACTTAAAAGCTAAACAAATGTTCAATCAATATTTGGCATGCTCAAAGCCAAAAAGGGGGGGATTGTTGGATATAAGGGGAGTAGCAAGAAGATGAAGCTAAAGAAGAAGCTTGTGCCTTAGAAGAAAGTTTTGAGCTTTTCACATGCCAAGAATTTTTAAATTTGATCAAGTGTATGAGAGGCTAATCTTATGATCCTTGCATTGCATGACATTAAACTTGCATAAATGATTTCATTAAAGCATTAAAGCTATTCATGTTTTCAAAAGAAACTAATTTCTCATGGTTAAGTTTTTGGAAAAACGAAATCTCACTGCTTTAATCGACTACATAACGATTTAATCGATTACAAGCTTCTGTTTTAATTCTGGAAAAGCCATGAAGAACATTTTAATCGATTATCATGTTGTTGTAATCAATTACATAGCACAAAATAAAAATCATATTTTCCTGTTTTAATCGATTACCATGAATCATAATCAATTACTGAAGTTCATTTTTTATATGTGCTTGAGTGACTTAATCGATTACCACATTTTGTAATCGATTACATAAGTATATTTTGGAATTGTGTTTGCATGCTTTAATCGATTACCACATATTGTAATCGTTACACAAGCCTATTTCAAAACTAAACCTGTCTGCTTTAATTGATTACGACTCGAATTAATCGTTTAACTTGCTCGTTGCATTTTGCTAAGAGCATTTTAATCGATTATTTGACAATTTAATCGATTACATATGATAATTTAATCGATTACTTGACGCTTTAATCGATTACATTCTGATATAAAAGTTTGTTATAAATAGATTGAAGGCTTGTCTGAAAACTTAACTTACAAACTTTGATTTTTCTAAGAATATACAAGCCTCCTCAAAGTTAGAAAGGATTTTCTGAGTTAGCTAAGTTCTTGTCCCACTCTTTAATCTTCATGGTGTATTGAAAAATTTCTTGGACAAGATTTTCAAAGATATTTTGGAGAGAAAGTTCTGAATTTGGTTTCTGCATTTCAACTCTTATTGGTAAACCATATTCATTGGATCATCAGGGTGTCTCTCTCCATTATCTCATGTTGTAAATTTATTTTTGTATTCTTGATAGTTTGAAATTATTGTAAAGGGTTCTTTAAGCTTTTTCTTGAGTGAGTTTCTCTAGAAGGAAGAGTAGAGAAGGGTTCTCTATGTCTTGATCATTAGGAATCTAATAAGGTTTTAGATTTCTGTTCTTTATCTAGGTTTGATAAAGAGTGATTGTTGTAAAGCTTGTAAGAATTGAAATTGATAATAGTGAAACTCTAATCTAGTGTTGATTAAAAGAAAATGAATGTAGCTTCTCTTGAAAAGTGAACTAGTATAAATTCTTGTGTTGTTTTCTATTCCTTAATCTCTTCTTGTTATCTTGATCATTGATTCTTGAAGTTATCTTTATTACCCAATAAGTTCTATTTTTATCAATTGTTTTCTTGGGCTGAGTGATTTGTTGATTTGAAGTATTCTTGGTTCTATTGTGATTAAGATCCTATAACTCTGATTTTCTAAAAAGTTTTAAAAGACCAAGTTTAAACCAATTCACCCCCTCTTGGTTATTGTGGTATTCCTATTGTTTTTAACATTTTCTACCATGTCCCATAGATCTATATGAATTGAGTCAAAGTAGGTTGTCATATGCTCCTTATAGTAATCATACTTTATGCCTTTGAATAGAGGTGGTTTGTTGGCGAAGAATCCTTTTTCATATCTTTGATATATTGGATCTTTTTCTTGGTATTGTCTAACACTCAACCCTTAAGGCCAAACTCTGATACCAATTGAAATAACAATAAAACCCACTAAAAAAGGATTGAATAGTGTTTATATCAAAGATATAAAATTTTGCAATATAAAAGTAGATATAGATAGTAATGTGTGTGTGTGTGTGTGTGTGTGATAGGTCATCCACTGAGGATAACGAGATATTTAATGAAGATAAATATGATCATCCAATGACTTGATAAAAGAGAGAATTTTTAAAACAGTTTTTTAAATAAACACTTGGTGTTAAAAAGTGATAAAAGGTGCTATAAGAATGCTCAATAAATTGCTTTGGAGAGAAGTAATAACACTTGATTTATACTAGTTTACTCAACCTGAGTTATGTTCAGTTCTCCTTTACTCATTAGAAAAGGGTTTCACTAATCAAAAGTTGATTACAAAACAAGTATTCTAACCTATCACTCCTGGCTTTACAAGTATTATTAATACTACTTTTGACACTTTCTTAGACTCCCTTTGAATCTAAGAAACTCAATTATTGTTTAATACTAAGTCACTCTTGGCTTTCACAAACAAAAGTTTGGATGAATACAAGTATTTTGTAACACTCAATTAGTGAATAAACAATTAACCTTAAATACCAATACTTGAAAATAGTTTTAACATTGCTATGTTAACATCAGTATCTTTTAAAACTAATGTTAACAAACATGTGATGATATTTTTGTAAATAAGGTGACTTCATTAATATTGATTTTCATAAAAAATGATGTTAACATGAATACGTTAATATTGAGTTCTAGACAAACCAATGTTAATGACTCATGTTATGAATTCTTCAAAAATCGATATTAACATAAGTTTGTTATCATCGATTTTTTAAAACCGATGTCAATTTTTATAAAATTCGATGCAGGTTAACATGGATTTTTTTGTTTTTAACCGACGTTGTCAATTTTTATAAAATGTTCTCTTGCTCGCTGCCTTATTTTTCTCAATCCTAATTAGATATGAAATGTTGCGATGCCACTCCCCCCTTTCTCCTCTTCTCGTATCGATGCAAGATAAACACCGCGACACTGCTCCTCCGCCGCCGATTCGCCGACATCAGAGCCAGCAACGTCTCCCAGTGGAGAGAAAGAGGGAGATGGGAAGAGAAAAGGACACTATAAAGTAGCTTACACAGTGGAGCAGCAAGTAGCCTTCAATCGATACAATCATGATATTCTTCCACTTCTCAAAAACTATGTCAACGACCAGGTTCCTTCTCTTTCCCCTTTCTTTATCTTCTTTTCCGAAATCCAAAAACATAAGTTTGAAATGAAACCCAATTTCTGTCTCCTTTTAGGTTTCGTCGCTAACTTACATCCTGGACGCGAGTCTCTGCCTTCCTCGCCTCTACCAGGTATTTTTCATTGGTTTGCATATCAATTATCTGTTATTTCAGTTTGAACCAGAGAAAATGAGTTCCCAGATTGTGGCCCGCATATTGGTCAAGGCGTGGTTTTTTTTTTTTGGGGGCTGTGACTGTTACATTTTGAACTGATTAGTTGGATGGCGAATGCCATCTCGTGCTTGAATATTTATTTATTTTCGTTTAACAGGCTCTCATGGCAATGCCGGCGTCAGATTTCAGCCTTTGCCTCGGTTTTTATTCCAGAACGCATGGTATTATTTTTCAATTGAAATGATTGTTCTTTTCTTTGTAGTAATTTGTGTTGCTTTCATTCACAAATAACTAGATGTTTGAATAGTTTTTCACCCATGTCATGTTATGTGTGTTTGAATAATCACCTGCAAGTTTATGAATTTTACCCAGTTGAATGTTCACTATTTGATGGGATTTGTGATGACAATACAAATTCAAGTATACCAAGTTCTACAAGTAATATATTGATTGAATTAGTAAATAAGGGAAGGGATATCAATAAAAAATTAAAAAATTCAAGAGAAGAAGCATTAGGATATTGATTTTGTCTTCACATGCAGTCCACGAACTTTCTCAAGCTTGTCTTAATTGCCAATAGAAACTCTTCTAGCTAGCACTGCTGTGGTTGTTGGAGAGTAACTTCAAAGGTTGCCTTTCATAAACTCCTAAATTAAATATCTATTTTTCTTTTTTCTTTTTAGCATAAATGGAAACAATGAAGTAACCATTTCACAATATAGCCCAATGGGTATGAAATATTCAAAGTGAGCATTCTCGTGAATATTATAAATCCACATTAAATAAACCCATCTTTTCCCTCTCATTGCAATCTTGTTTTTTGGGTGTGGATTTCACTGGCCCTGGCCAGCAACATTGCCAATTTATTCATTTTGACTTTTTTTTTTTTCTTTGTGAATGAGTCAATTTCAATTCTCTTATTTATTTATATGCACGAAGGCATTATTTATAATATTATTATACATGCCGAACAAAGTTGATAATGGTGGTAACATGGGTTCATCATGATTTATCCTTGTTTTCTTAATTAGCTTAATTGAGAGTATTGAAATTCATTTTATGGCCATATCAGTTTGAACAGAAGCATAAACATGTGAATGGGGCTATTGCTAATGCATGTGCAGAAGCTGCTAAATACCCATTTGAAGTGGTGAGAAGGCTACTTCAATTGCAAGTCCAGGCTACAAAATTAAGTTATTTTGCAACATTTGCCAAAATAGTTGAACAGGGAGGGATTCCAGCTCTCTATGCAGGACTTATTCCCAGCTTATTATAGGTATTTAAATTCTAAACTTCTTGGCATGCTCTACTTGTATTTTACACCCTAATCAAAAAAGGTTATATGTGAAATACTAGACAACAAGTTCTTCTTCCTCTCTTTCCACAAATTTTAACGATTTTAATTTTAATATACTGACAGGAAAATAAATTTTAAACTATTAATTTTTTTAGAAATTATTGTATCATTAATATGTTGTTGGGTAGAATGAAATTGGATTCACATCCCTTGCAAGATTTTATATTTAAATTTTGTGAACAATAAAACATGTGATTAAAAAAAAATCTTATTAAATTTGATTAATTAGATTTTCTAATAAAGATTAGTTATTGATAAAGATGATTAAACTTTGTACGTATAATATGATGGCCAGAAAATAAAGAAATCATTTTTATGCAATACTTTAAAATAGTTATTAAATAAGTTAACAAGGTTTCAATTATATGTCTAAATCTAATTCATAATCGGATAACAATGTTTTTTTTTTTTTTTTTACATTATGTGGTAAGTTAATTACTTAGAGGTGGCTTGTTGGATGCATACTGGGGAACGTCAAGCTGCAAAGATGAGGATAGCATACTTAAAGTCAATGTTGAATCAAGATATAAGTCCTTTTGATATTGAGCATCTACTGAAGAGGTTATTTCTTCTATTACAAGTGACATAGTCGTTGTCCAAGATGCACTGTCTAAGAAGGTATGCATGCATTTGAATTAATTTAATTTGAAGAAATTATGGCTTTAATAATCTTGCTTGGCACTAGCTTCAAAACGGTGGAGATGGTCATGTGTACATTATTTAATTAGTAACTCTAGTTTGTTTAATATACGGATAGACTAATATTTATTTATGTAATTAAATATTTTTATATATAAATTATATTAAAATTAAAAATTTTGTTTAAGTGTGTTTTAAAATTACAAAGAGGAAATAAAGAGAATATATCATTTTTTTTCAAAAATTACATTCTACATTGGTTATGTAATAAACGATTTAGAAAGTTATTATTCAATATTGGTTCTAGACTGATGTTGTATAGTAACTTTCTACATCAGTTTTTCCTATAACCGATGTTGTATAATAATACAACATCGATTTTTGAAAAAACCAATGTTGTTTTTACATATTTTAACATTTTTTTTGCTAATTTCTTATTAGGCGACATCGATTTTATTAAAAACCAATGTTGTGTAGTTATGTTAACATCGATTTTTAAAAATCGATGTTAACGTTGATCTTTTTAATGTCGGTGGTTTCAACATCGGTTAAAAACCTTTCAAACAAATTGATGTTAAAAGCCACTTTTCTAGTAGTGTACAATATAATACCCCAGAGTTCTGGCGTGAATGGTGTGGGGTGCCGCGTGGATAGCGCCAGAAATCCTGCTGAGAAAACCATGTCTGGTGTGTGGCGCGATCAGCGCCAGACTTATTGGAACATGGCGCCAAGGGCGCCAGGTTGGCGCGGGAAGCGCCATTGTCTCTGGAGGTTGGCGCCTGGGGCGCCATGGTGGCACGAGGGGCGCCAGTGTTTGCAACCAGTGCCAGGAGCGCCAGGGTTGGCGCGGGCAGCGCCACTGGTTCTGGTATGTAGCGCTGATGGCGCAGGCATGGCGCGGATGGCGGCATAGGTTCTGGAAGTTGGCGCTGGAGGCGTGGGTGTGGCGCGGTTGGCGCCACAAGGTCGGTGGAGCTGGCGCGGGTAGCGCCAGAGGTGGCGCGATTAGCGCGGGACCTTTGACAGACCCAGTATATAAAGCCAGGTCACGATTTTAGGAAAGGAAAACCCTCTTCTTCCTCTGAGCGTCCTGCAGCCATGGGAGAGCTTCCCAAGCTCTCTTGACCTTGTTTCTTCACCCAAATCACTTCCTAAACCCATCAAACCTCCTAGAATCCAAGTGAGAGCCGTAACCCTTCATCTTTTCACTTAAAACCCCATGAGCTGAGAATCCCTTTCTTAAGAGAAGTTGGAGAACTCGAGTTTAGCGAGGAACGACAGTGACCGATGGACACCCAAGCCTGGAGGAGTGTCCCAGAAGTCTTCTTTGTCGCCATTGAGGTAAGAAACTCGAGATTCCTTGGTTGATTTGGTGATTTGGGGTTTTGGGTGAATAGTGACCCACTTGTGATAGAACTAGAATTAGCTCTGGGTCCTTTAGAGAAACATGTTTAGAATGAGGAGAGGATGAAGGATTAACTCTTGGTTTGTGTTTTGGTGAATGTTGGTTATGGCTCTAGGTTGTGCATGTGTGACTTGGACTGAGTCACTTGATTTGAGACATGCAAGAGCCTTGTTGATGGGCTTGAGGTGCCTGAGAGGCCATGGAAACAGTGTCTTGTAATATAGACCGTTCAAGTCCTATGGAAACCCCTGAGTTATTGGGTTGTGAGAGCTTTAAGCTCATTGTGGATGGTTTGTATTGAGTCTGGAATGACTCTGAGTCCATGGTTGAGCTGAGATAGACCACTGAAGGTCTATGGAAAGACTTGTGATGGATGAGCCTGATGAACCATAGGGTAGATGACTTGGGTTGATGGAAAGGATTGAGATTCCTTTCTTTGTGGCAGTTGAGGACTGCATGATGAGCTTATGCATGTTTATATGCTTAAATGGTATGTGATATGCGTTTGTATGCCTTGTTAGGGCTTGACACCGCGGGTGTCAGTGACGCAGGCCATCGCTCAAGGAGTGGAGCTGCAGAGTACGGCTTTGCCAGGTAAGCTCATCGTTTCTGGGAGTGATTCCCTTGCTCTTGTTTGCCACCCAAGGGGGTGATGGTTGTATGCCATGCAATTGATATTGTACATGATTATCGATATATATATATATACACACACACACACACACACATATGCTATTGAGAGAAATGCCATTGTGGCTTATTGTTGATGATTATGATAGTTACACACCGGGATGGTGTTTGGATGTTAAGAATGCATGGATTATAGACACTAAGGTAGTGTTGTGAGAATGATACACCTGTTGGAGCAGGTGTGATGGGCCTTGGTCCTTTTGACGGACGAACACTGTGGCAGTGTTCTGTGGCTGTGTATGAGACAGAGACTACGATGGTAGTCTGTGAATAAGGTTATATTAGATACTGGAATAATATCGTGCTAGATGAGATTCTCTGGCCAGCAGAATAGGATTTATGGACTCCCTTGGAATGAGTGCCCGGGATGGATGATCTGTCTTGGGAGGTGCCATGAAGTCCTGAGGGATGAGTGCCCTGTATGGATGATCTCTCTCAGGCAGTGATTGAGAATCCTGAGGGATGAGTGCCCCTTGGTGGATGATCTCTCTCAGGTAGTGGATTGGTAGCTCTGAGGAATGAGTGCCCTGTAAGGATGATCTTCTTCAGACCGTGCTTGGAAGTCCTGAGTGGATGATCTCTCTCAGGCAGAGGATTGAAGTCCTGAAGGATGGAATGCCTTGTGTGGATGATCTCCTTCAAGCAGCGGATGGAAGCCATGAGGGATGAGTGCCCTGTATGGATGATCTCTCTCAGGCACCGACGGATCTACGTTTGATTGAGGGTGGGCCAATGCACCCCCTCATTTCAATAAAATCACTAATATCTGTCTAAAAATATTATATTTTGCATCTCCTAATTTTATATTTTGCACCCCTTAATTTTATATATTTAATTTTTCTTACCAGTTCACATATAAGAGTAAGTAAATGCACCATCTTATTTTAATAAAGTGCATATATTTATCTTAAAATTTTATATTTTGTACCTTTTATCTTCGTGTTTGAATCCAACTATCTCATATGATAATGATAATTATTAATTTTTTATTTTTTAGAATAAATTGTCCCCACTGATCCAGGGTCCTAGATCCGCCACTGCTCTAAGACATTGTATGGAAGTCCTGGAGGATAGAGTGTCCCTTTGTGGATGATCTTCTTCAGGCATGTGACTGGAAGTCCTGAGGGATGAGTGCCCCGTAATGGATGATCTCTCTTAGGCAGCGGACTGAAAGTCCTGAGGGATGAGTGTCCTTGTGTGGATGATCTCTCTCAAGCAGTGTATGTGAAAGTCCTGGGAATGATTGTCCTGTATGGATGTTCTTCCCCAGCCCAGGCTGTATACATATATGTTGTATCTCTAAGAGAGGGTATCCCAGAGGGGGGGGGGGGATGAGAGCCTCTTAGATGAGCCATATCTGGATGAGTGAAGTCCTGAGTGGTTGCTCTCAGGCGATGCCTCTCTGATGTTGGAAAGTGTCCAATGGTTGACACTTGTGTGATGGTACCTCTGTGAGATGGTTGAGAAAGCTAGAATGAGGTGTTGCACCTTTGATGCTGAAAGTGTCTAGTGATGACACTTGTTTGATGTTACCCAGGTAGTCGGGTTATGAGAGCTAGGATGATGTCCTAGGCTATGATTATGGTTTTGTATTGTGTGTGTGTTTGGAGGTGAACCAGGGGAAGGGAGAATCTCCCAGAATCCTGAGTTTACTGAGATGTTTATCTCACCCCTGTTGGGACTGTGGTTTTCAGGTGATTCTTATAGCAGAGAAGAGTGGCCACAGGGCAGGAGGCCCTAGTAGAGTTTGCTGACGTGACTGAGGGCTGCAGTAGAAGACCTGAGTGGATCTTCTCGGTTGATGCCGGTCTTAGTCTTCCCTGTGTGGGGACCAGGCGTGTGTGTACACCCATTATGCTGTACATATTCTGTAGTATAACCACATGTGTGCTTTTGATTCTGAGTTGTATATGTATAGAGCTTATGTTTTTTATGTAGTTGATGATAATTCCTCCTGATTATCCTTGTTGTGTTTTCTGTATATCTGCCTATGATGTTGTGTTTATGTTATCCTGGATCAACAAGGGCTTGATTTTATGATGTTGTGCGATGTGTTTTTATATTCCATACATAATGTAATCAAGAAAATTCGATTCTATCGCTTCTGCACAGTATTTAAATAACGTTTTAAGCGCTAATCTGATATTATGAATGTTAATACACCGGAGGCCTATGGGGTGTTACATACAAAGTTACTTTGTTTAGCAAAGAGTACACAAATGAAAATTGTATATCAGTCGTCTGGTGATTTCAACATAGTTTTACTTCAGATATTTTCTTACGCTCTTGTCAAATTTTTATCATTCGCTTCCTGGTTGGAAAAGGCCTTTTATAGACTTCAGTGAAGGATCTATTACAGGATCAGCGTTGGTTCCTTGAAAAGATCGTTGTCTTACACTGAAGGATAAGGCGATGTGTCATGCTTCGATTGGATAGGTGTGAACCATAGTATAGATAGCGTCATGTTCTTCTTGTTCGTAGCGAAAATGACCTTTAAGATAATATTTCATGAAAACCTTTTATATTCTTCTATATTGTCCTTTTCTTAAATTCAAATGTTAGCAATTCAAAATAAAGAGAGGCAAATTGAATTTGAATAAAATAGAACAGTGCACTTTCTTTTTCCTCATTCTCAGTCTTTTTGAGTTTCTTTGAGACTGGATGCGCAAGTTAACTAAAAGATATAATATTGATTTTCACAAGAATGGATACTCTTTGGTTTTAGTGTGTAAGCATTCTCTCATGGATTGTGGACAATACTGAAAATTTTTTAAGTCCTTTAACATATTGATCATGTCCACTTGTCAAAGACTTATTAGAATATTAATAATTTATACTTATTGTTATTCATCAAAATCCAAGGTGGATGAGACGAAAGGTTGTCCAAACTTAACAATTTGTTATACCTCAGAATTTTTCAGCCCTTGCAATCCAACCAATTGGGTCTACCCCTAAAAATGTTAGTAGTTTCCCCTTACCCCAAATTTGTGCTTCCTCCTTCTCTACCACTAGCTCTCCCTCGAATATTCGACAAGTCAGATCAATTGTTAGGAACCAAGAATTAAAATAATAAAGAAAAGAAAGAATTTTATTGAATAGAAAGAAAAGACAACAAAAAGGAGAGAAAACTCTCTTCCAAGGATCTTCCCTTTACAAAGGATTTCTCCTTTCACAAAGAGCTAATGTTCAATTTATAATGACAATAAATTTGCCTCTCCTATCCTTCCTCCCCTATTTAATTTCTAACTCAGCCTTCTAATTATCTAACTAGCTAGCTAACTAACTCATTAATAGTCTATCTTAACTAATTTTCCCTTCTCCTTATATCCTAACACAATAGCCAACCTAGAGAGATACTTGACTTGCCTCATCCTCTACTCGCTTAATTTGCAAAATATTTTGTACCTGACTTCTCATTAGCTGCCACTCTCAATCTTGCAGCTGATCACATAAAGCAAACAATAGAATAAATTAAATAAGTCAATCCATGAGTACTAGGTAGGAAAAGAAAACAAAAACAACAATGAGCAGAGACCAAATGAGGTACATTTGAGTCCAAAATAAGATTTTTTTTTTTCTTAGCGTAAAAAATAAGTTAATACTCAATACAATTTCTGATTTAGCTGATATACGTTATACAGGATTCAGTTGAACCTTGATTACTTTAAAGCTTAAGTTGTATACTTGCTTAACATTACGATGGTTGATTTCAATCATAGCCCGCTTTACGTTCTCATCTGGCTCAATATCCACAATCAATGTTTGAACATATTTTACACTGATAATCTGACAGAGCCTGTTAAGATAAGATAATATAAATATAGTAATCAAAGATAATATTTAATTATGTGTTGGAAAAAATGGATAAGAGTATTATTTTCTTCAACTTTAGTTTTTGTTGTGAGCTTTGGTCACGATTCCTATTGTTCAGGAAGTAATCCAATTTCGTTTCTTTGGTTAGCTTTTCGAATTTGATGTAGTAATGGTGGTATTGTCAGTAAGATTAACATTGATCCTTAAAATAATGTTGGTACAATCATCAATGTATCTGCAGTTAGACATCCGTTTTGATACCCACACGCCGCAATCATTCCTAACATGGTATATGTAATTAGGAAGCATAACTATTATTAGAACATGAAAAAACATTGATGTATTAAAAATTAAGGATTTGTAGTCTCACGATCCATTCAACTATTGACCAAGTTCTTCAGGTTCAATCAATGGAAAGTTAGAAAGAATAGGCTTAACACCATCGACGACAGGGTCATAAAATGAATGGTCTTGTAAAATTTCTTCTGAAAACATAGCCTACACATAATAAACATAGTCAAGTAATTCATTAAGCATAACAAAATCATGTTTCTTTCTTTATCAATTTAAGTTACTTACAATAACTTTTTTAGCCTTTCTCCTCCGAAATTCATTTCTTGTCTCACTTGGTAGTGAATCCAGCATGATAAGATTTTTCCCAATGATGTCAACAACAAGAAGGTACTAGTGTTTTTCATCATTCATTATAACAAAGATCTATAATACATAACAACAAATATAATTATTTATCATTTAAATTTAAATGAATTCAACTTTAAGGTAATTTTTTTGGAGAAAAAAAATACGTTATCCAAAATATCAACATCATCCATGAAATCCTTGTTATAGTATCTAATAACAGTTCCAATCTTGTCATTTTGTCCAATGCATATTGTTGCGTTATGTATATTAACAAGAAAATTTAGTTTATATTTTTCATATAGTTGAATGGTAACATTGTATACCAAATGATGGACAAAACCTATTATACCGCAAAAGCTGTAAGCAAGAACAAAGCTATCGGAGACATTGAGTATACTTTTCCTCACAACTTAGTTTTGCTAGCAATAAAGCTAAGGACCTACAAAAAAAATAATTAAATTTAACATTTTAAAAATTTCAGTAAAACATAAGATTTGTATCGCTCCATTCATATTGTTAAATAATATTATTACTTCTTGGTCAAACCTTTCTTGAGTCATCAAAGTCAACAACCTTTTCCTTTCTCTATGACCCCAGGATGAGTACTTCATCAAAACCTCCTCTCTACAAATAAAAACAAATAAATTTCAATTATATAAATGAGAACCAAAAGTTGTGGATAATAAAAAATCCAATTACAAACCTATGTGAATTGTCAGGCTTGTTTGTTTGAAACATGTATCAGAACAACAATGACTTGTGCAAATTCATGAATACCATACTAGTTAAACAAAAAAAAAAAAAAAAATCTTAACCAAAACATTAGTTGGTGTTTTGCCCAATTCCACCATCAATTTTTAGAGTGTGATTTGCAATTCATGTAGTATTTGTCACAATTTTATGTGTAGAACTCAATGCCTAAGTTCAAAACATAGTTTTAAAAATAGAACCGATGATTGACCCAACTATGACATTGGATCATTGATCAAACCAATGATCATTAACTCAATCGTATGATCTAAAATTTTAGTTTATTTTTCTAATTATGATTTTTTTATTTCTTTAACAAATATAGGTAAATGGTCAAATCAATGAGTCACTAACTGAACCGTGTTACCCATTTTTTGAGCTTATTTTTGTTATTATGTTTTTCTTTTACTGCATTAACAAATATTCATATTTAATCTCATCCATTAAAATAATTATTCATAATGTAATTGCTCATAATGTTGGTTCACCCATACAACAACTACTAATTTTTTTTATAAAAAAATAAGGCCTTAAGATTATTATTATTGTCTAAAATGATTAGAGTTAAAATATGTTTTTAGTTCTTGTACTTTCAGTCAAATTTTTTAGTCCCTATATTTTAAAACCGACCATTTTGAACTCAAAATTTGAAAAATATGTTGATTTACTGCCTCCCTATAATACAAATGGTCAATTTTAGGGGTTAAAACAAGATGATTTTCAAAGTTTAGGGTCTAAATATACATGTTTATCTAAACCAATTTTTACTGAAAGTACAAGGACCAAATTAGTTGATTAGAAATATAGGGACTAAAATCAAATTTTACTAAAAGTAAGGAGATAAAAACCATATTTTACCCAAAAAAAAATCTTAATAAACAACACAATTACATTACAAAATAGGAAATTATTTCTTGCATTTCCCATTTGGTTCCCGTAGGGCTTTCCGAAATGTAATTTTATATTATGGAAAAACCTTTCTAATTTAGATATTGTCTAACAAAATAGGAAATATCTTAATAAGCACTGTGATACTTGAGGTTGATTTAGATATAGTCTAATAACTAACGCCCTACAATTTGTAGCATAATTATTATTTAGTATATCAAATATCCATTTAAAATTTCAATATTTCAATTGATTCTTAATTGTTGGAGATTTAAATTTGCTATAATCAATTGTCAAAAGTTTAGACCATGTTAGTTCAAATGAAATAAATCAATTGTTTATATTATTTGTATCACATACAAAAGAGTAATCACAAGTAATTTCAATTTATCTTTTTATCCATAATCATTGATGTTTATACATAATATGCTTTACACCGAATATAATAACAGCTTAAACTTATAGCTGCATAATTCATATTTAACAAACAATGATATGCACTACACTTAAGATTAAAAACAACCTAAACAGGTGACATGCATGGAGTAAAAAGTGTTGTAGAATGACTGACATTTAAAATTATAAACTAGCCAAAAGAAATATGTGATTTGATTTGCACATATTTGAACTCGGTCATTGAAATATGGTAGTAAAAGGAGTATAAAGACATTTACGTTGAGTCTCTAATTCTGTTTTGCAGCCTAAAATCTTTTGAGAGATTATAGTTATTTTTCATTAATAAAGACATTTAATTTATAGAAAACACATTTAATTTGGTTTATATAATGTCATTTGATTTGCACATTTTCTGTTTATTTAGATGAGAGAATATCCTTGGGTGGTAAATCACCGTTAGCACAACCATTGTCAATAGTAAATACCAATTGCACAAGTTAAACGGTAATTAAAATTCCTGCATAAACTCTCCCCCAACTTTATCATTAAATGCTTATTAATTACATAACTTTTTTTTTCTATTTGTTTACCTCTATCCAGCTTAAAAGTTTATGACTATTAATTTAGTGTGGCAACCTCAAATAAACGTGCAACTTTTTGAATGTTCCTCTTTATTAATTGATTCCTCTTTCCAACTGTTTTATATATGTAGGTGTATCTCTCATTCATATTGTAACCATTTTTTGTTCTCAACATTCAGCCCTGGATCCATGATGGGTCACATGTATACGGTGAAGAAACTATGATGGTTATAGAATCTGCACCCATTTCTAATTTACTTTTTTTGTTTTGCATGTACAATATTGTTATTTTTCTTTCTTTGTGTGTGTGTGGGGGGGGGGGGGGGGGGGAATTATCACTGTATGTGTTTTTTCTAAAAGTTTTCTCATTCTCTCCTTCTATTACTATAAGGTTTCAAAGAAATAGATAGTGGTGTTACAGCAACGCAATGACCCTCTGAAAGGTTTGGAAGTTGGGAAACATATTGTAACACCCTTAAATATAGAGTTCCAAAGTAACCCGTTGATTCCCTTAATGAAAAGTTAGTCTTGAGTTCTCTTTATTATTAATTCAAAAGATTAAACAAGATAGAGGAAATTTTTGCCAAAAATACACTCTTTCTATTCCAATTTATTAAAACTCATTTTCCTTATTAAAACGTGATAATAAATTATAATAATCGCTTATTGTATTAAAACTACAAGTCAATGAATAAAATCGAAACCTTCATGACATAAACAAACCATACATGCTCAAATAATAAATAATGGTAAATAAGTGAACCGGGGTCACCAAACATAGATAATTAAGTTTCATGTACCATAATAAATAGCAAAACATTAGCATCTTGGTGAAATCAGTAAGTAACATATACAATCCCAAAGTGATCAAGAGTAAAGTAATACAAGTAAGTAATGATTGAATAGATACAAAAGGTCTGAGCCTTGGTCTACCCATCCCAAAATACAAATAAAGGGAAAAAGCTAAGACTCAGAGCAATCACCTACACCTAAGCCCAAGTCAGTTGTACCCAAAAAGAAGTATAGTAAAAAGAAAAGAGATATCCTAGTAAAACTCATCAGAAAAGTCTTGTGAAGTGTCCTCCTCCATTGGCTACAGCTCTGTGATGGGTCCTCCTCATCCATTAACGGATATTCATTGATAGATTTATCCTCCTCCACATCCTCACTTTCATCCTCAAACACAAGATCTATAAAGTCTACCCCGGGTGGTATCCAAGACTCAAGTAACACAAATCATAGAGACATCGGTGTAGATGTATCCTCCTCCACAACCTCATCTTCATCCTCAAACACAAGATCCATCAAGTCTACCTCGGGTGGAACCTAAGACTCAGGTAACATCGATTGTAGAGATAGCGGTGCAGTGGAAATAGCATCAGTGTCCTTGGATGAAGAATCAAATTCAACAGAGGACATCGTGCCGTCCACAGGAAATAAGTAGAACTTAGATGGAATGACGACCTCTGGCACAGGCACAACAAAATGGTATTAAGATGGCATGGGCTAGGTCCACTAAACATAGAAATCAACTATACAAGCCCTATAATCTGGTGCATTCACGACACACTACGATATCGGAGGAAATTGTAGAAGCAATCAACATGAAGTGTATCATCATGCTTCCACCGCGTCTTGATGGCATCAATGAAGAATGAGGGATTTGTTGGCGTGCTCGACATCAGATCCTAAAATTGGTAACAAGGGAGTGAGTACTCCATCCCTTTAGAAGCCACAACACTGATGTTAAGTCCTACACATGACCTAGACAACCACCAAACGTGGTTGTGTTGTCTTGGGCCAAACATTGCCACTAAGCCTCCCAAGCCTCCATGGTCTTACGCAACATATGGATGACGTTTGGGAGGACACGTCACATGCTGGTACAAGACTCACCAACCATGGAAACGACCATGGCCTCGCTATAATAAAAAATGCCAAGTGAGGCTCGTGAGTCCCCAAACTAACTGAAAATGCTCTTAGTTGGGTTATCACCACTCAACATCCCTCAAGTTCCTTTGAACCATTCATACCATCCCCAAATGTACCTATTGTATGTCATCCACCCTTTCTTAACAAATCCTCACTAATCCTTCATGGTGAGAATCATTGGTCCTTGAACAATGATCACGTTGATACATGTGAATAGACGGTAAAGAGCTTTTCCCACTAAGTATAGGGTCATGCTCCCAACTCCTGACACAACTATCTCTCTAACTCTAACACAATCTCGCTATCCCGTTCGTCTGTTCCTTCCTCATAATACATGTTGATTCTCATGAAGTTTCTGATCGCAAGTATCCTCCATCGTGCACACGCACACACAAACATATCAAGAAAGGAAGGAAATTAATCCCCTTCCCTCTCTAAGGTCACTATTGATATGGTCCTTCAAGTGGAATAATCCAGTTCACAAAATCACACATTGTAACACCCCAATATTTTTATGCGTATTAAATATGTGATTAATGCGATGTTTTTAAAAACAATTAGTAATATGTGATTAAAGGATTTTATGTAGAATAGGAATTAGCAAGATTATGTAGAATAGGAATTAGCAAGATTACAAAGATAAGGGCAGAATAATGACTATGTCGCCCTTTCCTATAAAATTGAAATTACAAGAATACCCTTAGAAGGATAATTACCAAAATACCCTTGGACAATTTCAAAAATGACAATTAGGTCCCGAGGGTGGTAAATGACCAAAATACCCTTTAGGTCAAAAATGCCCAGATGATTTTGGAAATTTTGTGGGAACCTGAATATGGAATAGAATACTCTTAGATAACAAATTATTAACCTAATAGCTATAATCTTTGGAGTTTTCTCTTAATTATGGGATAAATAGACTTCTTTGATAAGTTAGTTTAGTAATTTTACTAATTAAAAGTGAAATGAACCAATAAGAAACTAGAATTCAATTACTACATGAAATAAGGAAAAAAATTGTGTAGATTTGGCTCTAGGAATAAGCTTTGGTCGTGTGATATAAAATCAAGGAAGAAAAGCAAGTGGAAGGCCTTCATATGGAGAGTGCACATGAAGATGAACAAGAGATAAGGAGTGGTAGAAAATTCAAAGCACTAGCCAATAGGAATCAAGCTAGTAAAGATATTTTGGACAAAGGAATCTATAACTTTCTACAGATGAAAAACTAAAAGAAGTATTTCACAAATCTAAAACCCAACGTGCACTAAAGGAAGAAAGGAGAAAAGTGTAGAACAAGCCACTTGGAAGGACAATATGCACCAGCCAATAACCATTAACCAAATGGAAAGTAAATAATGATGACATAATGAGATATTTGTAGACTTTCTTTAACAAAAGCTAAACATCTTTATACATATAGGAAGGTGGGGACTGTGCAGATTTTTGAGAAAAACTAAGGAAGTGAACGTGCAGCCCCTAGCTTGGTCCTTTTTAAAACATTCTAAAAACAAAACAAAAGCCACTAAGCTTTAGGAAGAAAACTCATGTGAGCAAGCAAAGGGAGAAGGCTATCCAAGGATTTAAAAACAAGCAAGGTATGGGAAGTCTCTTGATAAACAAAGTTTAAATACTAATTATATTGAGATTATTCATTGTTCTAATGAAGATTTAAGCTTTACTTATTAGGTGTTTGTGAAAATGTCTCAAAGAACTCAAGGTGTGTTACATGAATAATTTTGTGACTAAAATAATTTTGATCCTAGTTTATGAATAATGATGGAATAAATAACTCAAATCTAACTTAACCAATAAAATTTACAGTAACCTATAATTCTCTATGTAATGTTTAATTGTGTAAAAGAATGATGGTTTAGATTTATAAATTTAAATAAATTATTTTGCTACCAATGATATGTTGGCCGAAAATATTCTGTGTCCTTAAGCTTGTTTGTTTATTTTGTGATTAATATTAGGTTAGAATTATGTTTGTTAGAAGAAATAATAAGGGAGATATAGTTTTTTTTTCAAGTATCTTATTAAAAACTAGCTTTTTGTCATATGAAAAATGAAAGGTTTCAAAGGAAAAAATAATTGGTTTGTGTGGTAGTAGCCGTGTGGTTTTGTATGGTTTTGTGAAACTTTATGTGATGTTTGAAAAGGATGTATGTGGTTAAACACACTTATTCCATGTGACTTAAAATATATTAAAGTTTGATGTATGTGACACACCAAGTCAAAAATGATGAATGATGAGAAAAGATGAGATGAAAGAAGTATTCTTGCATGTTTCATGTGCATATTCCCGGTGGGGGTTAATTCGTGAAGTTGTTACCTCAGAAGGAGGTTTGTCAGATAGCTAGAGTTGAGAAAGAACGTTCTAAGGTGATGAGCTAGGGGATAGTGGCCATGGGGAGATCACCTACCCATGATGATCACATGTAGAGTGGGTGTGAGTCCTATTGCAACACGGACCTATCCTGACTAATCGATCCAACTCGCGAGGTGTTAAGCTATTCTGATTATGGCCATGTGTTGAAAAGTTGAAAAATCATGCATCGTGCATTTTCCATGCATTTTGTGGTGTAATGATTGCTTATCAAATTATTCTGTTATTTAAACTCCGTTTATCATGACTTACCCTATTTTGTGTCAGTGGTTGACACCTGTGATGACCTCAATTTAATTGAGTGAGTAGATGAACAGTAAGCTTGACAGTGGATGATTTACTAGAAGATATGATGAAGACCCTGTGATGATTTCTATTTTGCTATGTATTTTGGACTGTCTATATGTTGGACTGTATGATGATAACTTCCTATGGACTGTAATCATGGACTGTCTGTTATGTGAACTCGAAAACCTTTAGATGACGAATAATTTTTCACTTTTCCATTTTTATTTCGAAAAATTTAAAGGAATTAGTTTTGGGCTATGACACTTCATTTTGGAAAATCAAATAAGCATAAGCAAGAAAAAAAAATCTGTAAAATAATAAGATAAAATAAACCACGTAAATAATAATGAGTAATAGAAGCGGTTGTTTCACACACCACCACATATCAAATTACTAAATCATCACACGACATCCGAAGTAAATTTTGCTAAGGGTCAACATCCTCGAACCCAATCCTAAAGCACAACAATTCATAATCAACATTATTGATAATATCACATTCATAACATGCAACATGCCTTGCCAAGTGGTCATACTCACTTAGTCTTATAACATATAACATAGCAATTCACATAATTTCACATTATAAAGTCTCAATAAAAAAGAAACAATACATTCTACAATTCACATCATTTATGCCATGCATTTCATACACATTCATGACCAATTCTCATTTGGAATTATACATCATTGCCCACTTTAAAATCAATTTTTCCATTGACATAACTTGTTTTCTAATTTCCAAGAGTTGTAGAAGTCCGTTTTATGCAAAATTTATATCAAACCCTATGTTTTCAAACACGAGGAACTCATTTCCATGGTGAAAATCTACAAATACGAAGCCCATAGGTACAGTTCATGCAAAACAGAGTGAATTTATCGAAAAAGAGCAAAACTTGAAATTGTGATTCTAAGAACAATAAATCAAATGGGGTGTGTTTTATGTCTAACCATAGGTTTTTGGACCTAGTGAGTTCAATTTTGAGGTTCATAACCACAAATTCCAGTTCCAACTTCAAAAATTTTGAAAATAGAGGAATATGCATACATAACTTGCCCTAACTTAAAATTTTATTTAAAAATGCTATAAAGTCCAAATGAGACATATCATATATAAAGCATAAATAAAGACATAAATGAAGCACGTATAAACCAAAGGGTCGCATCACAGAATTCGAATTTCACATATTCACACCCAAAAGTTCAACATAAATCAAGATTAACTTCTCAAAATAAAAACATAGGTTCTAAGCGATCAAGTATCCTCCCTTACCTATTGGTTGACACAAAGAAGCAAAGACATGAGTATGAGGTGAGTTGAATCCTTGAGCACCTCCTAGAGCATACATATAGAGAATGAAAAAGAAAGGAATGAGTATCCTAACTTCAAGAGAAGAAGAAATGAAGAAGAACCACGAAAAAGGCTTAGTTTCTCACCTAGGATTGGCCTTCTAGCTCCCTCTTCACCAACACCAACAAGCAAGGAGCAAAGCAGAGAAAGAAGTTCCCTCTCTTTCTCTCCAACTTCGGTGGCACAAAGGGGAGGGGATGAACTTCTCTCTCTTATATAGAGAGCTCGAGGTTTAGAAAAGGGCTCGAATATCAATTATGAAAGCTAGAGATTAAAAAAAATATAAGGTTAACTTTAAAATTTTTCTTTATAAGAGATAAGAGATTTTCAATTAATGGCAGATATCAATTATTAATGTGAGAGATAAAAAAAAAGTAAGGTTAATTTTTATTCTTCTTTATATTACTAAGAGTTTTACAAGATGCAATGAGTAATAGTGCAAGTATCATGAGCCACTTTTATTAACATGAAACATATGTAGTTCTTAAAATAGAGTTATATTATGTATTGGCGAGCTTTGGATGCAATAGATTTATAATTCTAAAACATTGCACAAGTGCATACAAAGATATTGGTTGCAGTATAGTGCATGTGTAAAGTGAGGAAAATGTGTTTTTGGCTTTTTATGTATTTTCGGGGGTATATTTTGATGGACTTGGTAATAATAATGTTGGAAAAAGGAAGATTTGGGTTATTGTTGGTTTGTAGGTATGTATATGCTTAACTTGTTTTTTTTACTCTTTTGTTGAATATAATATTGTGACTGTGTTCATATTTAATTTCACTTAATGATATATTATGTTACATATTTAATTGTTATTACAAAACAAATATTAATAAAAATTAGCTCGTGCATCTCACGGGTAACCTAATCAGTAAATACAATGATAGACTCCTCTAATTTTCACACATAGAGAATGCAACAAAGCAGCACACCAGGAAATATAAGGTGGTTGGATGGTTAAGGGAGAAGGGAAAAGGGGAAAGGTCACTGGTTTGATTCTCTCTAGTAACAAAACTAACATTCTAACAAACTAACATTTACCGATAAAAAGAAAAGCAACACACTATGTTGCTCTTTTGTCCTCTAATTTTATGGATATGTACTAGTTTGATGAAGTGCCTCATACCATGGATTCTATTATTGCCAAAGATGTTAATGACTCTTTTTCTCTGTTTGAATGAAATCTAATAGTTTGAAGTAAAAACAAAATTAAAAAATATGAACATAACTATAGTAAAAAACTGACAGTGTATATGCAGCATTGCTAACGCACTATTTGCATATTCCCCCACATGAGGTTTAGACCCAACAAAATGTTAAAAGACAACTTTCGAACCCGCTGCACCAGATATACATTTGTCCATCCCCTTCTTTCCCATACACAAAGTATACATAGTTACACCTTGGTATCACCATTGATATTAGATGCAACAGATCATATGATTCTAGTAAAGATAGTATGAAGGTGATATTGTACAAACACAATGTTCAGTGAATTATATGGAATTTACTAAAATAAAATGAAATGTATATAATTAGTTGTCTCACATTGCTTCATAGCAAAACTAAACATTCCTTCAGTTCAAGAATGAAGGTGAGAACCAAAAAAAAGAAACTAATATTATGCAAAAGAAGTAGATAACAAATCATTGAAGTCTCTATCTACCATTGATCTCTAAAGCTATACTTTATACCATAATTTATACAATGAAACTTATAAATTCTTGTTGTGATGCCTCATTTTGTCCATTATTACAAGAAAATTAAAATATTAGACTTGTGAAAAAGTTCAATATTAGATTGATAAGACATTGCAACAATTGTTGAATTTGGTAAAAAAGTGCTCTAGGATGATGAAATCCACCTATTCATCCCTTTCCAACATTAACTTTGTTATGTTTGTGGCTGCAACACGCATTTCAAAAGCAAAAATGCGAGATGTTTGGAGCCACAATGCAGATTTTAGGAGCAAAAACGCGGATTAAGAACAACAAAAATTTAATTAGTATAGTCAAAATAGTCACAATAGTAACATGCTGATTTTATAATTTTATAAAAATAACTTCTAAATACACTTCAAATCCATTCAAGTGTTTCTTCTCGTTAGAGATTTCCACCCACACCACCCAAAATCATTCAACCACCCATCAAATTATCGTAAAATTCTATCATGAAAAGAAATGAAATCTTTAAAAAAATAAAAATATTATTGCCAAATTTATTGTTCTGTCTTCCAGTGTTAATAACTTGTTGAAGAAATCCATTCCACGATAAGCCATTGTTTTCCTTTGGCATTGCACTATAATAATGGTGGGCAAAATTAAAAAATAAATCATGTCAATGACAAATTAAGAAAATTTTACAATAATTATAACCTGAGTAAATGTAAAAAAGAAACCTGATTAGCATGAGTCACAGGAACAACAACAGGTACTTGAGTGTGAACAGGAAATTGACCATAGATTTGAAAAAATGGCACCATTTGACCATGTGATGGATAATGCAAAGACAAGCGTTGACCATAGGTTGGAAAAAACATTACCCTTAGGGAGTGATTGGATTAACAACACTGAACGAAACCTTATATTGAGCAAATAAAGCAGATTAATAATAACTGATACAAATTAACTTAATTTTTATTGTTTGTACAAATATAAAGAGAATCTGGAAGCTTGAAAATTTGAAGGCAGTAACTGAAAATTGAAGAGGCGGTCATATGGAATTGATTTTTTTGCAGTTTTCCATTCTTTCTAAAATAAAATTTGGAAAAAACCCTACCCAAAAGGTCTTTCTACAGAAATGGGCCACACAAACCCGACTCGGTTGTTAAGTGAGACCCCCAAACTTGATTTGTGAGAGATAGTTCTAGAGTCATGAATCAACCGATTCAAAAGTATTCTTATCGGATTTGGTAGACCTTTCTCATGGCGATGATCCTCCGTGAGCTTTTTCACGTACGGTGTTGGGGTGTACTTGCAAAGACACTTTGACGCTCAAGTTAATTATGTAAATGTATACATGTAACCAAATATAGATTGGATTAAGAGTTGGTTTACCCGAACCTTGATGATTCCCTTTTATAGAGGTGAAATTGAATGATAAGATCTTAATTTCCCTTCTAAGATAATGTTAAATAACGAGAGGTATGATTTTATCTTATCTATCCTCTAATAATAGATAACATCTGGTTTTAGGGAATATCTCTATCTTTTTGGTAGAAAATTGAGTTTCCTTCTTACTGTAATTCAATACACTCAGATTCTCTAAATCCGACTGGTTTATTCGATTGCCAACTGTTGCGTACTCGGCAAGTGCACCGGTCGCTCAAGAATAAAGTGATAAGAAAGATATCATTCCCACGAGGATTGTTTGACCAATTAAATTATAAATCGGATCATTAGGTTGGATGACAAAAGGTATGAGAGAAATGTGTGTGGACAAAGTAAATGTAAACCTAACTATAACATAAAGTATATACACAAGATAGATGATGGTTGTACCAAACGTAAGCTAATGTAGTTAGGGAGACCCACACCCCATGCTCCTGACATTCTTACATGGATTGTTTGTAACATTCATCTACACTATCTATTCAATCATGCATCCTCATTCATTAATAGTTAAGCCCAAATCCCTTAGTGACATTAACCCTTTACCCTACTTAAGTGCCCTAATTCCTTAGTAGCATTTATTAGGTTAAGCATTAAGTGATGCACTAGAAAGGATTGCAAGCCTACATCCCTATTCCTAGGTAATGTAGAACAAGTCACT
>PYAF01005396.1:75008-95386 GCA_007407185.1 Glycine tomentella | reverse complement strand
TAGAGCCCCAATATCCCTATTGTGAACCCTAGCTCTAAGCTCTTACCTAGATTGATCAGGTCTAAGAAAGAGATGAAGAGATTCAAGCAAAGTGTAATGAAATAACATAGCATAAAGGAATAATAACATTCAATCCATTCCAAATGAGATTTACATAGAGTATTTGCCCTAACTACAAAAGGAAACTAGCCAAACCTAGTCATGGAATGGCCTTGATACAACAAAAAGAAGCATGATGCTGATATATACAAGGAAGAAGAGGAAGGGAAGAGGGAAGAACCCTCTTCCCCTCACACCCAAACCCTAGCTCAGCTCCCAACCCTTCTTTCTCCTCCTTTGGTAGTGATTTTCGTCCAAAAAGCCCCTCTTCAGTGCTGAGGCTTCAGTATTTATAGTGTAGCTTGTGAAATCTTCATTTTGCCCTTATTATGCAGACTCTGCCAACCTGTGGCGCTCCTAGTGCGGCCCTGGCGCTGGCTAAAAAGATAACAACGCTCCTGGTGTGAGCCTGGCGTTGATGGCGCCAAGGTCCAGAGGTGGCGGCGCTCCTGGCGCGAGCCTGGCGTTGATGGCACCAGGTTCCAGAGCTTGCGGCGCTGGTCGCGCGGACTTGATGCTGATGGCGCCAGACCTTCTGCTCTACATAATTCCTTAGCTAATTCACCTGCTAATCATTCAATCTTGACCAAAATACCTCATTGAAGCATATGAGTCACATTCATACCAATTGGAAGCTATTTATCATATAAAATAATGCATTTAACGATCTAATTGAGCTTGGACAACATCATATGCTAGGCACATATCACCCACCGAGTATGGAGGATTGTCGAGTCCAAGTAGTACATAAACACCCCCAAGCTCTGAAGATGGTTGTATGAGCTTTATATATAAGAGAAAATCATCTTAAGTCCTCAACTCTGACTTTTCAATCATTTAGTCGAGTTGAAGTGTTAATTACCGGTCTAGTTATAGTCGAACTTGAGAGGAATGTTGTAACGACCCATTTCGTCGCTATAATATCACTACTCTAAACGTGTAATCTCAACTTTTAATAAAAACTCCATTAATTTGATTATGAAAATGATAGTAAATATTTCGCGATACTACACTCACCAGACATCGCACAAATACATAAATAAATAAATATATAGATATCTATAAATTGAACCACATATGTCACTCACATGTTAGAACTTAGTTTAGTTTTTACATGTATTTTAAGTCTGAAATTTACATGCCCTGAAAATAGAATGAACGCTTAATGCAAATAACCAAGAGGGGGGGTGAATTGGTTTTACCTCTGAGTTTTTAAAATTTAAAACAAATTTTAATCACAGCTGAAGTCTTTGAAAGAAGGATCATATCTTACCCCAAATAAGAAATCTAATTTTAAAAACAACTTTTATCTCAATCAGACCACTCTTGAGCTATAACCAATCTTGTGATATGAACAAACATAATACTTCAAGAACAATATGAGTATGACCAGAAATATACAATTACACACAAGATTTATACTGGTTCACCTCTCAACCCCGGAGGCTACATACAGTTTTACTTCTAATCAGCCTTGATTAGAGTTTCCACTATAACAAATATAGTATCTTTACAAGCAAACAAAGATCTATCTTACCCTCCCTAGGTAAAATTCAAAATCTAAACCTATAAACTTTTCAAAAGATCTAAGAACAAGAGATCCCCTCTCTGTTCTAACCACTAGAATCCTTTCTAGCAATGCTTTAACGATTACAATTTGTTATATGAACAAACAACAACAAAACATGTAGTTTTAATCAAAACAACAATGAAATTGATTCAAGAAAGATATCACCTCAATATCCTCAATGCAATGAATGAATTTAAATGATCAAACCAGACTGAGAATGAATGCCATGATCTTTCTTGATGAATTCTTTTGACAAAAATTGCTTCAACAAAAGCTTCTCATGAAGTAGATGACTCAACAAATGAATGTCTTCATGATTTTTGAATCTACTAAGAATCTTTGTTTCTTATGAGCCTTGGTGATTTAAGAATACTCAGAAAGTGATTTTCACAAGGCTTGTTCGAAAACTCAGAACTCTCTCAAACTGAATGAGCTCCTTCTATTTATAAAAAACAAAATTAACTACCTGTAATCGATTATTTCGAGGACGAAATTTCTAAAAGGGTGGGAGAGTTGTAACACCCTGAAATTTCGATAACTAAAAATAGATGTTTAATGTATTTTTTGTGTTATTTGATTATTTGATTAGTTTAGAGTAGTTGAAATGTTATGTAAATTATTCATGTGCGATTGCTTGGTGTAGATGTCAAGTTCTGTGGAGTTTGTTTGAATTGCGTTGTAATTGAGTGATTCTAAATTTAACCCGAAAACCTGTTTTAGTAAAATCATCATTCTGGATTGGTTAACCGTTGGATCGTCTTCAAATTGTATATCAAGCTTCCCAACCCATATATGTAACTTTTGACCGTTGGGATTATTAAAATAATGTTTGTAACATGAGAAATAAAATTTTCACTGAAGCATAAAATTCTAGAATTTTGGCAGCTCGCACAGGCAAGTTGTATAGGCAATTTTTGGTTGCCTGGGCGAGTGGAGGCGGTGCAAAATACGTTTTAAAGCTTCCAAGTCATGAAAATGGAGGTTTTATCCTCCCACAACCCTTCCCCAACCTCTCTCCACCACCCAAGACCTCTGATGACCACCACGGACCGTCGTTGCTTGCCACGAGACCACCGCACGGAGAGGAACACTTTAATCAGAGCGGAATCTTTGAAACTTTTCTCAAAGTTTCGATAGAGAACGGAGCTCCCAATCCTCCTTTCTTGGTTTCCTTGAGGTAACCTTGGTTTCTTTTATCTTCTCCTAGCTAGTTTAAGCTTCTATTAGTGTCTCTTGTGTTCTGGATACTGTTGTTGGGAGTTTTACACTTCCTTTGAAAAAACCCCTTTGAAAATGAGATGTTGTAAAAGTCTCATTTTTATGAAACTGATGTCATTTATGTGATCCTTGTTGAATCCTGGTCACATTGGTGTGATCGGAATTTCAAAATGATGTCTTTTGATGTGGACTCCCAAAATACCATTTTAGCCTCTTTTTAAATTTGAGTGGGTATTTGACCCCGAATGTTAATGTTAAGTATGTCCTTGAAATCTATACTAAGTTATCTTCAATTTGGTATATAGAGTCCTGCATTCGGACAAGAATGCGTGTTAGAAGGATCACGAAACAACACCGCTAGGCTGTAACAAGAAGAACCCCTAGATAGGTAAGGGGAGTTTATTATTTATTTATAGCTTTGATACCATAGTTGGGGACCAGGGAGTCCAACTATGAGGATATCTGCTTGTCCCTGTTGTGTGCTGGTTTTCAAGAAAAAAGTACGTTTTTAACTAATGAGATGTGATGTATTTATGATTGATATGTGGTTGTTCCTGTGTGTGCTTATTTTTAAGAAAAACTGTTTTTAACTAATGGGATGCGATGAATTGGCTTGTTGATGGATAAAACTGTGAATGATATTGTTGTTGTAATGATTGGATTTTTGGGAAAAGTCTTAATTACAGAGAAGACTCTGCCCAAAATTTTATAATATATTTTCATATTTAATTCTTTATTAAATTTTTAAGTGGGCATAAAAGCTTATATATTGTAGTCATCCTCTTTAATTTAGAATTTTCCTAAAAATATCATTCTTGTGATATGATGAATTGTGAATGTATGAAATTTGGCTTGTCTGAAGACCTGGAAAATGTGAATCTTAGGCATATGTATTATGTATAGATGTGATATGTGATTGCGTGTGATGTTGTTGATGATATTGAAATTGAGATGTCATTGACGTGATTGATGATGTTGAAATGAGATAATATTGATATGCATGACTGGATAACCTTGCGAGGGTGGGTTTAGGAATTTTAAGCATCCTAAGAGAGAATGAGATTGTTTAAAATTCCAGTCCCTATGTATCCATGGTCACTATCGATGATGTTGTGTATGTACATGGGGGGTGCATGACTGGATAACCTTGCGAGGGTGGCTTTACGAATTTTAAGCATCCCAAGAGAGAAAGGGATTGCTTGAAATTCCGGTGCCTAGCTATCCATGGTCATTGCATTGATGGTGCCGATGTTCATACTTCATATTTCATGGATGGAAATAGAATGGTAGCAGTAAGTACGGGGTACTAGGGGGCATCGCTCTGTTTGGAACTCCTTTGTGACTCAGGGCTGATCACCATGGGGGGAGTGACCAGTGCACGACAGGGTGACCTCGACGAGCTACTGCATCATTTTCCTGAGGGAGGCTATTTCCATGAGGATGGTACCACATTGGATGCTAAGTGATGAGTCAGATGCATACATCATTCTAAACATGACTGTTTGAGTTGTGGAATGCATTGGGCGATTGTTTTGTTGAATGCGTAATGGAATGTTGAGTTTGTCGAGTGTGTATTGGACTGATGGACTTGTGGTAATGATAGTGATTGCTAATGTTGTTTCCTTTCCAATTGTTGTTATCTAATGCTTGTTGGTTTTATATAATAAGCTCACCCTTGCATTTGTTGTGTCGTGTGGTTGGTACCTATGATGATCGCGAACTTTCGTTCGTGGGAGTAGATGAGCAGTAGTAGGTGACCTTGGAGAGAGATCTTCTTTTTGTTGGAATCGCCAAGCCAACGTGATGACGTTGGATTCCTTTTTGGAGAAAGAGTTGTGTTTTGTTAATCAACTCTCTCTTAGTTAGTCTTTGGCTTTTTGTTGATATGTAATTTCAGGTGTATATACACGTAAAGCTAAAGGAAGTTTTGATATGTGGATGGCATGTACTAATTTAATGTATATGTATAATGTGTTTAAATATGTAATTGCAACATGTGTATGATAATTGTATTATCGTGAAAAATTTACCATCATTTTCATAATCAAATTAATGGAGTTTTCATATTAAAATTGAAGTTGCACGATTAAGAGTTAGTGATATCGTAGCGATGAGGCGGGTCGTTACACATGTCGTAATCGATTATTCCAGGAGGTCAGGATTTTCTGATACACTAATGTAATTGATTAATGCCATAAATAATCGATTATCACAGGAAGTGTGAAAAACTTATCAAAACATATTTAATCGATTACAACAATCTGGTAACCGATTAAACTAGATAAAAATGCTTCTGAAAATTATGCAGATACACGGATAATCGATTATTCGATGAAGTAATCGATTATCACAGAACGACTCTAACATAGTCAAACTAGTGTAATCGATTACGAATTATTGGTAATCGATTAAAGTGTTCATATAACAATATGCAGTTTTGTTTACATGCTTTTAATTGATTATATCATATTGGTAATCGATTAAAACAGTGAAAAATACTTTTTATGAAATTCTTAATGCCTTAATGTCATATCAACTGATTACTAATTCATATGACTTAATCATGAATTAATGAATGAATGTATGCATGGCTTAATCAACCTATGTGAGGAATAAGAGATAATAGCTTCTTGAATCAAGCTTTGAACAAAATACATATGCCATCAATTTGAGTGGGCATGTAAAATCAAAACTTGTGATCATCCTAAACTTGATTCTTCATGATCTTCCTCAACTTGATTCTTCATCATTCCTAACAATCTCCCCCTTTTTGATTTGAGCATGCCAAATACTCAATTGATGAAACATGCTACTTAGGAAGAAATTGTTAACCATGTTAACCTGAAAAGTTTTCTCAGCACTTGTAAAGATCAAGTGTTAAATCTAGACATGATCCATAAAGTCAAATCATTATTCGTTCAAAACAAACAAGTGACCATTTTGTTTACATCTACTCCCCCTGACTTAAAGATTGTTATAACTAATTCCTTTTCATATTATAATCAATTCTTTCATATTCTCCCCCTATTTGGCATATCAAATTAAAAACATAGACAAGAATTGAAAAAGGAAATGCTTTCATTACTGTCAAGGAAACTACATATTGAACTAATTGAAAAATAACCACACATAAAGAAACATACTAGAACAGAACTTAACAAGACAAGTAACATAAACTGGAACATATCAAAACATGCAAATTAAACATCAAACACAAAACAGACTAAGACAAGACTCAATCCATCCCAGACTCATCCCTAAAGATCTTGTCTTCAATGTTCTTCATCCTTGTCTTGAGTTCTTCAAGGGAGGTATTCACTTCATCCCTTTGTTCATGATGGAGTGAAAACAAAACATCCATTTTCTGAATCATTAGAGATTCAAATGGTGAATAATGTGGTTCAGTGGGTTTGGGTTCTTCTTGAGCTTCTTCAGCTTCCCCTAATTGATGTCCTTCTCCTTCATTGCCTTCTTCTTCTCCTTCTTCCTCATTTAAAGGCACAGGTTGTCCAGTCATTTGCCAGCCATAGGGGGTTTTAACCATACCAAGCTTCGTAAGATGCTTTTCCTTAATTTGGCTATTGCTTGCATTGGTGTCATCCATAACTTCATTTGATACATCAACTTGGAAATAGGCAATGAATTGAGATACCAAAACAGCATAAGGAAAAGGGTAGCTTACTAGCCTCTTGGATTTCTGCATAACTTCTTGAATTATCATGATCCAATTGAGCTTAATTCCCTTCTTCAGTCCATACACCACTTGAAGATCATCATCCGTAGCTTGAGCATGATTGGAGGTTCGTGGAGTAAGAATGTAGGTAATGATGTAGTGTAGCAAACAGTCTTCATGTGTCATAGGACCAGTGCTTAGCCTTAATCTCACATGCATATGTGGATTAATAAGCATACTCCTATACGTATCCATTTTGTTGTAGCCCTTGGCTTCCTCTTCAAATCTTCTTTCACCATCAAAGGTGATTCCAGCTACCTCATGCCATATCTCAGGTGTAATCTCCATGGCAACACCATTTACTTGAGTGAGAATCGTTCCGTGCATGGTGATTTTAGAACAGGTGTAAAAGACTTTGACCAAATCAGGATAAAAAGTTCCTTTCATTTGGACAAATTTGGTTAAGCCTTGTTGCTCTAGAAGGTGAGGAAAGTTAAATCCTTCTTGAATAAACCAAGCAGGATTGAAGTATTTGGGTGGACACAGGAGTTTGGTGGCATTAAACTGCATATAGTCCATCCTATCCGCTTCATTGGTGAACCAATGATCAAGCCTATGAACTACATGATTTGAAGGCTGAGCATCAGCTTTCCTTTTGGATTTCTTGACCCTTTTGGATGTAGACATAATGAGGGTTAGAAAAGGAACGAATGGAAAGCACAAAGGACAGGATAGAAACAGGGAATAAGAAGGTTTTAGAGAATATGAGAAATTGTGTTGGTTGTGAGGTTCCAATATCACAAAGCTTCAATTTATAGGCACTTAAGGTTAGTGAGCAGTTGGAATTTGAAATGATTATGGCGGTTGTCGTTTTAATCGTGTCCTTAATGGCTTTGATTGTAGCAAATCGTGCTTTATGGCTGTTGGGTGATTTTGAAAACTGTCAGATTTTTGTAGTAACTGCAGAAATAATCGATTATTTCGATAGTGTAATCGATTATTTTAGTTTGAAAATCAAAGGTCAGTAAAGATGTAATCGATTACCATTTGATGTAATCGATTAAGACAGAGCTGTTGGATTGTTGAAGATGAAGTGTAATCAATTATAACTTGTTTTAATTGATTAAGACAGAGTGAGGTAGATTTTTCAGACCATCAGAGGCAGAATAATCGATTATCCCGTCGTGGTATTCGATTATTCCAGAAAGTTCCAGAATTTTAAAAGGCCTGCAGTCTTCATGTAATTGATTAAAGTATCAATTTAATCGATTATTCCAGAGCAAGCATGATTTTTCTGGAATACGAAGTGAAAATAATCTATTATCTCGATGATGTAATCGATTACAACAGCTTTACATTGTTTTTCAAAATACCACAGAGTGAAAATAATCGATTATAATCATACAGTAATCGATTATATCAGCTTTCATTCAATAACAAAGATTTTATGTAGCATTCAACAAGTATTCTATGCATCAAGTTTGAGTTGCTTCTTAATCATGCAATGTCTAGCTCAACTCATACTGAAATTTGTCATGGAAGTGTTACTTAGCATAAACTTGATTCATCTAAAATACCAAGCATATTTCTCAATGTAAAGAATCTTTCCCTATCCAAAGCTTTAGTGAAGATATCAGCCGATTGATTCTTACTATCAACAAATTCAACTTCAATGTTACCTTTCTGTACATGATCTCTGATGAAGTGATGCCTTATTTCAATATGCTTTGTCCTGGAATGCATGATTGGATTCTTGGAAATATTTATTGCACTTGTGTTATCACATAATAGTGGAATTTAATGAAGTTCTACACCAAAGTCTTGAAGTTGTTGCTTCAACCATAGACTTTGAGCACAACAACTTCCAGCTGATATATACTCAGCTTCTGCTGTTGATAATGCTACACAAGATTGCTTTTTGCATTGCCAAGAAATTAAAGAGCTTTCTAGAATATGACAAGTACCACTTGTGCTCTTTCTATTGAATTTGCATAATGCAAAATCAGATTCAGAATAACCTATTAAAGTGATTGCAGTACCTTTGGGATACCAAAGTCCTACTTTTGGAGTAGACTTTAAGTATTTGAAGATTCTTTTCACAGCTGTTTGATGAGACTCCTTTGGATTAGCTTGATATCTAGCACATAGGCAAACACTTAGCATTATGTCTTGCCTACTTGCTGTGAGATAGAGCAATGATCCAATCATCCCTCTATACTTTGACTCATCAACGCTTTTTCCTTTTTCATCCGAATCAAGGTAGGTGGAAGTTCCCATAGGGGTTGCTGCAGTTTTGCAACTTTCCATTTCAAACTTCTTCAACATTTCCATACAATACTTTGATTGACTTAGGAAGGTTCCATTCTTCATTTTTTTAACTTGAAGACCAAGGAAGAATGTAAGCTCTCCCATCATAGACATTTCAAATTCACTTTGCATGCTTGCTGCAAAATCTTTACACATTGAATGGTTAGTAGAACCAAAAATAATATCATCAACATATATTTGTACCATCAACATATCTTTGTCTTTCTTTTGATGAACAGAGTTTTGTCTACTTCTCCTCTTGAGAATGATTGATCAAGCAAAAATTTGCTTAGTCTTTCATACCAAGATCTTGGAGCTTGTTTCAATCCATACAATGCTTTTCTTAATCTGTACACATGGTTAGGATATTGATGATCTACAAAACCAAGAGGTTGGTCAACATATATTTCTTCATCAATGTAACCATTAAGAAATGCACTTTTCACATCCATTTGAAACAATTTAAAGTTCATTACACATGCATATGTAAGAAGTAATCTAATAGCTTCTAGCCTACCAACTGGAGCATAAGTTTCATCATAATCAATGCCTTCCTCTTGGTTGTATCCCTTTGCAACCAATCTAGCCTTGTTTCTAATTATGATGCCACTTTCATCCAGTTTATTCCTAAATACCCACTTTGTACCAATAGGTGTGTGAGCAGAAGATCTAGGTACTAGTTCCCAAACATTGTTTTTTTTTTAAATTGATTTAGTTCTTCATGCATGGCAATCAACCAATGTTCATCTAATAAGGCTTGTTCAATGTTTTTTGGTTCAATTTGAGATACAAAAGCCATGGTGCAACAAAGATTTCTTAAGGAAGATCTAGTTGATACTCCCTTTGATACATCACCAATAATGTTGTCCAATGATAGGTCTCTTGTGGTTCTCCAATCCTTGTGTTTAGGTGTAGTTGTTTCTTGATTTGTGTCTTCTTTTGTTTCATCTTCATCCAACTTTTTGGTTTCTATGTGCTGCTGTCTTTCTTCTTTGTATTCTGCATCATTATCACTCAAAACTTCTACTTGAGAAGGGTTAGATTCATCATATACAACATGAATTGACTCTTCAACACACAAAGTTCTTTTATTAAAGACCCTATAAGCCTTACTTTGCAAGGAATATCCTAGAAAGATAGCCTCATCAGCTTTTGAGTCAAACTTACCAAGATTGTCTTTGCCATTATTCAAAACAAAGCATTTACTACCAAATGTCCAAAAGGGAGAGATATTTGGTTTCCTCCCTTTATAAATTTCATAAGGTGTTTTCTTTAAAATAGACCTTATGAGAACCTATTGAGAGTATAACAAACCGTACTTACAGCATCTGCCCAAAAGTGCTTAGGTAACTTTGTTTCATTTAGAAGATTTCTTGCTCCTTCTTCTAGTGATCTATTTTTCCTCTCCACAACACCATTTTGTTGTGGTATTCTCGGAGCTGAAAAATTGTGATTAATTCCAAAATCTTCACAAAACTTTTCAAAGTGTTCATTTTGGAATTCACCACCATGGTCACTCCGAATTGAAACAATGTTACAGCCCTTTTCATTTTGAATAACTTTGGCAAGTTTCTTAAAAGCTGAGAATGCTTGGCTTTTGGATCTTAAGAACAATGTCCATGTGTATCTAGAGTAGTCATCCACTATAACAAGTCCATAATAATTTCCTCCTAAGCTCATGGTTCTAGAAAGGCCAAACAAATCCATGTGAAACAATTCAAGAGGTCTAGAAGTAGAAATCATATTCTTACTTTGAAAAGAGTTTTTAGTTTGCTTCCCTCTTTGACATGCTTCACAAATTCTGTCCTTCTCAAACTTAAGCTTGGGTAGACCAATTACTAGGTCTTTTTTAATTAACTTGTTAAGATGATGCATGTTTATGTGAGATGTTCTTCTATGCCATAACCAAGTTTCATTCATTTTACTCATCAAGCAATCAGTTTTATGTATGAATGAATAGTCAATAGTCAATACATAGATATTACCCTTTCTCTTACCAATGTGTGCCACTTTGCCACTTTTGCTGTCATGTCTTAAGCAAGTTTCATTGTTGAAGGTGACTTTAAATCCTTTGTCACACAATTGACTAATACTCAGCAAATTGTGTTTCATCCCTTCAACATACAACACATCCTTAATCTTTGTAGACAAGCTGTCTCCAATATTTCCTTGTCCAATTAATTTTCCTTTATTATTGTCTCCATAAGTAACATATCCTTTTTCTTCAAGTACAACATCCGTTAGCATGGATATGTCTCCAGTCATGTGTCTTGAGCATCCACTATCTAGGTACAAAGTTGAAGATTTTGCTCTAAGACACATCTGCACAAGTTATTTTAGAAAGAGAGATAGGGTCCCAAATTTAAATTGGGTCCAAAGGGGTTGGTTGCTTTCTTTCTTTTCTCAACCCATATACATTCACCATTAGGAACATAAAATCTTCTAGCATAGCACTTGTAAGATGTGTGACCTTTAAGCATACAATAATTGCAAGTAATATTCTTTGATGATTTAGCATGTGTGAATCTTTGATAGAGATTTGCTTGATTATGTTGCTTTTGATTATTATGTTTTGGTGGTACAAACATAAGCTTGTTTTCAGTTCTAGCTCCATGTTTATATCCCAATCCATAAGTATCACCAACAATCTTTTGCACACTTAGTAACTCATCTAAGTTGCATTTCCTTTGTAATACTTTCTCAGCAAATCAATCAAGTAACTATTTTGAGTTTGTAAACACATGTTTTCTTTTTCTGCACATAGCTTATACTCATCAAATTCTTTTTGCATATTATTGAGATCATCAACCTTAGAGTTGGCTGAGGAACATGTACATCCAATGTCTTTGTAACTTGAGAGAAGCTTATCATGATCTTCCTTCAACTTACAAAGCTCATCTTGCAATTCAACAAGTTTGGATACATGCCACCTTAGATCACTCTTAAGTTTGTTGTTTGCTTTAGCTAGCCTTTGAGCTTCTAAATGCATCTCATGAAATCCATCAACAACACTATCAAATTCAGAATTTACCTCTGATTCTGTACTTGATGATTCACAATCTCCATTGATGGTGGATGTAAGACAAAGGTGAACTTCAATTTCCTTTTCAGATGATGATTCAGAACTTGTTGATTCATTATCCTCCCAAGTAATGTAAGCCTTTTTCTGCTTCCCTTCTCTTCTTGACTTCTTCTCAACTTGTGGCTTCTTTGTCAATGAGGGAGAATATGATTTTATATGGCCTTGCTTCCTGTAACACCCTGAAATTTCAATAACTGCAAATATACGTTATATGAATTATTCTTGATGCAAGTATTAGATTATGAGAAATCTGGCTGGTCTGTATTTGAATTAATTGGGTGAAATATCAATTAGAGACATTAAGGAAATGTTTGAAGAGAAATGACCATATTACCCTTTCCTTAAATCAAAAATTACAGAAATGAACTTGAGGTGAAAATGACGAAAATGCCCCTAGATATTTTAGTGAGATATTTTAAGGTAGAAATTACATAAATGCCCTTGGAAATTTTGGAAATGAGAAGAATACCCTTAGATATTTCGACTAGATATTTTATGGTGGAAATGACAAATATGCCCCTAGGATGAATGATGAATTTACCATAATGCTCTTTAGGCCAGAAATGACCAGATATCCTTAGAGATTTTGTTAGAACCCGATGAAATTGCATAATACTTTTGACTAGCAGAATATTAAAATAGGTTGTGACAAGAAACTCTAGAATAGAATTTCTATGAATGTTATAAGGTAACAATTTTGAAACATTAGTCAGAAGAATTCAAGCATTGGAAAAATATGGAAAAATAATAAACAGAATCTATAGAATTTTCTTTAAATTGTGGGGTGTCCAGATTTATTTAATAAAATGGTTTAGTAATTCTGATGATAAAAAATACTACAGACCAATTAGAATTAAGATAAAAGTAGTCTTGTAAGTAAAGTTTGAATAACACTCTGTATAGATTACTTGTGAGCAATTTTTACTAGAATTGAAGTCAGTTTCTGAAAAACTCTAGAATGCTATTATTCAATATTATCTTTAGGTAGAAGAGTTCAAATCAAACTTGACTTCCTTTCAAGGAATGCCATGTGGGAAGAAAAGCATAAACTAGAATATTCTTCTTCATTTAAAAGGTGACATATATATCCAAAAGAAGCCATATAATTTTTCTTCTTTAAAAGAAAAGATAGAAGGAGAAAAGGAAGATAAAAATCTTCCCCTTAGCTAACCAAAGTTCACGTGAAAAGAAGACAAGGAGAAAGGGCTAAAAATTCATAGTTTGATGCAAGGCAATATGAAATGAAGCAAGATCTTCTCCTTTCCTCTAGAGTCCACGTGAATAAGCAAGAAAGGTGGAGAAACTTCAAGAGCTTGGACAAGTGTAGGGACACTTGTAAAGTGTTGGCCAAGTGGAAAGGTAAGTCATTATGGCTTATGAGATATTTTTCTATAAAGTAAAATGATAATAATGAATCTAGTTACAACCCAAAGGAATAAGAAGAAACTAAGTTAGGATATAATGAAACAAGGAGAAATTAAGCTAGAATGAAACTAAATTATTTTGAAGGGCAAATATGTCCTTGGATAATTAATTATTTTCCAATTACTATATAAAGGGTAGTGGGGACCTTGCTTGAAAATCACTTTCAAGACTTTCCTTCCACTAACACCTCATGTGAAATATCCTCCCACATCCCTTTCATCCTTTCATTTTCAAAAGCCTAAACCAAATAGAAAAGACCCCACCATTATAGAAAGAATCACGTGTAGAAGAGCTAGCTAGGAGGAAGTAAACAAACGTAGCAAAAAGGTTATAAGTTATGTATAGGGAAGTTTATGCTAAATATAGTTTAAGTGTTGCTTCTGTTCAAATAAGTATATATAGAATCTCATTTATTTCTATGGAAAACAAAGCTTGCACACCATGTGTTTGATGAATTGTTTCAAAGAAATAAAGATAGTTTGAGTGTGTTTTGTTCAAATAGATGTTTGAAGTTCATGTGTTGTTAAGTGTTTCTATGAATTTCTATGAAATACAAGTGTTGCTTAGTGTTTCATGAATCCTTATGAACTTCATGTGTTTCCATGAATTTTCTACACAAGCTGAGTTCTGTATTTGAATTCTATTGAATTTTTGAGTAAAGCATGTGAGATAGAAATTGAAGACTGATGCTTAAAATAAATATGAGATGATAAAGAATTATACATTAAAGTGAATCAGTCTTATATGTCTCATATGCATAGGCCCGGCGGGGGTTAATCCGCGTTATTTGCCTCAAGAGGAGGTGTGTCAGATAGCTAAATTGAGTCCATGCGTTCAGACAAAAGGAGTCTGAGCTTGGGGGTGACTCTCGCAGTGAGGACCACGCCACCCATGATGATCACATAAAGTGTGGGTGACCTTCCTATTGCAACACTACAGAACCCTGACTGATCGGATAAGTTTTGTGCCACTGGGATGGGGCTATCTTGACTGTTGGTACCACATGATAAGAATCAAAGAGAATCATGCATCATATAAAAAGAGAATCATGCATTATATCTTGAGGACGATGTTATGAATATCTGTATGTTGAATGTATTATGTTGCTTAAATTATGTTTATCATAAACTTACCCTATATTTTATGTCTGTGGTTGACACCTGCTATGACCTCAATCTAATTGGGCGAGCAGATGAACAGTAAAAGAAGGATTGGCAAGATGATGTCTGAGGAAAGGACTTTGTTAAAGATGCTTAGTTGAAGATGTTTGTTGTAATGAAATATTTTGGTGATTTGTACCATGTAATAGAACTGATATCAGTCTGTATTTTATTTTATATTATGTCAGATTTATGAATACCAATCAGTGACGAAAATCTTTTTAGCAGTTATTAGCAAACGTTGATTTGATATTTTTAAGCAAGTTAAAAAGAATTTTCATTAAAAATTAATAAAACATAAGATGGGAAATCGAGGCGTTACACTTCCACATTCAAAGCACGTGATTGAGGAGGAGTTGTTGTTCTTGTTTTTGTAATCATTCTTTTTCTTTTGGAATGGTTGCTTTCTGCCTATGCTCTTCCTTAGAAATTTGGAAAACTTTCTAACAATGAGATTGAAATTTTCATCATCTTCCTCTTCACTTGAACTATCATCTTCTTCTATCTTTGAAGGTGCAGCCTTTAATGCTATGCTCTTGTGCTTTTTATCTGCATCTTCACTATTTGTTAGTTAAGATAATTCAAGCTCATATTCCAAAAGCTTACCAAACATTGCTGCCATTGACATTTGAGATAGATCCTTAGATTCTTTAATGGTTGTGGCTTTAGGTTGCCAATCCCTTGTTAGACACTTGAGAATTTTGATGTTCAATTCTTCAGCATCAAAGGTTTTACCAAGTCCAAGCAAGTGATTCACAATGTGGGTGAATCTAGTTTGAAGTTGTGAGATGTTCTCATCATCTCTCATTTTGAACATTTCATATTCATGGATGAGAGTGTGCTTTCTTGATCTCCTCACATCTTCAGTTCCTTCATGTGTAACTTCAAGCAATTCCCACATTTCTTTGGCATTTTTGCACCTAATAGTCCTGAAAAATTCATCGGAAGATAAAGCAGAAGTTATCATATTTTTTGCCTTGAAATCATATTGAACCATTCTCTTTTCTATTTCTGACATTTCATCCCATTCTTTTGGTATTGTTTTGTTATCCACAATTTTGGTTGGAATGTAAGGTCCTTTTTCAATACTATTCCAAGCTCCCGGGTCGTTTGATTGGATAAAGATTTGCATCCTACTCTTCCAAAAATTAAAATGTTCCCCTTCAAATAAAGGAGGTCTATTCAATGAGGCTTCATCTTTGAAAGTTATTTGATTAGTATTCATTGTACTGAATTTGAAAAGATCTTGAGCAAATTACAAGAACCAGCTCTGATACCAATTGAAAATAGAATGAACACTTATGCAAATAACCAAGAGGGGGGGTGAATTGGTTTTACCTCAGATTTTTTAAAATTTAAAACAAATTTTAATCACAGCGGAAGTCTTTGAAAGAAGGATCGTATCTTACCCCAAATAAGAAATCTAATTTTAAAAACAACTTTTATTTCTATCAGACCACTCTTGAGCTATAACCAATCTTGTGATATGAACAAGCATAATACTTCAAGAACAATATGAGTATGACCAGAAATATACAATTACACACAAGATTTATACTGGTTCACCTCTCAACCCCGGAGGCTACATACAGTTTTACTTCTAATCAGCCTTGATTAGAGTTTCCACTATAACAAATATAGTATCTTTACAAGCAAACAAAGGTCTCTTACCCTCCCTAGGTACAATTAAAAATCTAAACCTATAGACTTTTCAAAAGATCTAAGAACCAGAGATCCCCTCTCTGTTCTAACCATTAGAATCCTATCTAGCAATGCTTTAATGATTACAATTTGTTATACGAACAAACAACAACAGAACATACAGTTTTAATCAAAAACAACAATGAAATTGATTCAAGAAAGATATCACCTCAATATCCTCAATGCAATGAACGAATTTAAATGATCAAACCAGACTGAGAATGAATGCCATGATCTTTCTTGATGAATTCTTTTGAAAAAAATTGCTTCAACAAAAGCTTCTCATGAAGTAGATGACTCAACAAATGAATGTCTTCATAATTCTTGAATCTACTAAGAATTTTTGTTTCTTATGAGCCTTGGTGATTTAAGAATACTCAGAAAGTGATTTTCACAAGGCTTGTTCGAAACCTCAGAACTCTCTCAAACAGAATGAGCTCCTTCTATTTATAAAAAAACTGAATTAACTACCTGTAATCGATTATTTCGTAAGTGAAATCGATTATTTTAACTCATGTAATCGATTAAAGTTCTAAAATAATCGATTAAAGTGTTTTCATCAGAAATCTGGAAAAAATCTCAAGAACAAATAATCGATTAACTCATGTCGTAATCGATTATTCCAGGAGGTCAGGATTTTCTGATACACTAATGTAATCGATTAATGCCTCAAATAATCGATTATCACAGGAAGTGTGAAAAACTTATCAAAGCTTATTTAATTGATTACAACAATCTGGTAATCGATTAAACCAGATAAAAATGCTGCTGAAAATTATGCAGATACATATATAATCAATTATTCCATGAAGTAATCGATTATCACAGAATGACTCTAACATAGTCAAACTAATGTAATCGATTACGAATTATTGGTAATCGATTAAAGTGTTCATATGACAATATGCAGTTCTGTTTACATGCTTTTAATCGATTATATCATATTGGTAATCGATTAAAATAGTGAAAAATACTTTTTATGAAATTCTTAATGCCTTAATGTCATATCAACTGATTACTATTTCACATGACTTAATCATGAATTAATGAATGAATGTATGCATGGCTTAATCAACCTATGTGAGGAATAAGAGATAATAACTTCTTAAACCAAGCTTTGAACAAAATACATATGCCATCAATTTGAGTGGGCATGTAAAATCAAAACTTGTGATCATCATAAACTTGATTCTTCATGATCTTTCTCAACTTGATTCTTCATCATTCCTAACATGCCCAACCAAAAAGTATTTAAAGAACCAACTAAGAAAGAGTTAATAACAAAACACAACTCTCTCCCAAAATGAATTCCAAAATTATCATGTCGACTTGGCTGCTCCAACAAAAAGGATCTTTCTCCAATGTCACCTATTGCTGCTCATCTGTTCCCACGGACGAAAGTTCGCGATCATCACAGGTACCAACCACACGGTTCAAAATTGCAAGGGTGAGTTTATTATACAAAATCAACAAGCACCAAATAACAATAATTAGAAAGAAAACAACAATAACAACCACAATCATTGTCAGTAATCAATCAATCCAACACACACTTAACAAACTAGTCATCAATTTTTTTTTAGAATTCAAATCAATTATGCTCAAAATGATGCATGCACCTGACTCCACTCTCACCATGAAATGTGGTACCAATGGAAATAGCCTCTCCTTAGGAAAATGATTTAGTCGTTTGTCGGGGTCACCCTATCGTGCACTGGCCATTGCCCCCCATGGTGATCAACTAGAGTCTCAAGGGAATTCCAAACTGAGTGACATGCCCTACGTACTTGCAGTTTTACCCTCATAAAAGGCATAGGTACACACTGCCTTCATTCTATTTCCATGCAATTATGAAGTATGAAACATGGGCTCATTAATGCACTAACCATGGCTAGAGACTAGAATCCTAAGCAATCCCTTCTCCTCTCCAGGAATGCTTAAAATTTGTAAACTCTTCCTCGCAAGGATATCCAATAAGTCATGCACCCCCTGTGTACATACACAACTTACAAGCATGGGCTCATCAATGCACTGATCCTGGACAGAGATAGGAATTCTAAGCAATCCTTTTCTCTCTTCAGGAATGCTTAAAATTCGTAAACTCTTCCCCGCAGGAATATCCAATAGGTCGCTGCACCCCATGTCTTAACCGTGGATAGAGATCGAAATTCTTAAGCAATCCCTTTCTCTCTTCAAGAATGCTTAAAATTCGTAAACTCTTCCCTGCAGGGATATCCAACAGGTCACTACACCTCACATGTAGAACATACATCCATCACGATGACATCATCAACCTCAACATCATCTCTCATCTATGTCATCATGACCAACATCAAGATCACCTCAATCTCAATATTATCAACAACATCAATATCATTTCATTTCAATATCATCAACAACATCAACTTCATTTCACTTCAACATCATTATCATCATTTCATTTCAACATCATCATCATAAACATCAATATCATCTCATATTAATATAATTATCAACATAATCTCATTTCAATATCATCATCAGCATCACAAATAATTGCATTTCACATCTATATAACCTATGCCTGAGATTCACATTCCCCAAGTCTTCAGACAACACAAACCTCATTCATTCACAATCCATATTACCACGAGACTAGTATTTTAGGAAAATTCTAAATTAAAGAGGAGGACTACAATATAGAACACAAACTCTTATGCCCATTTATAAATTAATAAAGAATTAAATAGGAGAACATATTATAAAATTTTGGGCAGAGTCTCCTCTGTAATTAAGACTTTTCCCAAAAATCCAATAATTACAATAACAACATCATTCACAGTTTTATCCATCAATAACAAATTCATCGCATCCCATTAGTTAAAAACACATTTTTTTTCTTGAAAATGAGCACACAACAGTAACAAACATACATCAATAATAAATATATCGCATCCCATTAGTTTAAAACATAATATTTCTTGAAAAATAGTACACAACAGGGACAGACATACATCTCCATAATTGGGTTCCCTGACCCCCAACTATGGTATCAAAAAATGTATCCAAACAATAAACTCCCCTTACCTATCTATATCCCTCTGTTAGTTCCTTGAAACGTCGTTTTGAGATCTCTCAAGTTCACTTGCTTTGGCAAAATGTAGAGCTCTATATACCAAATCGAAGATAATTTAGTATAGATTTCAAAGACAAGGTTAATATTAACATCCGGGGTCACATACCCACTCAAATTTAAAAAGGGGCTAGAATGGTGTTTTGAAAGTCCACATCAAAAGGACATTATTTTGAAATTTCTATCATACCAATGTGATCAGGGCTCAACGAAAGTCACAAAAATGACATCAATATTAAAAAAAGAAACTTTTACAATGTCTCATTTTCAATGGTTTTTCAAAGGAAGTATAAAAACACCCAATAACGGTATCCAAATCACAAGAGATATCAATAGAGGATTTAAACTAGCTAGGAGAAGGCATAGAAAACACGGTTACCTTGAAGAAACCACGGAGGGAGGATTGGATGGTCCATTCTCTACCAAATCCTCGAGTTGAGTTTTGAGGATTCTGCTCCAATTAAAGTGTTCCTTGTAACACCCCGGACGTCTCCGGCATGTTATCATCAATGATATACATAACACACTATTAGCGTTTAGTAAGCGCGGTGCGGAAGCGATAGAATCGTTTATCTTGATTACATTATGCATGAAATATAAAACCACACACAGAAACCTAAAACAAACCCCTGCTGATCCAGATCAAACATAAACAATTATATAGGCAGATGACATAAAACAAACTCAGATAATCAGGAGGAAACACACTTATATACATCATCATCATTTGTACATATACATGCTCAAAAACAAGACCACGGCTGGGTCATACATTATAATATGTACAGGAAATGGGTATACACATACCCTACAACTACACAGAGATTCTAATACCAGCTTCTATTCTTGAAGCTCTGCTTTGGTCTTCTACTGCAGCCTCCCATCCAGCCTCTCAGGTTCACTAGGGCCTCCTGCCCTGAGGTCGCTCCTCTCCTCAAGAAGCACCTGAAAACCACAAACCCCACACAGGGTGAGACAAACGTCTCAGTAAACTCAGGGTTCTGGGAATCCTCCCTAACCCTGGTTTACCA
>PYAF01005396.1:40361-74908 GCA_007407185.1 Glycine tomentella | reverse complement strand
TTTGGTGAAAGGGAGGAAGGATTCTCGCTCTCACTCAGTTTCTCGGAGGTTTACTGGGTTCTGGAGTGTTTAGGGGTCACAAAACATGGCCCTAGGAAGCTGGGCAAGTCATCAATGGAGGTTGGAGGCTCAAGGAGGAAGAAAGGCTGATTTTCCTCTCCTTTTTCGCGTTTTGGCCTTTAAATTCTGGTTCTGCCGATGTTCCCACGCTACTCGCGCCGCACTTCACGCTACCCACTTGGGCTGGCAGAAGAAAATACCATTTCTAAGCCACTTCCCACGCTACTCGCGCCGTACTTCACGCTACCCACTTGGGATGGCAGACAGCATTGGTATATTTATACATATGGCGCGGGTCGCGCAGCACTTCACGTGGGTCGCGCCGCAGGCCCGAAAAGCCTATTTCCACTCTTTCTCAAGCGTTTAAGCCTCCTTCCAAGGGATTCCAAGGCCTAATAATATTTCCTCCATTATAAGGTTAATCCTAAGATTAACACGTGCTTACTCATATGTTTAAAAAATTCCAGATATTACATTCCTCTTCGTACGATGGTTCAACAACAAGAAACGACGACTTGTGGCGGTCACCGGTGGCAGTGGGTGGTGGAGGAGAAGGGTGGGGGACTTGGGTGGCTGTTTGCGGGAGAAGGAGGCTAGTTCTTTCGTGCTGTTATGCTGTTTCACATATTTGTAGCTGCCTTTACTCGCCCAAGTGAATTTTGGCTCTCCTGGGCAAGCTGACCCAATTTTTGAAATTTCACTGCTAGTGCTGAGTTTGAATGGTTAAGAATTTGAAGCGACATCTTATCAATTGTTATGTCTGTTCATACACATTTAATGCTTTTACACATTTAATGCTTTTACGCATTTTCGAAAAAGACGCGATGAATGCATCCTTTGAATTTTTGAATGTTGTTGGGATAACCAAGGGTCACGTCTATCGCCAATCGTTGATCAGTCTCCTCAAGGGAGGATTTGACGATCCAAAAGGATGCGTCCTTTCAGCCACCAAAAACTTCCAAAAGACTATAGAAAGATTGAGAAACCTTTTCTTCTCCAACTCTTTTGCTTTGTGCTTTATTCTCTAGCCAAATTAATTCCTTACTTTTCTCTAGTCTCTTTTTTTTATCACCCTTTTGTCTTCTAGGTGAACACTTTCGACCCTCATTTCTTCATTATCTCTCATTCCATTGAGGGTTTGGTGCTCTCTAGCTAGTACAAGATGTTGTCGCCAGAGGTTCACCAATTGGTGAGAGTTCAAATGATGATCCCTCATTGTCACAATGGTTCTGATGTTGTCAATGACCAAGAATCTTGTATTCCCCATGGTGGTTCCGCCGTAGTTTGTGGCTTTATTCCTCTAGTCACCAGCACTACCATCTTTACTGGTGGTGCCACTACTGTTAAGGGAGGGCTGAAAACAATATGAATACACCCAAATACCAAGAGGGGGGGTGAATTGGTATAAACTTGACCTTTTAAAACTTTTACTAAATCAGAGTTGAAGGATCTTTATCACTTTTTAAAATCAATGAAACTTCAATTCAATCAAACCACTCAGTCCAAGGAATCAATGACAAAATCGGCACTTGTTGATTAAGAAATAAATTACAGTTGTCAAGAGATCAAGATAACAAGAAGAGATAGAGAGATCAACACAAACATATACTGGTTCACTTCTCAATAAATGCTACATCCAGTTCTTCTAATCAAACAAGATTAGAATTCTACTAAATCAAATTTGTTCTTTTACAAGCTGTTATAAGTGATTATCCTTATCCACCCTAGATAAAGAATCAGAATTCTAACACCCTATTAGAAATCAAATCATAAAGAACTCGAGAACTCTATTTAGTTCTTTACCCCTAGAGAACAATACTTTAGAAAGCTTGAAAGAAAACTATTTTGATCTTAGCCTTACACAAACTTCAAACAAAACAAATTACTAGAAAAGTTTAAGAGAGACACAACCTATGATCCTTAGTGAATAAATTGAATGAATGAATGTTACCAATCAATTCCAGGTTGCATGAATACTAATGAACAGAAAATTAAATCTCTTGAAGTTCTTTTCTAGGATCTTGTCTTAACGCATCATCATCAATGAAGCATGTAAACTTTTGATATCAAATAAGAAATGTATCACTCAGAAAATCTGTTTCATGGGCCTTTGAAAGCTTAGAATAAGGTAGTCATACTATGTTTTGTATTAAGCTTTGGTAATCGATTACAGTAAGTGGTAATCGATTAAGGCAGTCATGCTATGTTTTGTGAAATACGCTATGTAATCGATTACAATTTGCTGGTAATCGATTAAAATGTTCTTCATGGCTTTTCCAGAAATAATACATGTAGGTAATCGATTAATTATTTCCTGTAATTGATTAAGGCAGTGCACATTTTGATTTTTTCAAAACCAAAGCCATGAGAATTCCTATTCAAATGCAAACATGTAATCTTGAATGCTTTTCTTCAATTATGAATGCATGTATATGAATATGCTTATGCAGTGCAAGGATCACAAGGTAAGCATCTTGAACTACTTAGACAAAATTACAAATGCCTTCAATTTGATTGGCATGTGAAAAGCTAAAACTCTAAAGCAACATCTTAATCCTTGCCTTGATCTTCTTCCAGCTCCCCCTATATCCAACAATCTCCCCATTTTTGGCTTTGATCATGCCAAATACCAATTGAACATGTGTAACCTTTAAATGCATGAGAGAGATGAATGATAGGAGCTTCAATCTTAACCTGAAATTCACTAAGCCTTTTGCCAATATCAAGTGTTAAGTTGCCTTGCATAAACATAGATAAATTCTTAGGTTGCTCCCCCTATTTTAGGTAATATTTATCAGAATTCAGAGCAATTCAAATAACACTTGTTTATATAGCGATGTTCAATTTATCAATTTATTTTTCTCCATCATTAGTTCAATTTATTTTCTCCCTCTATTTGGCTTATCAAAGACAAAAGCATTGTAAGATCAATATAAGCAAAGAAGGAAGAAACAGAAACTGAACTTTTCATTAAAGGAAATTGAAATACAATTGAAAAAAAATAGAGCATATAACATTAAAAACAGAGCATGAACAACCAGAACCCAATCACAAGCAGGAACAAGATTAGCTTAAACTAGGGCTCGTCAAACCCATGTAGAACAATCCTAGACTCAATATTTTCTACCCTAGACCAAATCTTTTCTAAGGATGAGTTAGTCTCAGCTCTATGCTCATGATGTAAAGTCAGAAAAACATCCATCTTTTGAATCATTAAGGATTCAAATGGAGAGTACTCTTGTTGAGTAGTATCTGTAAGAAAGGGCCTTGAAGGCCGTAGGCATGTGAGAAGAAAAACAAAATTTTTTCAAGCGGAAACACACATACCACACAAGAATCATTCTTTAGGACATAGATATTACCTTGTTTGTATTCGAAACTTGATGATCAAGGATAGGCTTGAAGATACAAGCCCTCTAATGTTGATCCACACCACTTCTTGTCAAGACTCAAGAACACTTCTTGAAGGCCACCAACAAACACCAATGGAAGCAAGCTAGGCGCACCAATGGAGAGGAAGAAGGTTAGGTTTTAAACTATTTATCTTATCTAAGAGGCTCACCAATAGATGATATTGATGGTTGAATTTTTCTGTCAAAACTCACACAAGGGGAGGAAGGTAGATAGGTTTTTCTTCAAAAACACTTAGAGAACTATGATCACAAGACCACACTTTATAGAAGAGTTTGAGTCAGATTTTGTTTTAACCAAAAAAATATGATTATGGAGCATCCCACATGTGAAGATAAAGTGGTGTTGTTGCATTTCAAAAATTGCCAACAACCTCCCATCATATCCTCACGAGACCAAGTCAATTACTTGGAAATTATGTTGCCAAATAATAATTAAATATCCAGCCATATGTAACACCCCTAATCAGCCCTCAAACTTCTTCCTAAAATCTAGGACATGATCATGATAAGATGCTAGTTGAATTCAAATTCAAATCTAGCTCTTATCTTCTCCTTTTGATATGAAACTAACTACTATAGTTAATTCATATTTAAAATATTTAAATCCAAATATTTAAATTCAAAATTTAAATTATCAAATTTAAATATTAGATAATTAATTTAACTATTTGATAATTAATTTAACTATTTAAATTAATTAATAATGTCTTGGACTATCCAAGTCCATTAACTCCATTCATGCGCCCCTCTCTCTTTAAGATAGGTAGACAAACTCCTTCTTGGGCCAACAACCATTATTAGGCCCAAAACATTTAATGCTATAATGTCATGACAATAAAGTGTTAGTGTGTGACCCATTAGGCCCAACATAGCTACTGACATAAATGAGTTTGGGCCAAATAAGGTCATTACCCATTTAATGACAGCACAGAGCACTAGCAATACTTTGTTGCCCCAGAACTAGTTTGGTAAATGACAAGATCATCCTATTAAATCTATTTGGTTTCCATATGTATTTTCTTTCATCTCGGTTACCTTCACATAAAACCTAGGATAAGGAAACGTATCAACCCTTACAGTCTAGGGTAAGCTTTAATACGAAATAGGGAGTCTCCAATTTTATTGACTCTAAAGGCAAATCATCTTATGATTTCTTTTACTATGCATAGATTCCCGAGTCCCTTAAATGTCATCCTGATTTCTCCGGTTTACAGATAACCTAATCTCTCACAGAAATTTGACGAATCCCTTCAGCTAGTCACCCTAGACTCGTGTTCTTTCAGGACTTGCCCAAAGGTATACCTATGTGTTTCCATGTTTCAGGCAAACGAGGTATACAATCAAAACATGTCTTCTAGAACACAGTCTAGGTGAAAACTTCTGGTCTAAGAAAAGACACACTCAAATAATAAGAGACTACTCTAATGATACTATCTGTGAGATTTCCTTATAGAGTCTCTTTGTGGGTCCATTTAGTGCGAGCTATACCCTTATAGGTCCACCCACGACTTTAGCTAAGACATCTCCATGTCTGTAGCTCATGAGGTCTTTACCTTGTATCCGCATACAAGTAGATAAGTCGTGCTATTCTTACCCGAGATCACTGATCCCCATTCTCAGTGTCTCTAGACTAGGAACATAAAATTAGGAGTAGACATCTGGTATCCTTTAATCCTCATGATCGTGATCCCATCACTGATACTTAAGAGATACCTATTCTATTCCAAGGGTTTTATCCAGTTACTCATATATTAATAATGATATCGAGATAGAATATGAAACAAGATAAAGAGTGCTTATAATTTATTCATGACAATATGAAAAGTATATGTACATCCTAATCTAATGAAAAGATTGTCTCTAGGACATCCATATACTAACAGGATCTTCTTCAGCAACTTCTCTTCATCAGCTCCTCCTTCAGCACCTGCAACTTGAGGTTGTTGCCCAGCCATTTGCCATCCATAAGGAGTCTTAATGAGTCCAAGCTTGTTGAGATGCTTGTCCTTAATGAGGTTGGTGATGTCTGTTGTGTTGTCAACCACCTCATTTGAGACATCAATATGGAAATAGTCAATGAATCTAGAGATAAGCACAACACAAGGAAAGTGATAGCTAATTAGCCATGAAGCTTTCATCATGATTTCTACAAACACAATAACCCAATTGATATGAGTTGAGTTCTTCATGCAATATACCAGCTGCAAATCATCATCTGTGATTTGGGCATGGTTTGTGGACCTTGGGATAAGAATGTAGGTTATAATATAATGTAATAACCTATCTTCCCCAGTCATATTCCCCACACCAAGTCTAGTTTTCAGCTGTGCTTGGGGATCAGACAACATACCTATGTATGTTTCAATTTTGTTGTATCCCCCAATTTCTTCATCAAACCTCCTCACACCAGCAGAGGAGATTCCGGCCACAACAATCTTCTTCATCAATCACCATGGGCACCATTCACTTGTGAGCGAATAGTTCCATTCATGCTGGATTTAGCACATGTATAAAATACCCTCACTAATTCAGGGTAAAAGGTACCGTTAAGTTCAAGGAATTTCTTCAATCCTTGGACTTCAAACATGACAGGGAATTGAAATCCCTCATTGATGAACCAGTTGAGGTCCAAATACTTAGGTGCCATGACCAGCTTGGTGGCATTGAATTGCATGTAGTTTATTCTATTTTTTCCATTGAAAACCAATGATTCAGCCTGTTTCAGTAGGATTGGAGGATTCCCCATCCTTCCTTTTTTTGGTTTTAGCTTTCTTTGAGGTAGACATGAAATTTTAGAATGAAAATAAAGAATGGGCAGAGTTTAGGCTTGAGAGAGAGAAGAGAACTCAGAAATTTCATAGATTTAGGTGTGATTTTTTCTCTAGTGAAAAGTTGTATTTATAGGGCTTTTTGGGGTTCAAATTTGAAATTTAAAAGACACTAACAACTATTTCGAGTATCCAGAAGCTTAAATGCTCAGCAATATATTTGAATTTGAATTTAAGTGAGGATATGGCAGTTTAGATTTCCAAGAAATATACAGAAGTTGTAGTAACACCATGTGTAATCGATTACGAGAGTCAGTAATTGATTAATTCATAGCCAGACAAATATTTTGCTACATGGTGTAATCGATTAAAATGATGTGTAATCGATTACTTCAGTGAAAACACAAATCAGAACAAAACACGGTAATCGATTACCATTTTGTGTAATTGATTACTCTAGTGAGAACATATCTCAGAGTAACATTCTGTAATCGATTACTCCAGTCCATATTTATTTTTGAGAAAGCTTTTCAATCATAAGTAATCGATTAGTCCGAGGTGTAATTGATTACTCTAGAGCGAGAACTTTTTCTAGATAAAGCTAAAATAGAATGTAATCAATTAATTCAAAGATGTAATCGATTACATCGGCAAAAATTTGTTTTAAAAACAGCTTTAAATCATCAAATAATCGATTATCTCATGTTGTAATTGATTATTGCAGTCTATTATGCAAAATAAGGAGTGATTATGCAGCATGAAACTCATTTTTATGCATTTTTGATGTATTTTCATTTATCTAGTGAATCATCAAATAGAAGGGCTATTAAAATGACATGCTAACACGTGTTAGGTTCATCAAGTATGCCTAGCCTGTTTCTAAGTTCATAAAACCTATCTCTTGCCAAAGGTTTTGTAAAGATGTCAGCCAATTGATTTAAAGTATCTATGAACTCAATTTTACAATTACCCTTTTGGATATGATCCCTAAGGAAATGATGTCTTATCTCAATATGTTTGGTCCTTGAATGCATGATTGGATTGTTGGATATGTTGATGGAACTTTTATTGTCACAGAGTAGGGGTATTTCCTTTAACTCAACACCAAAATCTTGTAGTTGTTGCTTCAGCCAAATGCTTTGTGCGCAGCAGCTTCCAGCAGAGATATACTCAGCGCTTTTTCACAAATCATGTGACTTTATAAAACCATGTATGCATGCCAACGAATGATGTTTATGCAATGCAAGGGATCATAGAATGAAGCTCTTAAGCAACTAACAAATTACATATGCCTTCAATTGAATGGCAAGTAAAAAGCTAAAATATGTCTAAGACAGATGGCTTCATCATCTTGATCTTCTTCAAGCTCCCCCTGTATCTAACAAACTCCCCCTTTTTGGCTTTGATCATGCCAAACTTCAATTGAACATATTTAGCCTTCATGTGCTTTTAAGGGATGAATGCTAGGAGCTTTATACTTGAAATTTGAAATCAATTCAGCTTTTTGCCAAGAACAAATGTCAAGTATACTTTGCATAAATAGTGTACATTCATTATATTGCTCCCCCTATCTTCTGTAATTTTATATTAAGTTCAGATAAGAGAAATGAACAATTTAGAGTTAATGTTAATTTTTTAATTGCTTGCACTTTTCTATATATGTTCATTTTTCTCCCCTTTTTGGTTTATAAATAACAAAATAAACCAGTGAAAACAAGATAAGCAAGGAAGATATAAACAACAAAAACATAGTTTTATTCATTAATCATAAGGTGCAGTACAAGGAAACATAAAATAACAACTGAAAATAAGAAAGCAAAAACACCACAACCATAAGCAAGAAATTACATCAACAAAACTAGGGATTGTCAAAATCTTTGAGAGTCATCCTAGTCTCTATGTTTTCTAGCCTAGAGGTAATTTCTTCCATGGAGGAATTTGTTTCAGCTCTATGTTCATGATGAAGAGCCAGTATAGCATCCATCTTTTGAATCATTAGGGAATCAAAAGGTGTCCATTATTGTTGAGCAGGACCAACTTCAGCATCATCTTCCTCTACAACTCCTTCACCTTCTTCAGCACCCTTTTGTGGAGCTTGTTCTCTAGCCATTAACCACCCATTAGGGGTCTTTATCAAGCCTAACTTGTTGAGGTGTTTGACAGTGATGAGGCTGTTTGTGGTGATGTCCACAATCTCACTGGACACATCAAACCCAAAATAGTCAATAAATCTAGAGACTAAAACAACATAGGGGAATTGATAACTGATTAACCTTTTGGATTTCAGCATTGTCTCCTTAATGATGAAAATCCAGTTGAGCTATGTTGTTGTTTTCATTTCATACACCAATTGAAGGTCATCATTTGTTACTTGAGCATGGTTTGTGGACCTAGGTGTGAAAATGTTGGTGGTTATGTAGTGAAGAAGTCTATCTTCACCAGTCATGCTTCCAATCCCTAATATGGTTTGCAGTCTGATCTGAGGATCCTACAACATTCCTCTGCAGGTGTCTATCATGTTGTATCCTCCTATCTCTTCATCAAATTTTCTGACTCCTTCATAGGAGATCCCAGCAACAGCATTCCAGACTTCTGCATTAATCTCCATGGCAACTCGATTTACTTGGAAACGGAGAGTACCATCCATGCTAGCTTTGGCACAAATGCAGAACACTTTGGCCAACTCAGGGTAAAAGGCACCCTTCAACTCAAGAAACTTCTTCAATCCTTGAGCTTTCAACATCATTTGTGAACCAGGTATTAAGCAGCATTTGAGGATTCTCCAGCCTTTCTCTTGTTAGTTTTGGTTCTTTTAGGTGCAGATGGATTGGACATGGTGTTTGGGTTGAAGAAAAAAATGAAAAAGGGTAGGTCAGTGACAAAGAAGAGAAGACACAACAAAAAGATTACTTTGTTTTGCTTGAGAGAAAATGAATTTCAGGTGTGAGTGATGCACCTTTGATAATCTGTATTTATAGAGTTCTTTGAAGGTTAAATTTGAATTTCAAACCTTTGTAACAACTATTTTGAATTTCAAGAAGGTTTAATGCTCAGAAACCAGTTTAGATTTTAAAAAAATTGCAGCTTTTGCAGAAACGCCATAGATAATCGATTAGGAAAGCAAAACCTTGAAGTTATGGGATAGTAAATGTAATACCTTGAGTTTTAAGCATGGGATTAAGCCTAATGATTAGGGATAATAACCATGCTTTGGGGTTCAAGAGAAGCTTAAGAAAAGAGTTTAGAGGCAGATTCAGCCATCTCGCGCGATCAGCGTGGGGTGTGGTGCGAGCCGCGCGGGAGGCCTGAATCAGTGCTATGCCTTCGACCATCTCACGCGATCAGCGTGGCTTCGACGCTAACCGCGTGGATGGTTCGAGTAATGGCGTTGTCCGTGTGGAGATGGCGCGACCATCATGGGAGATTTGAGCAGATGGCGCGATTAGCGTGGTTATGGCACGACCCGCGCGGAAGCTCAGATTTGGGCTGTGGATTCGAACATATGGCGCGGCTTGCGTGGGTATGGCGCTAACTGCGTGGGATGTTCGAATATATGGCGCGATCCGCATGGGGTTTGGCGCAGCCCACGCAAGAGGTTGAATCAGGGCTATGCTTTCGTCCAGTTCGCGCGATCAGCGCAGGGCACGGCACGATCCGCGCGAGATTTTTAGACCAGCCTTATAATAGTTCGTACTGGACACGAAAAAGAGGAAAAGAAAGGCTTCTTCTTCCTTCCTCTGCCCTAGACTCCATTGTTGACACCCCCAAGCTTCCTAGAGCCATATATCTTGACCAAAACACCTTCTTATGGCCTATTCTTGTGAGAGAAACACTATGGAAGCTTGAATCACTCATCCTTTCTCTTCAAAAACCCCTTTTGAGTGAGTTTTGGAATCCCCAAAGAGAAGCTCAGAGAACTTGAGAGTGGCTGAGACCCATTGCGTGGAAAGGACACCAGATCTCGGGGAGGTGGTCCTTGGGTCTTCTTTGTCACCATTGAGGTAAGAAACTCAAGTTTCTCCGTTTGATTTTGAGTTTGGGGGTTTGCATGAACAGTGACCCATATGTAATGAGGTTAGAATTAGCCCGGGATCCTGTAGAGGATTATGTTCAGGGGGTTGTTGTGATGATTTTAGAGCCTTCAGAAATCATTATTGATGAAGTTTGATTTTGGCTTTGAGCTACACATGCATAGAGAAAGGGCTGAATGTATGGCTGTTGTGAACCCTAGAGTAGATGATAAAGTGCTCCTGGGATGGTATAGATGTTGTTTATGAGCTGAAATGAGTTGTATTATGAGCTTGGATATGATAAGGCTAAGGTATGAGTATGCTTGTGTTAGCCTGAACAGAGTCTTAGGAGAGGCTCTGGAACCTTGGCTAGGCTGAGAGGGATCCTGGTGGGGGTCCGAGAATCACTTGTAAAAGTGATCATTTATGGATTCTATAGAAAGGATTATAGTTCCTGTCGTTCTAACGGCTTAGGACCGTTATTGATGCGCTATGTATTTGCCTATGTAGGACGTGAGCTTGATATCTCTGGTGGTGGTGGCCACGATACCGGGGAAGCCGGTGTTTTGCTTAGAGCAGGTAAGCTTTTGGTTCTTGTTTGTATGTCCTTGTTGTGTTCCACCATGCTCCAAATGGAGGAATGGTTTTGATGTGAATAACTGTATGTATGTGGAACCTGAATGTGAATGTGATTGACTACTAGATTGTATGCTATACCCTGTGATGGGATTTGATGTATGTTGACTTGAAATGCTGAAAATGTGATTTGAACCTTGTGATGGGGGGAATGATATGTATTGACCTGAGATGCTTGAGATGCAATCTGAAACCTGCGATGTGGGACTTATGCTCATGGTTATGAGTTGTCTAGCTTATGATATGTTTAATGAACTATTGGAAATGAATGTGAACACTGTGATGTGAGACTGAATTGTATGATTATGAGCTGTTCAGCCTGTGATAGGCGTGATTGTCTATTAGACTGACTGTGAATTCTGGGAATGAATGGATATAATCCTATGGTAGTAGGATAGATGACTGGAGATTGAGTAAGACCTGTTGTGAGATGTCCCTGTGATATAGACGTAGCCTCCCGAATGGAGATGTTCCTATATGCACAGATGTAGCCTCCTCAGGCAATTGTGTTAAGATAGAATATGGGATGTTCCTGTTATATAGATGTAGCCTCCTAAAGTGGAGATGTCCCTATATATACAGATGTAGCCTCATATAGATAGTGGAGATGCTAGTATGAGATGTTCCTGTTATATAGATGTAGCCTCCTAGAGTGGAGATGTTCCTATATATACAGATGTAGCCTCATACAGATGAATGAGATCCTGGCATGAGATGTTCCTAGTATATAGATGTAGCCTCCTGAATGGAGATGTTCCTATATACTTAGATGTAGCCTCTGCAGGATGGTGATTCATGCGATGAACGGTTGTAGGCCGTGCTTGGGACACCTGAGTATTGACAGGTGGATGTGAGTTGAGATTTCTGATTGCTTGATGATTGTGAGAATGATATTCTGATGATGAAATGTTTAGAGTAGTTGGTTTGGATATACTATTTCATGTGTATGTTTGGAAGTGAACCAAGGGAAGGAAATACCTTCAAGGGCCCTGAGTTTACTGAGATTTTATATCTCACCCCGTGTGTGGGGCTTATGTTTTGCAGGTGAAGCCTTAGGAGGAGCAGACAGATCCCAAGGCAAGAAGCCTATGCAGGGATAGCTGCGATTTGTAAAACCTTAGGCTAGATGACATGAGCAGATGGCTCTGATGTTTTGTATACTGCCTTTGGTTTTTGTTTTGTACCCTGAGGGGAGATGTATGTACAGTTTTGTACTAAGACGCAGGAACTTGATGTATATTCACCATATTATAATGTATAATGGCTATGTTAATGACATTTGATGATGTCATTCTTATTTCTTATGCTTCCGAACTGCTTGAACTCTGATGTTTATCGTTAATGATAGTAATTAAGGCAGGTTAATGACCCTGGTTTTGTACGGGGCGTTACAGTAAAATGACCGGTAGAGAGAAAAAATAGTTTAAATTAACGGTGTTTATGTCGGAGAATACCAGGGAGAGAGGACCGAGGTACTCTAGCATAGACAGACATCGATGTCTTCCCTTAGTTTACCTAACCATGCACCTGAGGTGAGCCATGCGGCTCACCTTTATTTAGACACAGTGCTCTCCGACAATGGTATCGTGTAAGGGTATCGTTTGTTCCTTTTTGCTACGCAGCTATGAAGATTCAATCTTGTCCCCCTTGTACTTGGTACAACGTGCAAGGTTGTGTGCACTTGACATGTCAAGTCGTAGTGTCTCCCTAACCTTGTCATTGTATGTTGTATTTCCTATCATTCAATTGTCCCAGTCATAGGAGTAGGACTCCTCTATGACTTTCTTGGAATGAGAGTCAACCTCCCTGAAGAGGTCGTGGTTATGGGAGTTAGGTGTTGTCATGTCTCCCTTGTATTACAACCCTTCAAGAATTAAGCCTTGTGGCATAAATGGTTATGGGTAGTAAGTCGGTATTTGAAGATGGATCATGTATTCCATGTATTATCGAGAGAGTCATCCCGAATGGTGTGCAACCCTTCAATCATTCAGCCTTATGACATAAATTCTTAAGGGTATGTTGGTATTTATAGATGTGTCGATTAGGACTATGTATAACCCCACAAGCATTTTTAGCCCAAAGGGTGCAACACTATTAGAAAAGCTTGTTACTACGATGGTTCTATAGTCATATTCATGACGATTTCAAGACCATCTTTGTAGCGAACGTTGTTGAAAGTTATTACTTTCAACAAAGGTTATAAAATCGTCTATGTAGTGTCTAATTTCTAAGACAGTTCCTTGAGGAAACTGTCTTAGAAGAGTGTATTTTTTTTTTAAAAAAAATTGTATCTAAGACGATTTTTTGAAAAACAGTCTTAGAATGTAAGTTTTCCTTAGGACCGTCTTAGAAGATGGTGTTTTTTTTATAAAAAATTAAAATAACATTTGTCTAAGATGGTTTTTGTGAAAACCGTCTTAAAAGATGGTTTTTTTTTTTAAATTAAAAATGTGTTTCTAAGATGGTTTTCCTTAAAACCGTTTTAGAAGATGGGTTTTAAACAAACAAAAAATAAAAACATGTTCCTAAGAAAGTTTTTTGAAAAAACTATCTTAGAATATCTTTTATTTAAAAAATAATTAAAATGATGTATTCACTAATTCGATCATTTTTTAATTATCAGGGACTATCAGTTTACCATAGTTGAATAAAAAAACTCTAAAACTCTATGAAATTTTTAGAATATTAGCACATTATATATAAATATTTGTTACAATACAAAATACCAAATCAATTATGAATATTGACAATTAACAACAATAAATAACCACATCAAAATAGTCTCCATCAAAACTATGTTAGGTTATATACAAATAAAAGAGGTTATATACTTAATCCTATATATCCCTTAATGATACATGAATGCCAGTCACTAATCAAGTCCCCACATCTTCAATTGAAGGTTAATAGTGCACATGCATTATTTTAGATGAGATATTTATGTACGCAGTATTAAGTTGTCACTTTCTTAAGACTACTAATTAATTGTCGGCCTAAGCACTTGTTAATTGCCCTTTGTGGGTGATAAATTAAGGTATACTGCACATGCTTTTTATCTTCATTTTGATATGTAAAATATAATTATAAAATAATATATAGCATTATGTAAACTTATTATTAAGCAAATAGCATACCGAATATGCTTCAGTCAAAACCTTCTAATTGGAAACAATGGCATGTAGGGATTATAAACAATGCAGAGGCATTACATTACACAAAGTGGTGATATATTCTTTCTTTGAAAATAAAGCTAATAAATTCTTTCAATCACAAACAGAAAGATCAAAGCAACTAGTTAAGACTTAACACAGAAAACATAATATAACAAACCAACCAGTATTTCAAACAGTGTTTTCTTATCCTATCGACCATCAAAGAAAACAAAATCCATAGTTTCTGGTATGTTTAATACAAACAAACAATAAAACCCTTATCCCACTAATTTTTGGTATGTTTAATATGGACAAATTATCTTTCCATCCGTAAGTTTCCCCAATTTCTAATTTTAAACAAGATATTATTCTGTTATTTCAATTTCAGCATAACTTCACTTACCTCTTCACAATTTATTAAGGTTGTTTGCTAACAACACTTAAGAAATTAAAAATAAACAAATTGTTACAGCACGATTTCCACCACCCAGTTCCCATAAAGTTACTAGTAATTATCACACAGTCACTACAAAAATGCTTAGCACTACTGCTAACTGGTCTTCAATTAATGTAAATGTTGAATCAAAATGGTTTTATTCAAGCGCAATATTTGACTGTTTGACACAATTCAATGAATGGTAATCGAAACAAGACCTATAGAAAATAAATTGATTACTAGGAATGGACTTACTTTGTCAAGGAATTCTACTTCTGCAGCATGTTTGCGAGTAAGATTCTTTACTTCCTTTGCCAACTCAAAATGAGGATCACTAGTCTCTAACCAATGGATGTTGATCTTTCTGTTAGGCTTTATTGGTTGATCATCAAACAATGGCGGACGTGGGAATTTTATTAAGAGGGGGCGAACATAAAAAAAATTATATCATAAACAAGAGTACTCCGAAGACAATACAAATCTAATATACAAAAAATAAAAATAAAAATCTATTGTAGAAATTAAGATCACTTCACTTGACTATTACTCTACGTGTTTTCATATTTTTAAAATCATCTATAATTGAATTCGTGCTAAAACTCAAAACAATTTCTTTTTCAATGTATGTAATCAAAGAAACATCAAGAAATCGGTCTTCCATTCTATTTCGCAGTCTCAGGGTGGGTTGGTGAACAAGCTAACAAAGTCTAGTGAGTCTTAATAAAATAATTCACAATTTAAAATCAAACTCAAAGCAATAGTATGGACATAAGAGATAAAGAAGACATGATCAATTTTAGTGTGGAAAACCCAATTGGATAAAAAATCACGACGTCCAAATTGGATAATCAATCCAATGGACAACTCCACTATGATAATTTTGTGTACAAGAGTTCCTAGTATCCTAATTTCCGAGTCTACCCTTACACAACACTTATCCCAGTTGATATCCTTGTTTCCCAGCAAAAAACTCTCGTCTCAATTCACCAAGAATAGAGACAGACTGATATCCTTGTTTCCCAGCTAGAAGTTGCACATCTCAATTCACAAAGAACAGAGACAAAATTGGTATCCTAGTTTCCTAGTTGCGACCTCTTCCAAAGTCAAGAAGAAGAATACAGTAAAATGGTTACCTTTACGCTTCTATTCCTTAAGCAAATAGGTACCTTTAAATCCTGATGGAGAGTTGAAGAATCAGACATGCCAAATGCTTCTATATTATCTCACAACAATTCTCTCAATGATGCAAACATAAACTCTCTAAAGCTCTAATATTATTTGGAATGGAATGCATACTAATTTAAGCATATGATTTTTGAATGCAATCCTAAAAATATACTATCATATTATGGAATGCAATCTTAAAGATATTTTATATTATGCAATGCATCTTAAAAATATTTTACATTATGCAATGTAATCTTGAAAATATTTTATTCTATTTTTGAATGCAATATTAAAAAATATTATATTCTATTTTTGGATGCAATCTTAAAAAATATTTTTTCTTATTATGCATTGTAATCTTAAAGATATTCTATTATATTATGCAATGCAATATTAGAAATATTTTATCCTATTTTTTAATGTAATATTAAAAAATATTATATCCTAATTTTGAACTCCAAAGATAAGATAAGATGAGATGATTATAAGTTGGCCTTCATTCGGCCCACAATTTACAATACCACACATTTTTTTACTGTCAAATTATTTTTTTAATTTTTAATATATATATATATATAATAATAAAATTTTAGGAGGGACGGTGGCCCACACTAGCCCCCTGCATTCGCCACTGCCATCAAACAAAAATAAACAGCAAGCCGAGCCCTCACAGGCATGTTGAGGTGATCTTAATAAATTTCTTTATACATTAAAAAATAAAAGAGTGGAAAATGGAATTTTCATTTCATCATACCCTTCACAAACATTTTGATGTGAAATAGAAATACCACATAGAAAAATAGGGCAGAAAAGGCTTATGAAATGAAAAGAATGATTAAATATATTTATACTCGTTAGAGTAAAATACTTATACCTGCTCCATGTTATCAAGCATGTTTTAAAGGATTAAATATATTTATACTCGTTAGAATACAATACTTATACATGCTCCATGTTAGCAAGCATGTTTTAAAGGAGTAAATATATTTATACTCATTACAATACAATACTTATACCTGCTCCAAGTTCCAAAGGCCGAGACAACACAAGTGACATTATACTATCACTACTACAAAAGCAACGTTTAACGATGGCCAATCTACGACGGTTGTCTAAGATCCGTCTTCGTATTCAGTGCAGTGGTATTTTTGTAAATACCAGGAACTTTTCAAAGACAGTTGTTGCGAAACTGTCTTTGTAAGCTCGTTACGATGACATTTTTGTGAAAGACCGATGTCGTCTTAATATAATCAAAGACGGTGCAGGAAAACCGTCTTTGTATTCGAATAAAAAATGAAAACGACCACATTTTGGGAGTAGTAAGGAGCATTATGGTTTTTGTTTCATAAGTTGTCGACATTTCACCCAACACCTCATTTCCTTGTGCCCTAGCCTCACCTCCAACCTCACCCTCATTCGTAAAACTTCTGTCACTGTAGTTGTGGGCTCTGTCACTCCCTCCGGTGTCCGTGGGGTCCTCCCTCAAACCCATGTTTAACGCTGCCACTGTGTGTCGACATCGTGATATAGGTACGATACTGATTAATCTATGACTCATCCTTTTAATGTGTTGGGACAGGGGAAGACAGGGCGGTGTAATGTGTTTGGTGGGGGGCTTGTGGGATTGGGGTTGTCGGTGCTGAACAAAAGGGGTGGGAGGGTGATGGAGTGCTTTTAGTTAAATACTTTTTATCCTTCTTAGCTTATTTGACTTCTCTTGGAATTTTATTTTCCCATTCTAATTCATTTTTTGTCTTAGGCAAGTAAGTGGGCTTAATTACTAATTGTAACGTATCTTCGGATTTTATGTTCACTTGACCTATCTGTCTTGTATATGACCTACATAGCTCTATGGAACTCCGAATGGAGCATTTTAGTAGTCCCTAGAAAGATAACGAAAAGATCTACAAGTTTGTTAGAAATAAGCCAAGGCTAATTCTATAATAACCTAGGCTTTTCATAAAAGGAATAAAAATAAATAAAATTTAAATTTATAAAATTCTGTCGCAAAAGCCTTAGTGACGGATTTAGCGACAGAATTAGCGACGGATGGAGTCTGGCGCCAGGAGCGCCAGAGTGGTGTCAGGAGCGCCAGAGATGCTGGAAGTTGGCGCCAGGAGCGCTACAGATGCTAGAAATTGGAGCCAGGAGCGCCAAAGTGACGCCAAGGGTGCCACATTCACTGGATTTTGGCGCCATCAACGCCAGAGTGGCGCGATTGGCGCAGCATGTCGGTCAGGCCAAGTATAAAAGGCCATTTCACGCGAGTTTTGGGGAAAAATCACTATTCCTCTTCTTCCTCTGACCCAGGCTACCATGGATGAGCTTGGGAAGCTCCATAACTTCAATATACCTCACCTAAACACCTCCTAATCACCAATAAACATGAATAGAACCTTGTGTGAACCAAATTCTAGCCTGAGATTTGAGAGAAAACCCCATTTCCTGAGGAACCTCAGAGAGCTGAGTTCTGAGGGGAGAAGAAAGCAATTCTTGGATGCCAGAGCTGGGAGAAGGGATTGTCCGGCCTTCTTCAACAGTTTTGAGGTAAGAAACTCAACTTTCACCGTTTAATTTGTGAAATGGGTAATGGAGTGAATAGTAACCCATTTGTGTTAGGGCTGGAATTAGGCTTAGGTTCTTTAGAAGATTATGATTAGGAGGGTGTTCTGAGGAATATAGAACCTTGAAATTGAAATTCTAATGAAGTTTGGTTTAAAACCTGAGAACAGTGAATTGACTAATATAGAGTCTTAGAAAGACTCTAAGGCTATAGTCAGGCTGATATAGATCCTGCTTAGGATCTATGAGCTACCTATGAAGTGTTAGCCTGATAACCCTAAGTTAGATGACTGAGAGGTTATGAAAAGGAATTATGTTTTCTTTCATTTCAACGGTTGAGGACCGTTGTCAGATGCCTGGTATAATGAGTCTGATATTGACTGTGCTATTTGATTGCCAGAGGGCGAGACACGAGGGTGTTAGCAGCATGGACCAACCAGCTAAAGCTTAAGGATAAAGCACGGTCATGCCAGGTAAGCTCAGTGTTCTTTGGAGTGATTTCCCTGCTTGGGGGTCACTGTTTTGTAGTTGTGTACATTATGGTGACAATGAACACTGTGTTAGTGTTCTGATTGATGATAGTATTGTGTGATGACGAGATGAACACTGTGCTAGTGTTTTGTAATTGATAATAAACCTAACATTGTGATTGTATTAGAAATGATATTGTCTTAGTGATAGGTATATAAGACATGTATATGATAATTGGTGTTAGACAAACACTAAGATAGGGAATGAGCTGTATTGGGCATAAGAGAAATACCCGTGGTATTCTAATGATTGATGAACACTATGATTGTGTTATGTGATGGATGATAAGCTAACACTGTGATAGTGTTACGCTTTGCACTGATGTTGTGTGTTGCTGTTATATTGAGGAAAATGCCATGATGGCATGTTGGTATTGATGTTAGATCGACACTGTGAGAGTGTCATGCTTTATATTGATTATGTGATTAGGTAAGAATTCTCTGGCCAGAGAATAAGGGACTATGGACCCTTTGGGAATGTGCCCTTCATTGGATGATCTTTCTTGGGATAATCCATAGGCATCCATGTAATCCCTGAGAGAATGTGCCCTTCATTGGATGATCTTTCTCAGGTATTGGGCGGCAAGTCCTGAGGAAATGTGCCTTTAATTAGATGATCTTCCTCAGGCATGGATAGGTAGAGTCCTGAGTAAATGTGCCTTTCAGTAGATGATCTTACTCAGGTACTCAAGGAAAAGTCCTGAGGAAATGTGCCTTTTAGTAGATGATCTTCCTCAGGCAATGAGAGGGCATGTCTTGAGGAAATGTACCTTTTAGTAGATGATCTTCCACAGACATTGGACCAGTGTCCTGAGTTGAGTGGAGAGCCCTTAAATGGATGATCCTCCTCAGGCAGAGTACTAGTAGACATCCTTAATGAGTGGAGAGCTCTTCATTGGATGATCCTCCTCAGGTGTTGGATAGGGTTCAGTGAGACTCTGGGGATTTGTACCTGTCGGATGAGTTTCTTAGGCAAAGGCAGTAAGTCCTAAGATAAGGTACATGTCAGATGATCATCCCTAGGCATTGGACAAGTTAAAGAGAACCTATCCACTGGAGAGGTGTTCTCTCAGTAGACATGAGGTGTTATAGCGATGATGGTGTGAGCATTATGCTCATGGAGCTGAGAGAGTTTATTCAATAAACAGATGATCTCTCAGTGCTTATGATGAGTGCACTGACCTGGTTAGGCGTGCATTATACATAGTATAGGTAGTATGTGATGAGATGGCTATTGTTAGGCCAAAGTGTGATATTATATATTTGGAAGTGAACCAGGGGGAGGAAAGACCTCAAAGAACCCTGAGTTTACTGAGATTTTTATCTCACCCCGTGTGGGGTTTATGTTGCAGGTGTAGCTTAGAGCGGTGCTGATGGATCTCATGGTGAGAAGCACATCAGAGTTGAGCTTTGGGAGCTCGTTGGGCTAGAGTCTAAGAGCTTTGAGGCTCCCTGTGGTGTATACCATACTGAGCGAGGTAGTTTTTGTCTCCTTTTATATCTATCTAGATATGGTTGATATCTGCCTTGTTTTTTGTTATCTGGATCAATAAAGGCTAGTTGTAAATGGAATTCGATTTATGTTTATGTTGTTGTACCATACATAATGTATCAAGAAATGCGATCCATATATGCTTCCGCAGTCTATTTGCTTTATTAAATAATTTTGTACTATTCTGATATTATAATAATGTTAATACACCGGGTGCACACGGGGTGTTACAAATTCTGCCATTTGGAGGGTCATTTTGGGCTTTGAAGTCAGAATCACTGCACTTGTATTTTGGGCTGCGAGTTTGATTTTTATTGGTGTGAATAGTAAATAATTAGAATTGATGGGTTTGTTCATGGCCCATTCTTTCCTTCAGACTTAGTCACTTTATATTAGTGACATTGGAGAGACTTAACACTTTACATTTTTAGCAAAAATAGTTTTTACATTTCTCTTTTTAAGTTTTTAGAATCAAAACCTTTGCTACTATTTTCCCTCAACTGTTTTTCCTTGTTCTTCATTTTCATTTTGTTGTTCTTCCATTTTTGTGCAATTATTTCATGGGGCTTTCACTGATGATGATCAAGGAAGGCTAAATACTCAATCAATCCAAGGATCCAACCCAAGCAAAAGGAGAATTTGAGTCCTGGTTTAGTATTTCAAATTATGTTTGAATGTTCACTTTCTTCTTCAATTGCTATTCTGTTTTCATGATTATGAATGCGTTTAGGATTGAAAGCGGATTAGGTTATGGATTCATTTCCTAATTTTGAATATTAATCACAGATTAATTGGATGATATTTCAGTTAGGGTTGTGGTTTCAATCAATTTAAGGGTTAATTCGATTGAACTGCTTCTAATGAGATTGAACGAACTTTCATAATAGTATAATTTCTTAGAACAATGATAATTTGAATAGCTTGGTGTGGTGAATTGGATTGATGCTTTTAATCTGTTTTACATGACCTCTTTTCAATTCTGTTAGTTTCTGCGTTGTTCTTTAATCCTAGTTTACATTTTTTGCAAGTTTTACTTAACGTATATAAACTGTTCGATAAAAATCTCCCTTACTGTTATTAGTGAGTTAAAGTTAGAACCATATTGATAGTGTTTCTGAGTTGACCTAGGTTAATCCTGTACTACAAAATTAGCGTAGTTAAATTGTTTTGGAGCGCTACAACAAACGCTTATCAAAATTGGCGTCGTTGCCGGGGACACGGTTCATAGTGTGGTAGCTTTAATTCAATGTAATTAGTTCATAGTAGTAGTAATATATATATAAAAAAAGAGTTACAATTACTACATATTTACATTTGGCTGCACAACCGCACTTTATTACATAACCACATGATTATTCTTGCTCGTTACGAAGTGTGGAAAGTGTGGATGATGTAGTTTCATGTGTGCTGTCAAAAAACAAAGGAAAAATAGGGGAAAAATAGAGTTATAGTAGGGAGAGAATTAGTATAGTATAGTTGTTTTTGTAGTGTCATTTTGCTGTCCAAAATTTTTTAGACTTGTGCAATTTTGAGTTGCGATTTGTTTCCCAAGGTTTACCCCCCATTTTAAACAAAAGCAACCCCATAGGGATTAGGTGTGGGTTCAAATTGGCAAATTTGACCTCTAAGTAGGAGTTTTGGACCAGTTTTCACAATTGTCACAGGGGCATTCTGGTAATTTCACAGCAAACGATCTTAGAATGAGCTGAAATTTTACTAGAATGTGCAGAAAATTCATACATCAAGGCAAATTGTTATGGAGTAACATGTTCACCAAGGGTCCAAATCATGAAATTCCATTGTTTAGGCCACTTTTGAGGCGATTTTCTAATTTCATGATTTTTAAAAATCACCAAAAAAATCACAAAAATCAATCATGATTTTTAGACAGTCACTGTTATTTTTTTAATTTTTTCAAAAATTTTTAGGGTAGTTTTACAATTTCTATTTCATTTCAGCATATATAGTAAGTAGTGTCCTGGTAGAATAGCTGTTTGATATTTCTGTGTTGTCTGTGTTTATTGTTCCTTATGAGTTGAACTGTGTATGACTAGGTCCACATCAAGTGAATTACATTCGTATGATCCTGAGATAGATAGGACATTTCACAGATTAAACAGACATAATATTAGTTTAGATGACTTTGATAGTGTAGTTTTAGACAGTAGCATAGTGTCTTTTGACTTTGATTCTGAATTTACTTCTAATCCTTCTACTTCTAACCATCTTGATATAATGGGTGATAACAACCTAACTCTTAAGGAGTTGGCTACACCTGATGTTGTTTACCAACCATGGTGTATTCAATATCCTGAGACTAAGGTCAGTTATGAGCTAAAATCTGGACTGGTCCATTTGCTTCCAATGTTTCATGGGCTTGCTGGTGAAGATCCACATAAACACCTTAAGGAGTTTCATGTGGTATGTTCCACCATGCAACCACATGACATTCATGAGGATTATGTCAAGATGAAGACATTTCCTTTCTCTCTGGATGGTGTTGCTAAGGACTGGTTGTACCTTCAACCAGATCCTATTAACACTTAGACAGACATGAAGAGAAGATTCTTGGAGAAATTCTTCCCTGCCTCTAGAGCAGCATCCATCCGGAAGGAAATTTGTGGCATAAGGCAGCTTCCTGGAGAGACTTTGTATGAGTACTAGGAGAGATTCAACAAGATGTGTGCTACCTGTCCTCACCATCAAATCAGTGAGCAATTACTGATCCAGTATTTTTATGAAGGCTTGATGTTGATGGACAGAAGTATGATAGATGTATCTAGTGGAGGCGCTCTGATGGACAAGACCCTTCTTGCTGCAAGGTAGTTGATTTCTAACATGGCAACCAACTATCAACAATTTGGCACTAGAGTTGCAACATCCAAGGTTGCAAATGAAGTTTCTATTTCTATGGTTGCTGATAACCAGAGGATGGAGAACAAATTGACAGAGTTGACATCCCTTGTGAGGCAGCTTGCTATTGGTCAACAATAGAATGTGATGGTAGCCAGTCAACAAAGGCTCTGTGGTATCTGTTGTGCACCTGATCATCCCACAGATGCATGCCCCACTCTCCAAGAGACAGAACAACCTACTGAAGTTTCTGTCATGCAACCTGGACAGTTATTCAGACCTCAACAACAGTATAATCCTTACTCCAACATTTATAATCCTGGTTGGAGAGATCATCCGAATTTGAGGTATGGTCCTGGTCCAAAACAACAGCAGCCCTTTAGACCTCCATAGCAGCACTTCTAACCTACCATCACCAAATACCAACCTCCTACTTTCAGACAACAGCCACAGTTCCAGCAAGCTGCACCTACACATGCACAACCTATGCAGACCAGTTCTGGACCTTCCTTGGAGGATTTGATGAAGCAAATGGCCACCAGCAACATCCAGTTTCAACAAAATGTCAGTGCCACCATCCAAGACCTGCAGACTCAGATTGGACAGTTAGCTACAACTGTCAACTAGATGCAGCAGCAAGGTTCTCGTAACCTTCCAGCATAACCAGTTATTAATCCGAAGAATGTGAGTGCTATTACCTTGAGGAGTGGCACGAAGCTTCCAAATGTTGGTGCTAGTAAAAAAATTGATGATGGTGCCAAAACAGATTCTGCACCAAAACAGATTCTGTTACCTTTCCCTTCTAGAGCCATTTCTGCAAAGAAAGTGGTGGAGCTTGATTCTGATCTGCTTGAGACTTTCAGAAGGGTGGAAGTCAACATTCCCCTTTTGGATGCCATCAAACAGATTGCAAAATATGAAAAGTTCTTAAAGGATTTGTGCACCCACAAGAGCAAGCTGAAGGCAAATAAACAAGTGAAGATAGGTAGAAATGTTTCCACACTGATACAGGGCAAAAATGTTGATGCCATTCCACTATCCACCTTGCCACAGAAGTGCAAGGATCCTGACACTTTCACTGTCCATTGCACCATTGGGGACTGTACTTTTGCAGATGCCATGTGTGATCTTGGAGCTTCCATTAATGTCATGCCAACATCGGTTTACAGATCATTACATCTCGGTGATTTGAAACCCACTGGTGTTGTCATCTACTTAGCCAACAGAAGTGCTACACTTCTACTTGGACTTATTGAAGACGTGCTGGTGCGAGTTAATAATTTGATCTTCCCAGCAGATTTTTACATTTTGGATATGGAGAATGAGTCTTCCAGCCATGGTTTCACATTGATCATAGGGAGACCATTCTTGATGACAGTCAGGACCAAAATTGATGTGCATGCAGGAACTCTTTCTATGGAGTTTGGTGATGAAATTATTAAGTTTAACATTTTTGAGGCTATGAGGCATCATGTAGAGGAGCATTTTGTTTTTCTTCTTGATATCATTGATGCTGCAATAGATAGTGTAGATATTTCTGATTTACTTTTTGATTTTTCTTCTGATTTTTTTGATTTTGATCTTGGTTCTTGTAATTGTACCTTTGATGATTCTGTTGTTGAGTATAGTATTTGTGCGGAGATTTCCTCCGCACTTCACTCTAATTGTATTACAGGTACAAATACAAGTTCTGAGCCTACTATCCCACTTCCCTCATCCCCTAGTCTTTCCTTACCTTCCACTATTCAGCCACCTTCCTTGGAGCTGAAGTCACTATCTGAGCACCTCAAGTATGCATATTTAGATGATGCTCATAAGCTTCTAGTCATCATATCTAGTAGTCTGTCACTGGAGCATGAAGAGAAGTTGATGCATGTTTTGAGAGGCCACAAAAAAACCATTGGATGGACACGTGCTGATCTTCCTGGAGTTAATCCTTCCATCTGCATGTACCGGATACTTTTGGAGGATGATTCTAGACCAGTGAGGCAACCACAAAGGAGGTTGAATCCCAATATTCTTGATGTGGTGAAAAAGGAAGTGACGAATCTACTAGTTGCAGGGATCATCTATCCCATCTCAGATAGCACTTGGGTTTCACCTATCCAAGTGATTCGTAGGAAGTTGGGTCTCACAGTTGTGAAGAATCAAGATAATGAGCTGATTCCGACTAGAGTAGCCAACAGTTGGCGAGTTTGCATTGATTACAGGAGACTCAACCAGGCCACTCGCAAGGATCATTTCCCTCTGCCTTTCATTGATAAAGTTTTAGAGAGGTTGGTAGGTAAATCACATTATTGCTTTCTTGATTGTTTTTCCGGTTACATGCAAATTCATATTGCACCAGAGGATCAACATAAGACCGTATTCACTTGTCCATTTGGCACATTTGCTTACACCCAGATGTCTTTTGGCCTATGCAACGCTCCTAGAACCTTCCAGAGATGCATGGTAAGCATCTTTTCTGATTTATTAGAGAGTTGCATGGAGGTGTTTATGGATGATTTCACTGTTTATGGTTCCTCTTTTGATGCATGTTTGGATAGTCTCTCTAGAGTACTTGACAGATGTATTAGGACTAACCTTGTTCTTAACTTTGAGAAATGCCATTTTATGGTGCATGAGGGTATAGTCTTAGGGTATTTGGCCTCTAGTAGAGGTCTTAAGGTCGATAAGGCCAAGATTGATGTGATTACTTCTTTAGCTTACCCCGCTTCTGTGCGGGAAGTGCGTTCTTTTCTTGGACATGCAGGTTTTTATAGGAGATTCATTCAGGATTTCAGTAAGATTGCATTGTCATTGTCCAAGCTTCTCCAAAAGGACGTAGACTTTATGTTTGACCAGCCTTGCAAAGAGGCATTTGAGGGATTGAGGAAGAAGCTTACTACCTCTCCCATCATGCAGCCCCATCATGCAGCCACCAAATTGGGAGCTTCCCTTTGAGCTCATGTGTGATGTCTCTAATTATGCACTTGGGCTGTGTTGTCACAGAGAGTTGATAAACTCTCCCATGTCATTGCTTATGCTTTCCGCACTTTGGATGCAGCCCAAGTTAATTATACCACCACTGAGAAGGAGTTTTTGGCTATTATTTTTGCTTTAGATAAATTTAGATCTTATTTGCTTTGCTCCCATATCACCGTCTTTACTAACCATGCAGCTTTGAAATACCTGTTGAAGAAGCCAGATACTAAACCTAGATTGATTAGGTGGATGCTTCTTCTTCAGGAATTTGACATTGAGATTAAGGACAGAAGTGGTGCCGAAAACTTGGTTGCTGATCACTTAAGCAGGATTGAGGGACCTCTTGAGTCCTTTCCCATTCGTGATAATTTTCCTGATGAGCATTTGATGCATTTGCATTCATCGCATGTCACACCTTGGTTTTCCGACATTGTTAATTTCCTTGTTGCATTTGTTGTTCCACCGCATGCATCTAGTCCCAAATAGATAAACTTAAGATCGACGCTAAATATAATGTGGATGATCCTAATTTGTGGAGGTTTGGTAGTGACCAAGTGATCTGAAGGTGTGTGCCTGATCATGAAATTCAGTCTATTCTTCAGTTTTGTCATGGCACACCTACCAAAGGTCATTTTGGTCCTTAGAGGACCGCTAGGAACGTATTAGACTGTGGGTTTTTTTGGCCCACCTTGTTTAGAGATTTTCATCGCTTTACCACCACTTGTGAGCAGTGTCAGAGAGTAGGAGGCACAATAACACATAGACATGAGATGCCTCAGCAACCCATTATTTTTTGTGAGATTTTTTATGTCTGGGGTATTGATTTTATGGGTCCATTTCCTGTTTCTCATGGTTTTTCATATATTTTGCTTGCTGTTGATTATGTTTCTAGATGGGTTGAGGCTAAGGCCATCAGAACTAATGATTCTAAAGTTGTTGTGGATTTTTTGAGATCCAACATTTTTTGCAGGTTTGGTGTGCCTAGAGCCATTATCAGTGACTAGGGGAGTCATTTTTGTAACCGGTCATTGGCATCCTTGCTTCAGAAGTATGGGGTTGTGCATAGAATTGCTATAGCTTATCATCCCCAAACTAATGGGCAAGCAGAGGTTTTTAACAGAGAGATCAAGCAAGTGTTACAGAAGGTGATGCAACCAAACAGGAAAGATTGGAGTAAGCTCCTTGAGGATGCTTTATGGGCTCATAGGACCGCTTACCACACACCTTTGAGGATGTCTTCCTATAGGGTGGTTTTTGGTAAGGCATGCCACCTTCCAGTGGAGATTGAGCACCGTGCTTATTGGGCGGTGAAGAGTTGTAACATGGCATTTGACGAAGCAGGTATGCAAAGGAAGCTTCAGTTCCAAGAGCTTGAGGAGATTCGTTTAGAAGACTATGAGAACTCCAAGATTTACAAGGAGATAGTGAAAAAATTCCATGACTCTAGGATTCTTAGCAAGGAGTTCCATAGTGGCCAAAAAGTGTTATTGTTTAACTCTCGCCTTAAGCTTATTTCCGGTAAACTTTGATCTAGATGGGATGGACCTTTTGTTATTACCAATGTTTTTCCCATGGTGAAGTTGAGATTAAAAATGAAGTTACCGGCAAAGTCTTCAAGGTCAATGGTCACCAACTCAAAGCATTTCATGAGAGCCCTCAAGTGGAGGAAGAGCTAGTGAAGGACATCTCTTTGGTCCTGCCAATTTTGTGCGAATGACATTTTGGGAATTTTTTCCCTTCTTTCGTTTGTTATCTCTTTGTTTGCATTTTTTGCATGTTTACATTGAGAACAATGTGAATTTCAAGTGGGGGGGTGAAGGATCCTAAAAATCTGTTTCTCTGGTTATTTTATGTTTTCTGTTTTCTGTTTACGTTTTGTTTCTATTTATTTTTCATTATCTGTTGGTTTCTATTTTTTGTTTATCTGTCTGTTTGTATTCTGTTTGTCTATTTTAGTTTTTAAGTCTGTATGTTTTTGTTGTCTGTTTCTATTTGCTATTTCTGTTTTGTTGTTGTTTTTATTGAAATTAGGCACTTTTTCATGTTTTTCATAGGATTTCTAACTTGTATAAATTGTGAGAAATGTTAAAAAGTTGGTTGGATTGAGAGGTTTTATACTTGATGTGAAATCATTGTTGCAATTGTTGAAGTGATAAGTAGGCTTGAGAAATAGAATTTAAGATGAACCATGTGTGATATAATTATGCCTTGTGAGTTTTTGAACCTTTGTGGATATGTTCTTTCATGTGTGATTTCACCCTTGTGCTAGATTACTCTATGTTTTGCCTTGCCTCTTTTGACATTCCTTGTTGCATATGCTTTGATTGAGATGATTTAGGCCTTCTTTCTTTTAGCCACTAGCCAAATAAACCTATCCTTGTGATGATATCCATTGTCACCCTCTTTGAGCCTTTAGCCTTTTCTTTCTTGTATAGCTCATTAAAAAACTAAAAAAATTTAAGTCTTTCTTGAATGAATTAGAGTCTTGCCAATACCTGGATGTGCTAGTTACATGTGGTGTTTGAGTGTAAATACAAGCCATACACATTATATGAGGTTGAATGTCGCCCGTTGAGAGAATTCTATCACCTTGGTGCATTCTTAATTCTAAACTTGACTACTCTTTCACTTTGCACTTTGTGATCATGTTTTCATGGATTGTTTGTTACCTTAATATTATTTTTCCATCTTTCATCTCTCTTACTTTTGTGCATTGTTATGATCCATTGAAAAATATGTGTGCCTTGTCCATACCCTTTCTTTAAATTTTTGCTTTACTTTAGTTTGAATTTTTCTCTTAGTCTTTCTTTTAGTTTTGCCCAGGAGTGCAAATGTTTAGGTGTAGGGTATTTTGATGGAGTGCTTTTAGTTAAATATTTTTCTATCCTTCTTAGTTTATTTGACTTCTCTTGGACTTTTATTTTCCCATTCTAATTCAGTTTTTGTCTTAGACAAGTAAGTGAGCTTAATTGCTAATTGTAACATATTTTCGGATTTTATGTTCACTTGACCTATCTGTCTTGTATAGGACCTACAGAGTTCTATGGAACTCTAAATGGAGCATTCTAGTAGTCCCTAGAAAGATAACGAAAAGATATACAAGTTTGCAAGAAATAAGCCAAGGCTAATTCTGCCATTTGGAGGGTCATTTTGGGCTTCAAAGTCAGAATAACTGCACTTGTATTTTGGGCTGCGAGTTTGATTTTTATTGGTGTAAATAGTAAATAATTAGAATTGATGGGTTTGTTCGTGGCCCATTCTGATGGAGGTCCAAGACAAACCAAAGGTTTAGAATGAGAGTTTGAAGCACTTCCTTTGGTGAGCTTCAAGGGACCAATGACAAGAGCTAGGATCAAGCACTTCAAGACCATATTCAAGCTAACTTGGACAAGAATGAAGTTGCACACCATATCAAGGATGATAAGAGTTGGATTTTGATGTCTCAAATTCAATATAATCCAACAAATTCCAGCACTTGCTAGAAGAAATTTAATAAAACAATTGTAAATAGATTGTTATTGTTTTAATCAATTATTTTGGCCTTGTAATCGATTACAACATTTTTGTTGCAAACAGGAAAAAAAACTTTTGCTGCTTTAATCGATTAAATGACTAGTGTAATCGATTACAATAGCGAATTAATCGATTAAACCAGTTTTTAGTTGTAAACAGGAATAAGCTGTTATTGCTTTAATTGATTAAATGTCTAGTGTAATCGATTATTTCATTGATTTAATCGATTACAATAGCGAATTAATCGATTAAACCAGTTTTTAAGCTACTCTGCACCTGTTTGGGAAGCCAAAGGTCACTTATTGAAAGCTTGCACTTCAAGCTTCATTTAAGCTTCATTTCAATTTGTATTTTCTTACATTTCAATGACATTTAGCTTGAATTTTGCGGCCTATATAAAGTGCCAAAACTGAATTTAACTAACTTTGGTTTATCAATACAATTTCTGAAAATTGTTGTCAGAGTTTCTCTCTTGTTCTTGTTCAAGATCTTCTGAGTCTTATCAATGGCTTCCAATACTATTGTGGTGATTCTTCCTAGGCTTATTGGAAATCATTTTCCATGGTGTCATCCATTATCTTCACCTTCATACCTATCCTTCTTCCATCTTCCATTTTCTGCAACTTAAAACTCTGAAAACAGCCCCAATTATATGAGTGCTGGAACATATGATTTCTTGAGGTTTACTTGAAGCTTGGGTTCTATTGCAAGGAAGATTTGGGAAAACTTAGCATCTATGGGTTCAGCTGAATCTCATCATGTGGTATCTAGAGCCTAATCCTTATAGAATTCTTCTTCAAGTTCAGTTTTAGATTTTTTCAAAGGTAAAATTCTGCATTAAACCCCAAAAACGAAAATCCATTTTATTTCCTTGTTTCTTGTTGTTTTCCTTTGATTCTTGGTGGTGTGGGCTTGTTGTGTGTTCAACCACAAAACCTTAGTGTTTTCTTCAAGTTCTATGTGATTTCTTGTTCTTATGTTCTTCATGTGTTCTTGATATTTTTCTGATTTTCTAGCTTTGATTCTTGTCAACTTTTGTTTGTAGTGTTTTTGTGTTGTATGACCACTTGTTTTGATTCTATTCTCATGCCTAAACTGAATTGAGTTGTTAGAAGCAAATTTTACAATTGTTATACATCATATTTTAGTGATTCATTGAATTTCTTTAGGAATTTTGAACTTGTGCAAAAGAAAAATAATCCAAAAGCAAAAGAAAATACATCAAGTGTACATCCAAAGACATTATTGATTAGTGGTTGAAAAAAGTGAAGGAAAAACAAAATCTAGAAGCAAAGTTACAAAATTACAAGTCCCAAAAGTTCCTTTGAACAACAAAATCAAATGAACTTGTATAACATGCAAATTTGATGAAATTTGGCTTCTAGCAATTGAATTTCTTTTGGCATATCCTCCTTGTACAGTTTGGTACAACCATAGTATTCCTTGAGTTGTCTAATAAATTCCAATTTGAGTTGTGCTTTTCTAAATTTTGCTTTGTTGCTTGTCTTTTAAATTTCCAAGGTTTTGTCTTAGAGTTTTCTTGTTCCTTGGACTCTTGAGTCTAGCCTAGAATCATTTCCTATTTCACTATAGTAAAGAAGCTTGATTTGATTAAAAGTTTTTGTTTAAGAACTATAGAGAGGAATAAGAGTGGAAAAAGGCAAGAGAAAACATTATAGAAAAAGCCTAGAAAGTGTGCAAACATGAGTGAGAGTGGTAAACACTTAGAGAGGGGTGAGAATTTTCTTATATACTTGTGTTTTTGCTAACCATTTCTTTTGAAGGATGAGTTCAAGTGGAGGAGAAACTTTGTCACCTAGGACCTCTAGGTTGATGAAAGCCATGACAAAACAAATCAAAGAATTGAAAACTGAAATAGATGCCAAAATTGAAGGAATGCAAAGAAGGAGTCATCCAAGAGATAGTGTGGATGGAGAGGCTCATAATAGTATAAGGTTGAGTGAATATTGTAACACCCCAAAATTTAAGACATTATAGACAAATACTTAGAATAAAATGTTAATGAAAGGCAGTAGAAAATTTAGGGCAAAATGACAAGAACGCCCCTGAACAATTTCAGAAATGACGTCTATATCCCTAAGGCAAAAATGACAAATTTGTCCTGAACAATTCTGGAAATGACCAATGTATCCCTAGATATTTTAGTAAGATATTTACTAGGAAAAATTACCAAAATGTCCTTAGATAATTTTAGAAATGACCAAATTATCCCTGAGGCACTAAAAGACCAAAATACCCCTGGATACTTTAGTAATGACCAAATTGTCCTAGGAAAATACAATCAGATATTTTAAGAAGGAAATGTTACAAATACCTTCAGATGATTTGGAAATAACCCAAGATACCCTTAGAGTAACAATTATAGAGACTCCTAAACATTTTTTTAATGACGATTTTGCCCCTAAAAGGAGAAGTGAAAATTACCAAAATGCCCTTTAGGTCAAAAATGCCCAGATAAGTAAGGAAACTCTGTGGAAACCTAAGTATGGAATAAAACACTTTCAGATAACCAATTATTGATCAAGAAAGTAACAAAGAATTATAAAATGAGATTTCTATGAATTTTGAAAATCATCTTATAAAGAAATTCAATTTAGGATATCTTAGGCATCAGAAAATTATGTGACAAAAACAATTATGATCTTTAGAGTTTTCTTGAAATTTTAAGATGAATAAACTCTTTTAATAAACTAGGTTAGTAATTTTGCTAATTAGAAACAAAATGAACCAATGAGGAATTAAGAAACCATTATCTAAGAAAGTTTAGATTACACCATAAAAATATCACAAAGACCTAAACTAGTTTCTAAACAATTTTAGAATATTACTCATAAAAGAACAATTGAAATTAGATTTTCCTAAATGTATGAAATAATTTTAGTCTATGTAAAGAATTTTATTAAGCAAAACAAAGTATAAGAAACTCTAAAACATAGCATTCCACGGTTAAGCCAAAAACTAAAACATATTGCCTTAAAATCTATGCTTGGCCGTGAACTAGCAAGATAAATGAGGAAGGCTGTAGAAAAATATAGAAGGGTGGACAATTGGACGGTTAAGGGAGCAAGAAAGCAAAGACAAATCAAAATAAACCAAGTAGGAAGTGTATCATTATGACTTTGGGCAATAAAAATCTTCTCAAACACAAGCTATTTCACGTGGAAGGAATAAAATAAAAGACAAGCATTCAGCTGAATACTTACACAGATGGAGCTTAAAGGAAGTAGAAAATTCAAGAATTGGAGTATTTGGAAGCAAGTTATTGGACAACCAATAAAAAGTCTCCAACTAGAAAGCTTAAGATATTTAGCCTAACATATAAAAAAGTAGTGGGACCAAGGAAGGAGAAGGCATACGGACCAGACCACACCCACTTCCATTCCTAATTCTTTTCAATTAGAAGCCAAACTAATTCAGCTTAGGTGAGGAGGAAAACCGTGAACATGCAAAAATCCTAAAGCCTTGCTTTTCAAAATTAAAACACTTTCCAAATACACCAAAAGTGACCGTGCAAGTCAAGTTCCTTTGTTATATCCTTCTTACTTTCACTTTCCTTCAAAATATACCTTCAAAAGAAAACCAAGAGTTATTCTTCTAGTACGTGGGAACCAAGGAAAAAGATAGAAGTTGTCCAAAATTTTAGGAAGCAAAGCAAAGGTATGGGGAGTATCTTAATAAGCATGAATTAGATAGTTGATTAGGTTAATTCAACCTCCAATCTCTTAGGATTAAAGCCATGTTCTTCTTTGTTTAATAAAATTTAAAGTTGGCATACCATGTGTTTGTTGAAAGTCCTCAATGAACTAGGATAGCAAATAGTCCATAATTTGATTACCCAATAAACAAGTGGCTGCCCAAAATAATTAATCTTACTTCTTGGCCATAAGAATCTTTGTCTGTATTTAAATTTAAGGTTGTTGTATTTAATTAAGATTATAGGTTGCTGTTGCTGTATTTAATTGAGTTGTTGACGTAAGCTGGATGACGTATGCTGTTATGTTGCTGTTGTATATGTGGCTGTATATTTAGCTGCTGTATATTTTAGTTAGTTGCTGAGCATTTTAATTAATGCTGTATATTTTAATGGGTTGCTGTCTGTTTTTATGATGCTGTTTAAATTTTATTTTGCTGTCTATAAAGATATTATTTGTTGTCTGTTTTGATGTTGTTGTCTGTTATTTTGGCTGTCTGTTAAGATATTATTTGTTGATTGCGTGGCTGCATGTTGTGGTGCTGTATCTAAGATGCTGTATTTAATTGGGTCGCTGATTTAGCTGTATGATATGTGAACATTCACTTGATGATGGGCTTTGTTGAGATTCTGTAACAAAAATGATTTAAGAATAAACTACTGATTATTTTGTGTTCCACTGGAGCGGGTGGGACTATCTAATATGTATTCCACTGGAGTGGGTGGAATTAGTTGATATAAAATTGGAATAAATGATAAAGAAGAATAATTAAATCATTCATGCATTTTTCATATGCATATGCCTGGCGGGGATTAATCCGTGGTGTTGATGCCTTGCGGGGGTTAATCCGTGGAGATATGTGTCAGATAGTTAGAGGAACTGAGTATCAGTGTTCAGACAGTGAGAAGTCTGAGCTGGGGGGTGCTTCGACAGTGAGGAACTCACGCCACCCATGATGATCACATGAAGTGTGGGTGACTTTTGTAACACCCCAAAATTTAAGAAATTACAGACAATCATTAAGAGTAAAATATTGATGAAAGGCAGTAGAAAAATTCAGGGCAAAATGACAAGAATGTCCCTGAATAATTTTAGAAATGACGTTTATGTCCCTAGGGCGAAAATGACAAATTCGCCCTGAACAATTCTAGAAATGACCAATATATCCCTAGGAGAAATTACCAAAACATCCTTGGACAATTTTAGAAATGACAGATAGGTCCTGAGGCACCAAAAGACCAAAATACCCCTAGATATTTTATTAATGACCAAATTGTC
>PYAF01005396.1:8706-24308 GCA_007407185.1 Glycine tomentella | reverse complement strand
CATATATTTTCCTTTTCATTAAGTTTAGTTAGTTTGTTTTACTTTTATAAACAAATGAACAAATATTCGACCCACTTGTACATAACTATGCAATTGATTAATTTATTTGAATTAACTGGGTAAGCTCAAGTCCCTGTGGAGACGAACTTTTATAAATTTTGTAACTTACAACGACAATTGGTACGCTTGCCAAAAGTCTTAACATAGCCTTATCGTGGTTTCAGTGGTGGGAAGAATGGAGCAAGACTCGATCCTAGGAGGGGTTCCAGAGGGTGGTAGTGCAGAGGTTTCAGGGGCAGGAATCGCGAGTCCATTTCAGGCCTTGTTGTCTCTGAAACAAGTAGATACAGTGCAAGAATATATTGGGCAATTTGAAAAACAAATGGGAGCTGGAAGAGGTTTGGATGAAATTTTTTTTGAAAGGGCTGAAGGAGGAGATAGGGATAGAGGTGAGAATACATGAGCCAAAATCATTGATGGATACTATGATTAAGGCTAGACAGATTGAGGAGAAGAACAGAGTGTTGGGAAATTTACCAAGAAATGGGAAATTGAACAATTCTTTTCAAAGATGCGCTTTGTTTGGATCAAGAACTGTAAGGGAATGGTAGCCAGGAGGAGTTAGAAGAGGAGAATAATTAGCAGTGGTGAAGGTTGGAGGAGAAATGAAAGCTGGAGGAGAGGGATGGAATAAGAAGAAACCTATGCAGAGGTTATCTCCCATGGAGGTAAGTGAAAAAATGAGGAAGGGGGAATGTTTTACTTGTAATGAAAAATATCATGTGAATCATGTATGTAAAAATAAGAAATTAAGGGTCATGATCATGGAGGAGGATGAGGAAGACAGTGAGGTGGAGGAGCTGGAAAGAGGGGAAACTGAAAAGAAGGAAGAACTCTACCAGCTTTCTTTGTACAGTATTCGGGGATTTACATATAAAAAATCTCTGAAGATGTGGGGAGAAGTAAATGGAAGGAAGGTAGTGGTGTTGATAGATTGTGGTGCTACTCACAATTTTATTTCCATGACAGTGGTGAGAGAATTGCAGCTGGAAGTGACTCCTACATAGCCCTATTTTGTGGAAGTTGGGAATGGACATAAGGTGAGGTGTAAGGGAATGTGTAGAGAATTACCCATTAGAGTTATAGGGGTTGAAACTGGTTCAAAATTGTTATTTGTTTGACTTAGGAGGAGCTGAGTTAGTATTGGGAATGGAGTGGTCGGCTGGTTTGGGGGAAGTGAAGGCAAACTTTGAGAAAATGTCAATGATTGTGAAGATCCAAGATAAAGAAGTGGAGTTAAAGGCTGAACCAGAATTGATTAAGGTTGTTGTTAGTTTGAAACTGATCAATGGGAATTTAGAGGAAGATGATCAGAAGTTCTTAGTAGATGTAATGGAAGCAGAAAAAATAGAAGAAGCAGTAGCAGTACCTGCAGAAATTCAACAGATCCTGAAGCAGTTTGAAGAAGTTTTTACTGAGCCAACAGAATTGCCTCCTCATAGGGAAAGAGATCATGCTATCACACTGCTGCCTGGTAATAAAATTCCTAATTGCAGACCTTATAAATATCCACATTATCAAAAAGATGAAATTGAAAGATTAGTGGGAGAAATGTTGAAGGCTGGAATCATTAGGGCCAGCACTAGCCCATTTGCAAGTCCTGTAATTTTGGTGAAGAAAAAGGATTATAGCTGGAGATTTTGTGTGGATTATAGGCAGTTAAACAAAATCATTGTTCCTAACAGGTTTCCTATTCCTGTCGTTGAAGAATTATTAGATGAAATTGGAGGTGCATATTGGTTTTCTAAGCTTGATTTAAGAGCTGGCTATCATCAAATTCGAATGAAGGATGAGGATGTTCACAAGACAGCTTTTAGAACACATTAAGGGCATTATGAATTTTTAGTGATGCCCTTTGGATTGACCAATGCTCCTTCTACATTTCAAGCATTGATGAATGAAGTGTTAAGGCCTTTGTTGAGACAGTTTGTACTGTTTTTTTTTTTTATGACATTCTAGTTTATAGCAAGGATTTGGATGAACACAAACTGCATCTGCAGGCAGTTTTGCAGATTTTACAACAACAAGAGTTGCATGTGAATGAAAAGAAATGTATGTGGGCTCAGCAATCTTTGGAGTATTTGGGCCATGTGATTTCAGGGGAGGGAGTGCAGGCAGATCCAAAAAAATTAGCAGCTATGAGCACATGGCCTATTCCTCAGGATATTAAGAGTTTGAGGGATTCCTAGGGTTGACAGGATATTATAGAAGATTTGTGAGGGATTATGGGAAATGGGCCCAGCCATTGAATGCTTTATTGAAAAAAGATGCATTCAAGTGGACTAGGGAGGCTGAGAAATCTTTTGAGAAGCTGAAAGAAATGATGAGTACATTATCTGTGTTAATGGTTCCTGATTTTTCTAAACCATTTGTGCTGGAGACTGATGCGTCAGGAGTGGGATTAGAAGTTGTGCTGTTACAGGAAGGCAGGCCCTTGGCTTTTTGGAGCATGGCTCTATCAGGTAGAGGACAGCTTAAATCAGTCTATGAAAAAGAACTGATGGCAGTGGTTCTAGCTGTAAAAAGATGGAGACATTACTTGCTGGGAGGGAAGTTTATTATAAGGATTGATCAGCAAAGCTTGAAGTTTTTAAATGATCAAAAATTATTGACTGAGGAGCAATTCAAATGGGCTGCAAAACTGATTGGGTATAATTTTGAGATTCAGTATAGGCTTGGGAAAGAAAACATTGTGGCTGATGCCTTGTCTAGACAATTTCATTTTTCTGCTATTTCTTTGGTACAAGAAGAGGAGTGGACAAATTGGGAAGAGGAATTGAAAGCAGATCAACAATTATATGAGCTTTTTCAGGGAATTGTCACTAAGACAATGGAAAAGCCTGGTTATGAAGTGAAGGGAGGAAGGTTGTATTATAAAGGCAGGTTAGTGTTACCAAAGAACTCTACTTGAATTCCTTTAATTTTGAAGGAACTACATAATTCCCATATTGGAGGGCATTCTGGATTTTTTAGAACATATAAAAGGGTGACTGATGTGGTTTTTTGGCAAGGAATGAAGAAAGATATTAAGGAGTATGTGGCTGAATGTGATACATGCCAAAAGAATAAGAGCAACACCTTGTCCCCAGCTGGATTACTTCAACCATTACCTGTGCCAACCAAGGTATGGTCTGATATATCCATGGATTTTATTAGGGGTTTACCAAAAGCACAAGGAAAGGATACTATTCTAGTAATAGTAGATAGGTTGACTAAATATGCACATTTTTTGGCCTTGTGTCATCCATACACAGCTAAAGAAATAGCTGAACTTTTCATTCAGGGAGTGGTAAGACTGCATGGCTTCCCTACTTCTATAGTTTCTGATAGGGACAGGTTATTCATGAGTTTATTTTGGAAGGAGCTGTTTAAAAAAGCATGAACTGAGCTAAAAATGAGCTCTACATACCATCCACAAACAGATGGGCAGACAGAGGTAGTGAATAGGTGTTTGGAGGTTCATTTGAGATGCATGACAGGCAGTAAACCCAAGCAGTGGCCGGCTTATTTGGGTTGGGCAGAGTTTTGGTTTAATACCAATTACAACATTTCTGCCAAAATGTCTCCTTTTGAAGCACTTTATGGACAAAAGCCTTCTTTATTACTTAAAGGAGCTGATATTCCTTCCAAGTTGGAAGAAGTTAATCAACTCTGCAAAAACAGAGATGAGCTTTTGATGGAATTGAGAGAAAATTTATTGAAATCACAAAATCAAATGAAGAAGAATGCTAATAAGCATAGGAGGGAGTTGAGCTTTGAAATTGGAGATTGGGTTTTTCTCAAAATACAGCCCTATACAATGAGATCCCTGGCCAAGAAACCAAATGAAAAATTGAGTCCTAGATTTTATGGCCCTTATAAGGTCATCCAGAAGATAGGAGCAGTAGCTTACAAGCTGGAACTTCCTGTTGGAAGTAAAATTCATCCTGTATTTCATGTATCCTTGCTAAAGAAGTCAGTTAAATCAATCAGATCTCCTCAACCATTACCAGCAGTTATGGATGAGCAGTGGGAACTTCAGATGAGACCAGAAAAAGTTCTGCAGCAAAGACAGAATGAACAACAGCAGCAGGAAGTTTTGATCAAATGGCAAGGTCTACCTCATCATGAGAATAGCTGGGAATTGGATGAAGAAATGAAGAAAGTCTTTCCAGATTTGGACCTTGAGGACAAGGTCCAGCTTCAAGGGGAGGGTATTGATAGAGGTAGGTGGGGCCAAATGTACTCTAAGAGGTGTAAATAGGAATAGTTGCTGATATAACAGAATAAGGAGTTAGTTAAAACTAACTCACTCAGCCCATGTATAAATAGGAGAGCTGAGAGAATGAGAGGGGTACGAAAGGAGTGTCACTAGGAGGTTGTGTTCCCTCGAAGAGCACTTTGTAACTGCAGGAGTTTTTCTCCAATTGAATAGAAATTCATTTGATTTCCATTCTTGCGCTTTCCCTCTGATCCAATTTATAGTCCTTGCTATTTAATGAGCACCTCTTACTGCCTTCCTTCTGTTATTCTTGTTTTCATAACCTGCTCAGCTTGTACTTCGAGTTCTAAATTCTCATTCAAAGCCTTAGGTAAGGGCTGAATAAAACAATTCGGTTTAACAACTTTCTTAAGCAAAGAGAATGGAATACAAGATGAATTCTGCTATCCTCGGGTAGTTCCAGCCTATAAGCCACTTCCCCTATCTTTTGAATCACTTTATAAGGGCCATAGAACCTTGGACTTAATTTCTCATTTGGCTTCTTTGCCAAATACTTCATTCTATAGGGATGCAACTTTAAAAATGCCCAATCTCCTACTTGAAATTCTAAATTTCTTTTATGTTTATTAGCATACTTCTTCAATTGTTCTTGAGCTTTTACCAAATTCATCTTCAATTCATGAATCAACTCATCTTTGTCTCTGCTCAGATTATTAATATCTTCTAACTAAGAAGGTAAATTTATCCCCTTGATTAACAATGGAGGTTCCTGCCTATACAAAACTCATCCCAAGCTAACATATCAGGCCACTGTTTTGGTTTAGTACCAGTCAAGCATCTTAAGTACACTTCTAGACGTTCACTACTTTTGTCTGCCAATCAGTCTAAGGATGGTAGCATTATTCATCTTCGGCTGTGTGCCTGCTTGCTTGAACAACTCCTTCTAAAACTGACTCATAAACAAGTTGTCCCTGTCTGAAACTATAGAATTTGGAAACCCATGTAATCTGACCACTTCCTTTATGAACACATCAGCAATTTCCTTGGCAGTATAAGGGTGAGACAGTGCTAAGAAATGAACATATTTTGTCAATCTATCGACTACCACTAAAATGGTATCCTTGCCCTGGGCCTTAGGCAAGCTGCCAATGAAATCTAAACATATATCAGTCCAAACCTTAGTAGGGACTGGTAAAGGCTGTAATAACCCTGCTGGAGCTAAATTGCTGGAATTATTTCGTTGGCAAATTTCACACTTAGCCACATATTGCCTCACAGCTTTCTTCATACCATGCTAAAACACAACACTACTTACTCTTATCAATGTTCTAAATAATCCTGAATGGCCTCTTATAGGTGAATCATGTAGCTCCTTTAGAATTATGGTAGTAATACTAGATGAGTTCCTAGCCAATACCAATATGTCCTTGTAATACAATCTTCCCCCTTTTATAGCATACCCTTCCTTGTCCACTGTTTTATTTAACAGCCCTTTGTATACTTCATAAACTTGAGGATCATTCTGCAACTCCTTCTCCCAATCAACCCATTCCTCATGCTACACAATTGAAATAGCAGTGAAAGCAAATTGCCTTGGAAGGGCATCAGCTACCACATTCTCCCTTCCAGGCCTTTATTGGATTTCAAATGTATATCCAATCAATTTCGTGGCCCATTTAAACTGGCCCTTATTCAAAAGCTTTTGTTCATTCAGAAATTGTAAACTTTTTTTACTTGTTTTAATTATAAACTTCCCTCCCAACACGTAATGCCTCCACCTCTTTACTGCCAACACCACAGCCATTAATTCTCTCTCATACATTGACTTGAGTTGACTCCTTTTTGACAAAGCTTTGCTCCAAAAAGCTAGAGGCCTTCCTTCTTGCAGTAACACTGCCCCTAATCCAATTCCAGATGCATCTGTTTGCAGCACAAACAACTTGGAAAAATCTGCAACTTTTAAAATAGGCAATTCTTCCATGGCTACCTTTAATTGTTCAAAAGCAGCAGCAGCATCCTCTCCCCACTTGACAACATTTTTCTTTAACAAATCATTTAATGGTTGGGCTATCCTCCCATAATTTTTAACAATTCTTGATAAGTGCCACATTTCAGCTACTTTCATGTTTAAAAGTTGGCACTTATCTTTTGAATTACTTCATTTATCTTAGAAATTTCCCTAAAAACCTAGTTAAGAAGCACCTTGTACTTGTATTTAAAGTGTTTCGGAAGAATGATTCAATCATGCTGTGTATTTGAATAGGTTTCGTGGAATCCTAAAGCTTTCGGAGAATCAAAATAAGCAAGAAAGGTGCATATATCAAACCTAAGGAGTCCCAAACAGCATTCCAGGCCCATCAGACACCAAAGGCCCAACAAATTCCTTCAAAGCTAAGTTTTAACTCGCCCAGGCGCCTGGATTTAGTGTATTTTGGTCGCTTGGGCGAGCACAAGTTCCCAGAAGACCGCCATAGCTCGCCCAGGCGAGTGAAATCAGTGCAAAATGGTCGCCTGGGCGCCCCAAGCAGGCAGGAGGCCTTTTCTTATATATAGGTGACGAATTTTGGCAAAGGGGGAGGAATTCTTCACTTCTTTTTACATGAAAATTGATAAATAACTTCAGAGGGAAACGAATGATTTGGTTGAAAACATGAAAACAGATCTTGAGCCCAAGTGAGTGTGTGCATCTAAACAGACATTATACACAGAGAGATCTCACTGATATAATCTATAGTAATTTTTGCATTAATTTCTAATTGTTATAAGCATATGATTCATGGATATGATTTAGGCCATCTTTCTTTTTGAATACATTATAAGCCACTAGCCAAAAAGCTATCCCAAATATATCAAATGATTTATCCGTTGAAAACCCCCTTAAGCCCAAACAGTGATATTTTATTCAAACCCTAGCCTAGGATAGGAATTCCATACCCTACCTAAGGTTAGGAGAGCAAAAAGGGGAGTGAATCACTATGGAAAATTTTTTGTGGATAGTTATGAGAATGGAAAAAGAATTTTAGCAAGTGGTTATATGTTATTTTTGTGAAAAAGAAAAAGAAAAGAAAGAAATAAATAAAATAAAAATAAAAAGAAAAAGAAAAAGTTAGGTGAAAAAGGAAAAAAGAAAAATGAGAAAGATGTCTTGGAAAAAGAGAAAAGGAATAGGAAATAAAAGGTTTAAATGTCTATGTTTCTAGCTTGCTCTCCTAGTCCTAATGGTCTTTTGAATATCTAGAAAAACCAAGATTTCTTTCTAGCCCAGCCTAGCCATAAAAGACCTAATGATCCATGATGAATATGTATTATGATTTGATGGGAAATGAACTGCAAATTTTATCTAAGATATATCAGTGATAGATGTGAGAGTAAACACTTACCTTTGGGAGAATTAAACACTTTTTGAGAGGTTTTCCTCTGTTTGATATCAGTCAAATGTTTCCTCTGAGGTCTTTTTGAAATGAAGTGTAAATTTGACTCTAACCTCATTTTGATTTCATGAAAATCCATCAAATTGTTTTCTCAAAGTATTAAGGTTAACTACTTTTTGAAAATATGTTTTGATCAAACATTAAGTTGATTCTTGTTAAAGCATGATATCTTTACCTTTCCTTGAGGACAAGCAAGATTCTAGGTTGGGGGAGTTGATAAGTGCCACATTTCAGCTACTTTCATGTTTAAAAGTTGGCACTTATCTTTTGAATTACTTCATTTATCTTAGAAATTTCCCTAAAAACCTAGTTAAGAAGCACCTTGTACTTGTATTTAAAGTGTTTCGGAAGAATGATTCAATCATGCTGTGTATTTGAATAGGTTTCATGGAATCCTAAAGCTTCCGGAGAATCAAAACAAGCAAGAAAGGTGCATATATCAAACGTAAGGAGTCCCAACAGCATTCCAGGCCCATCAGACACCAAAGGCCCAACAAATTCCTTCAAAGCTAAGTTTTAACTCGCCCAGGCGCCTGGATTTAGTGTATTTTGGTCGCCTGGGCGAGCACAAGTTCCCAGAAGACCGCCATAGCTCGCCTAGGCGAGTGAAATCAGTGCAAAATGGTCGCCTGGGCGCCCCAAGCAAGCAGGAGGCCTTTTCCTATATATAGGTGACGAATTTTGGCAGAGGGGGAGGAATTCTTCACTTCTTTTCTCTCCTAGGGCACTAGTTGCTCTTGCTTGCTTGTTTTCTTTAGTTTAAAGTGAGTGTAGGACCTTAGGGAGGTGAGGTTGTGTGAATTTTGTAAGGAGATTCTGCCGAAAAGAGAGGGTCGATGACGAGCTTCGTCGGTGATTTTCTTGAGGAGGTTCTGCTTATGTTTGCCTAAGCTTCTCTAAGGATTAGGTGTACTCTTCTTATCCCTATGCTCTTTTAATTATTTATGCATCATTATATTTTTTGTTGGTAATTTAATTCTACGCTTAAAGCTTGATTCTACTTGATCACTAGAGTCACGAACTTAAATTCCTAAGTGAGATTGGAAAGTAATCTTAGGATTTGAACTGAATTAAATTACTCGTTACGTTACGTTACTAGGAATAGAGCATAATGTTTCGATCGCATTAAACACGTGAATACGATCTTAATGCTTGGGTATTTAATTAAGTATGCGAGGAATCGATATTTAGTAAAATATCCATAGGCCTTAATTGCGAGGAATCGAGTTAAGTTTACCTAAACGTGTGCGTCAACAAGAATAGAAAATGCATAGGTAAAATCAATTAAAGGGATAAGCAAGACGAAACCTAATCCTACTCTTACTTGATTTGTATTTGTTTTATTTACTTCCCGCAATCGTTTACTTGTTTTCCGTTATCTTTATTTTACATTTTCCGCAAACAACAAATGAATCTTCGCTCTTTCTTATCTGTACATAACTACTAAACTGTTAATTTTAAATCAACCAACGTAAACCCAAATCCCTGTGGAGACGATCTTTATAAATTTGAAACTTACAACGATACAACGGTACGCTTGCCGTGGTATAAAATTCCTAACAGCCCCTTAACATCTTCAGGTTCAGGCCATTTTGACATTGCCTCCAACCTGCTTTGATCAGCTTCCACCCCTTACCAGAAATAATACTCCCCAAATATTCCAAGGATCTTTGTCCAAAACTAGATTTTTTTTCTATTCACATATAACTCCTGTTGTTGTAACACTTGCAACACAGCTCTAACATGCATATTATGTGCTTCCAAATGATCACTATATATCAGAATGTCATCAAAGAACACCAATACAAATTGCCATAAGAATGGTCTCATTACCTCATTCATAAGAGCTTGGAAACTGGCAGGAGCATTGGTCAACCCAAAAGGCATAACCAAGAACTCATAATGTCCTTCATGAGTCCTAAAAGCTATTTTCTGCACATCTTCTTCTTTCATTCTGATTTGGTGATATCCTACCTTGAGATCCAGGTTGGAAAACCATTCAGGCCCCCCAATTTCATCCAACAACTCTTCTATTATTGGCATGGGAGTCTTATCAGGTACAATGATTTTATTCAGAGCTCTGTAATCAACACAGAACCTCCAGCTTCCATCTTTTTTCTTCACCAAAATTATAGGACTAGCATAGGGGCTAATGCTTGTGCTAATAATTCCTGCTGCCAACATATCTCTCACCAGCTTCTCTATTTCATCTTTATGATAATATGGATTTATAGGACCTCACTAAATTGATCCAATGCTCTACTATAGAGACAGGAATCTGTCCTCCTTCTTCTTTAATTTCTACAACTTTCAATTCCAGCAAGAATCCCTGCTCTTCCTTCAATAAAACCCCTAGAATAGCTTTTAGACTGATAGGAGCCCTAATTAACTCTGGGTCAGCCTTCAAACTTACCTCCTTATCTTCCACTTTAACAGTCAATGTTAATTTCTCAAAATTAGCTCTTACCTCCCCCAAGCTAGCCAACCATTCCACCTCTAACACCAAGTCTGCCCCACCCAACTCAAACAAATAACAATCCTGCTTAATTTCCAACCTTGTCAGCTCAATTACAAAGCTTTTACACAATCCTTGACACCTCATCTTGTGTCCATCTCCCACTTCTACAGAATATGGATTAGTCTTTGTGACCTCCAATTTCATTACTAGTTTTGTTGAAATAAAATTATGGGTAGCCCCACAATCTATCAAGATCACCACCCTTCTACCCTTTAGCTTGCCCCACAATTTGAGGGACCTCTTTGTGGTAAATCCCTCAATAATGATAGTTGTTTCAGTTAGTTAACTAACATTCAGTTACCACTAATAGCTTATAACAAAGCCACTAATTAGCTTTTCCTTTACTATACATCTGACCCCATCTATTCTTATATCTATCAATGACACCCATATATTTTATTTGAAAATGTTGGCTACAGTGGTTACTGATTGTTCTTGGTTAATGTTAGTTACTTCTAACCTAAATATTTCGTACATTACCACACTTGTTGAAGCCACTGCCGTATTTCCAAAAGCCAAAGGAGTTGCTATTAGCATGAATGTCATCAAATGAGTGGCAGTAATTTATTTACAAAGGGGACAACTTGTAATTAAAACAGTTACGCCATTTTTGGTTGTGGTTGTGTCATTTGCATATAAATTTAGCACCATGTGAAACTTAGTTTGTTATTTCTATGAAAGAATGTTTTTGTATATGTTTAACATTGAATTAAATAATTTTGTGTTTTTGGTTTGAGGTCCAAATATTGTATGCAATTACCACGTAAAAGGTTGTGTTAACTTCATAAATCAATAAACACACATTGCTTGTTATCGTGATCAGCACCACATTCTTCAACATTAACGGTTCAATTACTAGTGACAGGTATGTCTCGTGTTTCCCATCCTTTAGTGTTTTTGACATGTGTGTTCATTTACAAATATTGGTTTGTCATACCTTTCATTACATTGTGAGTCAACCATAGTTTCCCGTTCAAGCTTCAATCCAGTGATTAATACGGATAGTTTGGATTAATCATTGAACTGAAACTTGAATTGTCCGTTTGGACAATTTAGGATGAAAATAAAGGAATACTTCACAACAACCAAGAGGGGGGATGAATTGGTTGAACCTTGGTATTTTAAAATCAAATTCCAATCAGAGTTTCAGGATCTTTATCACTTTCAAAAACCAAGAAACCTTTTACTCAATCAAATAGCTCAGTCCAAGAATTCAATAGATCAAAACAAAACTTTTTGAACAATGAATGTGAATCAAAGAATTAAAGATCAATGAATAAGATGAGAATAGAGATATAGGAATAAGAACACAAGCAATTTATATTGGTTCACTTCAAAAACAAGAAGCTACATCCAGTTTCTTCTAATTCACACTGAATTAGAGTTCCACTATTATAAAATGTTCTTACAAGATTTTACAAGAACCTCCCCTTTATCAACCCTAGGTAAAGAACAGAAATCTAAAACCCTATTAGACTTATAAGGAGAAAGATCCAGAGAACACTACTCTGATCTTTAAGCTAGAGAACTCTTCTCTAGTCCCAAGCAAGAAGAACCCAATTACAACAAAATTTGTAAACAGAATTACAATAAATGAGTTAAGGAAAGAAACAACCTGATGATCCAGTGAATGACATGCAAATGAATGAACAATTTAGGTTGAAAGACAAAAAACAAACTCAGAACATTCTTCTTCCTTAACCTTTGAAAGAAACTTCTTGCTTTAAAGAATCACTCAATTACCCATGAATGTTTTAGTTGAAGCAAGAACTCATAGAACTCAGAAAAATCACTTTGGAAGTGTTTAAAAAGCATGCTCAGAATACGAATTGATCAAGTTACAAAACAAGTTGAGCCTTGGTTCTATTTATACCAAACTTTTGTAACTGTCAGTAATCATTTAAACACTCCATATAATCGATTATTTAACTCATGTAATCGATTAAATTAACCTTGTAATCGATTAAAGTGTTCAACAAAGTTTCTGGGCATGAGCAACGAGTAAAATAATCGATTATTCCGTCTTGTAATCGATTAAGACAGGAAGCTTCAAAATATCAAAATGCACTATGTAATCGATTACGAACTTTGGTAATCGATTAAACCAGGAAGCTTTTAAAAAACAAAATGAACTATGTAATCGATTACAACATGTGGTAATCGATTAAATAAAAAAAACATGAGTTTTAGTTTGAACCAAATAATCGATTACAGTTCCTAGTAATCGATTATTCTAGGAAGCCTTAAAAACAAATTTTAACTAAGTAATCGATTACAGAAATTCAGTAATCGATTATAATTCATAACAAAGCAGTTTAGTCTTATGCAAAGGCAAAATAGTGGATTAAATCGATAGGTAATTGATTAAACTGTTTATGAAGGTTTTCCAGATTTGAATGAAGAACAAAATAATCGATTAACTCTCTTTGGTAATCGATTAATACATTGAAAAACTTATTTTTCCAAAAACCTTTCAATCCAATTGAAACCTTAGTTAAATCTTAAAAGCTTTGTTTGATTTTAATGAAAAACACTTAGTTAAATCAATGAATGAATGAATGAATGCATGGATCAATCAGATAGCTCTCCTTTTACATAAATTTTTCAATTTCAAGTCTTTAAGCATGTTAAAAGCTCAAAACCAATCTTGAATCAAAGACTTCCAAACTTCATGAAGCTCCACCTGTATCCAACATGGGATGTATTATATTTTATACATGAATCCTCCATGTGACTGTTATGTACAGTTTGTTTAATTTAATGACATTTTGGTATAATGTATTTTGGGTTGTTCTCCGAGTGCATACTTGATCGGGGTGACTTAAAGTCACTACTTTCATTTCATGTACTTCGAGACCAATGCGAAATGTTGCCAAAATTTCATTAAATTTAACAAACCAAACTTAACTTTCAAGGCAGGATTGATGTATAAAATATAACTTCCTGAATGGGATAGGGCCTCACCTTTTAAACATGAAGTTGACATCTTTATTCATATGGTAATTGCCATATTAATAATCCCATTTTAGTAAAGCTCATGGATTGTAGTTGGATGAAAGCGCTCCGCATTAGTGATCTATACGAAAATGTGGTTGAACAATTCCTAAATTTCACCACACGTAATGCACCTTCGTTGCGTGGACATTATTATTGCCCTTGTCTGAAAGGTGGGAATGGAAGACGGCAGTCAGTCAACGAAATCAGAACACATCTAATTTGTCATGGGATAATTCCAATGATAAGTTCCACATTTTAGTAAAACTAGACTTTCAGAATGGCACTTATCCGTTGTTTTGATTAAACTTATCTCCAAATTTTCCTAAAAACCTAGTTAATGGTATATTATATGTATTTAAGTTATGCTTTCTTACTTTTAGAGGATTCGTCCAATTAAATGATTCAATTTTGATAGGTTGAAAGATTATGGAAGTCTCAAGCATGCAAAACCAAGAAAAAAAGGGTGATCAAAGCAAACACTGAAGTTCCAAAAGCAATCCAGGCCCAGGAATCGACTTAGCCCAAAGAAAACTTCAGCCTTAAGACTTAAGCTCGCCCAGGCGACCAGACCAAGTGCATTTGGCTCGCCCAGGCGAGGTACAAGTTCCAATGGGATAAGGGTTAGCTCGCCCAGGCGACCAAATTGTGAAGGAATTGCTCGCCTGCGAGTGGAAGCAGACAGGTCAACATTTCTATAAATAGGCCACAGACCAAAGGGGAAAGGATGGACTCTTAGCACCAATTTTGCTTCTTTTTTCATGTTTTATGCTTAGATTTCTTCCCAAGTGAGAGTAGAAGGTTAGGGAAGTGAGAAAAGTGAGTTTTTGTAGTGGAGACTCTGCCAAAGAGAGGATCGGTGACAAGCTTCTTCGTCAGTGATTCTCTTGAGGAAGTTCTTCTGATGTTTGCTTAAGCTTCTCTAGGATTGGACGTATTCTTCTTATCCCTATGCTCTTTTAATTTCTATGCATTATCCTATTTCTTATTGGTGACTTTATTCTATTTATAATGCATGACGCTAAGTGATCGTTAGTTTCATGAATTTAAACCCTAAAGGCGACCAGAAAGTAAATTTAGGATTTTGAACCAAATAAATTCACTCATCACGTTGCGTTACTAGTAATAGGGCTGAACTTTTTATCGCATTAAAACACGTGAATAGAATCTTAATGGTAGGATATTTAACTGAATACGCGAGGAATCGGTTTTTAGTAAAATATCCTTAGGACTTAATTGTGAGGAATCGAATTAAAGTTACTTAAACGTGTGCGTCAATGAGAATAGAAAAATAATGCATAAGTAAAATTAATCGAAGGGATAAAAAAGACGAAATCCAATCCTACGCTTCCTTGACTTGAACTCGTTTATTTACTTCCATAATTTTATCTTTACTTTACGATACAAAATCACACAATTGAACCTTTGTTTTAATCATTTGTACATAGACTACTAAACTGGTAAAGATTTAAACTAGCCAAAGTAAACACAAATCGCTGTGGAGACGAACTTTATAAATTTTGTAACTTGCAACGATAACACGATGCACTTGCTGTAAAAATCTTAACATCCAACTTACACAAAATGGATATGGCATGGTGAACTGCCAGCAAAGCCAACTATCCAAACACCTGGGTTGGTTGATGTAGACACTGATGATCATATAGAAGACATGCTACGTGATCTTGGAGAAGCAAGTTTTCAGCAAGTTCATACACCTATGTATGAGAAACTACAAAATGATTCAAAGATCCCTTTATATTCAGCATGCACAACCTTCACAAGATTGTCAGTGGTGTTAGCATTGGTTAATTTGAAGGCAAGTTTTGGGTGGAGTGACAAGAGCTTCACTGAATTGCTTGTTTTGTTGAAGAAGTTGCTCCCTAAAGATAACATGTTGCCCAAAAATCATTATGAAGCAAAGAAAGTTTTATGTCCTATGGGCATGCAATACCAGAAAATACATGCATGCCCTAACGATTGTGTTTTGTATAGAAATGACTATGCTGATTTGCATAAATGCCCCACATGTGGGGTATCACGATACAAAGTCGATGAAGATGAAGATAATGACCAGTGGTGCCAAAACATGGGTCATCCAGCAAAGGTTTGTTGGTATCTTCCAATTATTCCAAGGTTTAAGTGATTGTTTGATACCCCAGATGATGCAAGTGTTGATTTGAGGGGGAGCTGAATGACGATCAAGTGAGATTCAACCAAAGTTCAAGACTTGGAAGTTTTGGCTTTCAACATGGCTCAAGCAATGAAGATGTTGTTTGTGATTTAATGTAAAAGGATTGAAAGCATCATGATGATCCAAGCCTTGATAGCATTCATGTATCATTTAAGCATTGCATCATAGAGAAGTTAAGTAATTAGTTTAAAACTTAAGAAAAAG